>OZ005651.1:261860440-262267940 GCA_963930645.1 Salticus scenicus | reverse complement strand
TTTTCTTTTAGGAAACTTTCTGTTTTAATTGATAAAACTTAATATTTATAAACTTAACTTTTTCAGAAAATGTGAAGCAGCATATAACGTGATTGCCAAGCTTCCTGATTTTAATAGAGCACTTTATACGACAAATTTACTATGATAATTTCCACTTTATTTAATCGTATATTTGTAACATAACCTATTTAAAAATAATAATGTTAAATCTGATTTATGAAGGCAAAATGCTAGTAAATATCCATAGAATTGTTTTAATGAATGTTCTTATTGAAACCATACTATTACTTCTTTTCTGGTGTAAAACGATATTAGTTTTTAAATTGGCAGTAATTGTTTTTTATAATTTATCAACAAATAATAGAAATCAGCATCAAATTCATAACGTATAATTAAATTTAAATAACTATTTTCACGAAAAGCTTTCGGGAAAATAAAAAAATACTTTATTTCCCATAGAAACCTCACTCTTGATTTTTAAAGGTAAGAAATAAATTAAGAATTATAAAATTTCCCGTGACGAGAAAGACATAAAAAATTTACAAAAATAGCACGTTTTTCGCTTTTGAATATATTATGATTAGAAATATAGAAGATTGCAGCAATTTATAACGAGAGTGAGTTAAAAAAAAATCAACGTCATCTTCCCATGATCATCAAATATTCATTAGATTTTTTTTTTTTCAAAATATTCAGTCACACATTTATATCAGAATTCAGATTTGTAGATTTATGACTTATTTTTAGCAGAAAAATATTGGGTCGGAGTAAAAAAAAACATAGAATTTTATGCAAATATATATTTCATGTGTATATAATAAAATTTAAATTATCTTGAAATAAATTTTTAAAGTATAAATTGAAAATTTACTTTTCATTAAAAAAGAAATGATCAGGAAATAACATTAAAAATAAATGTCGAACTTTTGATATGCTGAAAATTAATCTATAACGGAACATACATAAATAAATATGAATTTTTCTCCATGCACCTTTAAATTCAATTTAAATAATTACACGTTTTATGATATAACACAGTTATGATTATAACATTAAATGTACTTTAGGTATACAATTTTTTTTCGAAACTATGTTAAATACATCGCTACTGAAAATTTTCGAGGAATGCTACACCTATGATTCAGGTATCTTAATTATTTTTTATAACATATTTTCTTTATTTCATCAAATGGCTACGGTAGCTTGGTCGGTAGATCACCAAGCTCGAAACTGGAAGAGGCCCGAACCGAAGATCGTCGTGTATATTAATGGTGGCGGGTGCAATTAAAATCCGCGTATCTGTCATTTCATACATGTTCCTATCATAAATTATACCCCTGTGTATCAAAGAAGTGGGAGAGCCACGCCCTACGCGAAGGATCAGGGCCGTACAACGAACCTTCCGAGATTGTCTCACTATCGGAAATTTTTGGTTGTGAGGTCGTGTTCCAATAGTACCACAAAATGTGCTACAACGAAGTTCTCGGAAGGGCTTATCTGCTTCTCGCTATCGGAAATTCTTGTCGGGAACTTCCTAAAAATTCCCACCAAGCGTACAGCTTGTAGAAACGAATTTTCGATAGCGAGATACAGGCAATGTGCCCGCCATTAAGAAAAAAATATAAAAACTGATGAATTAAAAAGTAAAAAATATGTACAATCGGAAAAAAAAGAACACTCGACGTAACTTCGTTGCTAATCGATGCACAAAATTGTAATAGGTATCATTCGACGGAGAATTGTGAGTACTTTCAGAAAAAAAAGTGAGATTTTGAATTGAGGGTCGTCTATAAATTAAAACGTGCACCAACTTTGATTTTTTCAATGGCAATGCTCAATTTGTATTTTATATTTGAATTCCTCGAATCACAACAACGCAAAAAGTATTTTAGTTGTATATTTTACTTATTTTTTCATATTGTTATAATCGTTCAAAGTTTGAAGGTGATAATGTTAAATTCATATTTCAAACTTTTATTAATAACTTTACAAAAAATAACTTGTTCGATATATATATATATATATATTACGAGATACAGGGAAGAAACCCAAACATAATCCATCATCAGTTTTGATTCTGAAAAATATTTTTAATTATGAAAAATATTAATAAACCGATATTCATAAAAATTATGAATTATGACCTATATTAATTTTTACATAAAATGAATCTTAATGCTGAAAAATATGGGTGTGGAAATTTGCAGCACATTTCATTTATTAGTTTTTGATATATAAATAATTTTATCTTTTGGAGAGGCTTGGGGGGGGGGGGTCATCACTTAAACAGTTTTCCATAAGATAAGGAAGCAATTTTTAATAAATGTCAGAGAAAATTGAACGGAGTATTTTTATTTTTTATTTACGGGTCAAATTATATAGCAACAACGTCAAACGCAAAGAAATAAAACAAAAATGATGGTTTTTAGACATTAGTGTTAGCATCAACAATTTTTGTTTTCTAATGATGACAAGCCCCGCTTTTCATCGTTCTTCAAAACAAAACAGTACCAGGGATGGAACACGGTCGCAGAATTCATACCGGAATCTGTTTAAGAAAATTTTCTACCTATAAAATCGTTGAATTAAGAAGTAGAAATTTTCCCTACATTGATAGTGGTATGAATTCTGCGCTCGTGTTTCATCCCTGCAATACAGAAAAGAAAAGTAAATGTCACTTTGAGTGTTCGTGTTAAACCCCTTATTTCACGTTGGCAAAAATATACACAAGTGGCATTTACTTCATCGATTACTGGTGATGAAATTTGAATCATTTAAACGAACACTAGAAGAAAAAATGAACTAAATAGACCGGGCTTACTGTTTAAAATAGAAAAATAAGTCGAAAATAATAAGTCGAGTGTAAAAAATTGTCAAAAAAAAAAAAAAAAAAAAAAAGAAAAGAATTGGAGTGCAAGGTTAGACTTGTAAAATCGTTCCTTAACTACTGTCATAGTAAAAGGCTTAATTGTTTAGTTCATATATTACTTTATTTATTTATTTATATTTTTTATTTGTGTGTGTGTGTGTGGGGGAGGTTGTTATTTTAAGGGTACTTTAGTCTTTAAAATTTTAGAAATATATTTTAACTTTATATATCTTTTATAAATATATTTTAACTTTTATAAATATATTTTAACACTTTTGCGACCGCAGGATTTTGTCTTTTAGACAGTAAGGTTATAAGGTGACTTTACCTAAGTCATTATATTTTACAGTTCTTAAATAGAATCTTCACAATTCTTTCATTATATACTATGAATTTTCATGGTTTAGCTCAGAATTTATAGCTCTGAATAATTGAAATTTTTATTTTATTTTATTTACTTATTTTATTTTTTTTAAAGAATATTATTCTTTAGTCTTTAATTTCAGATTGTTTCTTTCGCTTAATACTGCACTTGACAAAGTGGTTGGTTGATTTTTTTTTTACGTCGCACTAGCAGAGCCTGATTATAGAGGAAGCACACATTATTTATACTTACACCGTTATTTTTTAACAAATACTTTCCTCCTATAATAAACAGAAAATTCTCATTAAAAATTATTTTAAAAGAATTCTGGTGTCTAATAACGGTGAGTAAATTGGATTGTTTTACACCGTTAATTTTTTACAAAAAATATTTCCTAGTCAAAGCGTGGAATTTCTATGACATGAAGTAAAAAATAATTGTAAAAATGTTCCGGTGAGAGCGGTGATAATGTGTGCTTCACACTTAATCAGGCTCTGCGCACTAGTGCTGGGCAATTGGCGACGGTTTGGGACTCACCCCTAGACTTGACAAAGTGATACATCTCTTGTCACTCGTGAACTTTCTAATCGAATAAATTTAAAACAAATTATTAAATGTATATAGTGGTCACATAAAAAATTATATATTTTGAAAGTTCTTTCCAAAAAGTATAACTTTGGTACATTTTTTTTTCATCACTTTTTATTTAAAGATGGCTGACAACATTAGTGCATATTCACTTTTTACCACTTACTCACTGTGATTGGTTAGCTAGTATCCGATGCCGACAAAATTTCAGTCTCGGCATTCGGCTTCCGATATGAGCTTCCGTTACGTAAACTGACCAGGCGTCGTCGAAAACTACCTGCGTCCTCAGAAATTTAGAACACAGGCCACCAGTTATAAATCTATTACTTTTTTATCATAATAATTTATTATATGTATAATAAATAAGTTGAAGTAAGTCCTTTCAAGTACTTCATACATAAAAATTTCTAAAATTTTACAATTTAAGGAGATTTATTAATTTTGTCCTCGAAGTTCGAGGACACCGCCATATTTGTTCTGAAATTCAATTTCTGAAATTTGGTCGCCTTATCATTACGTTCCTTGTAGGGCAAAAAATGAGTCCCAAATACATGAGTGCTGAGATCTCACATATTCGATATCAACGGGAAGTTGCCATCACGGAAATATTTCGACATGTTCGTTGTATGACTCCAGAATTGTGATGGTATGTCTCCGGACTACACTTAGGCGTGAGTCCCAGACAATCGTCAATTTCACATGGTGTAGCATTAATGCGACGAAAAATTCATTCTGCCTCAACCTTAATTTTATCGAATTATAATATTATTAATCTTAAAAATTTTACGTAAATAAATATAAAATAAATTAAAATAAGATATAAATACCAAGCACAAACATGCAATACTTGCAGGCAATCTCTAAAATGTATATTAAAAGATTAGTTAAGGTGTATTTATAAGATTCATCGTTGCCATGTCTCATGATTTCAGCAGGAGACTTCATACCAGAAATTTTCTACAAAACATTTCACTTTATTGAATCGTCGAAAACTAATAGGACAACTAATTTTAATTGTAACCGTTGCCTAACACTTTAAAGCTTAATCATCTATTATGAATATCAAATATAGTTCCTGAAAAATATTGTTGATAACTGAACAAAAAAGTCCCTAAATTTTGCAAAACTGGAAGTGTTATTTCAAGGCTTTGGAATCGGTTTCCAGAAGTAAGGAATGCTAGATGTCGACTAAGCCAAGATCAGTTATGTACTACCACAGCAGCGGATGGTCGATATATCCTCTTAACAGCTCGACTCTACCCCAGGGTTCCCACGGTCCGTTTTTTTCAAGGACTCTTACACCAGTATTATCTAAAAATAAATTTCTTCTTAAGTGTACGCTGTATATTTAAGAATAAATTTATCTTAAACATATTCTGGTGCAAGAGTCCTTAAAAAATGCGTTCCCGTGGGAACCCTGCATTTAAAGATTGCAACAAATATGGCAACAGGATGAAGGATGTCAAGACGAAAATCCTGAAGTGGGAATTATAAAGGGGTCTGTATGCACGGAGATCAATAGTGTATATTCCTTTAACCTCAAAATACTGTGCAGCCTGATGTTCAGTAGTCCAGTAGACTTCAGTAGAGGTGAGCTGAGGAACATAGAGATTGGTGAAAACGTGATTTCAGTGAAGTTCTCTTTACACACGAGTCCCGATTCAGCATGGAGTGTGATACACGACGTTCAATTTTGCCAAATTTAGGGAACATTTTATTCAATATCTGTCACTAAATTTTAATTGTAAAATTTGCTTAATCATATCAAAGATTAATAGTCTATTATATACATCAAGTATCATTCCTCAAAATAATTGGGGATTATTGAATTAAAAAGTCACTAAATTTGGCAAAACTGACGATATGTTTTGGTATAGAGGAAAAGGACTCTAAAATAGGTAAACGTACGAGCCTGCTTATCATCCGAAATGGCGATTTGACGGTCCAAATATATGCACACGAGATACTGAGACCTCATATCGTACCGTATGTTGCAGCCATTGGTATTCTTTTATTTTAACGCATGACAATGTCAGACCTCATACAGCTCGTGTTGTATAGACCATACTTAAAACTGAAACAGTATAGCGTATGGAATGACCAGCCTACTTTACTGACCTCATTCTGATCGAACGTGTTTGGAACTCACTTTGACAATACATTTCAGCGACCCCAAAGCATTTCTTTACTGTCTAGGACTCAGAAATTTTAAGTTTTGTGGAGTGAAACAATGTTTCCTAAATTCTCCAATAATCTCATCGCATCCATGGGAAATAGGTGGGCAGCAATCTTAGATGTTCGAGGGGACTACACGCCTTACTAAACATCTTGAATCATTTCTAAACAATACTTTAATTTTTTATTTACATGCAACCAAATTGTTGTCCTGCCGCACATTTTCATGTTCTTTTCATTGTTTAAAAAAAAATGAAGCGCCCATACAAATTTGTTTTCGTTTTTTTTTTTTTTTTTTTTTTTTTGATAAATGTGTATTCTCCATTTAATGGCAATGCTCTGGTTGTTTAGCTCGATTTTTTTCACTTTTTTTGCTTGTTTCTTTAAATGTCTTTTGCAGTGCATTCATATTTGAATATATCGAGTATTTTATATGTATATTTATATATATATACCAACTTACCTTACATGGTGTTATGAATTTATGGAATTTAAGCTTAGGTTTTGATAAATATATAATTAAAAAAATAACTTCTAAAGTATCAAATGATATTTTTGAGTTTTGCGGAGATGCCCACATTTTAATGTATTCCGGAGCATTTTTAGCTCCGCCTTTATTGCGTACTACTTTTTTCTTAAGAGTATTTTTTTTTTTCTTATTTTTTCGTAGTTATATGTTGAGGAAAAAATATTCTATAAAAAAAAAAGTGGCGTGGATTAAAGGCTGTGCTAAAAATGCTCCGGAATAAATTAAAATGTTGGCAATTATGGTTTTGAAATTTCGTTGTTTACAGATATTGTGATGCTTGTGTACATTAAAAAATTCCGCTTTAATCTTTTCGATTTTTTTTTTACAATAACTTAATAACTTATAGCTTATTCGTGTAATGTATTATATAATAAAATAATGGCTTTTACATTAGTGATATTTGCATCAGTTAACACACACATACATATATATATATATATATATATATATATATATAAGCTAAAGCTATGAGAATTTGCGCACAATTGAACGGTATAATTTAAGAAATCCAAATATTAATTTTTTGCTAAACTTTTGCTGACTAATTTTAAATTCATTCGTTACTTGCATTTCTATTTGTTGTTATGCTACAATTTAAACAACAGCTGTGAAAAAAAAAAAAAAATCAAGAGAGCTATTTTATGCAATCTCTCCTTATAGGATAGGTGTGCCTGCGCATATGGCCAGGATAGATTGCGCTTATTTATAGATACAATTAAAATGGAAACTATATTAATTAAATATAAATAACATTTTTGCAAGGTTTTTGTAAACAAATATTTTTGTATTAGGAGTAGATATAACAGTTTAATAATTAAAAAATCAGAAAAATAAAAGGAATTAAAAGGAATAAAATAATTTTATTAAAAAAAGTTAAAGAATAAAAAAACACCAGATACGATTAAACAGTTATATTAAGTCTTTAGATAATACGTTTTACTTAAAAATAGTACATTAATTCCTTTTCAATTTCATTGTTTCCTTGTTTGCTGACGGAATCTGCCGTTGTTCACAGTCGTTTCACTTATTTTTTTAAATGGTGCAGGAAAGCTGCACCATTTCTTACCACAAGTTAAAACATTAGACACGGATTGCATACCGATTGTGCAATACATTTCCGAGCCTAAAGGAGGAGTAGCACACTGTGTGTTTAGTGATACAAGGTTCAAACAGTCCTTATTTTTCGGCACTACTAAAATTCTACAACAATTTTTGTTATAAAATAAGTTTATGATTTTAAGTATAATTTTATTATATAAATATTGTATAGTTCCCAACATTTTAATTTATACCGGAGCATTTTAGCACCGCCTTTATTTCGCACCACATTATTTATAGAATAATTTTCTCCAGTATGTAACTACGATAAAATAAGAAAAAGTTACCCTTAAATAAAAAGTGGTATAAAATTAAAGCGGGGTTAAAATCGTTCCGGAATAAATTAAAATGTTGACAACTCTCATATTGTGGTAGAAGAATCATTACAAAAGGGCGGGACCACGCAAAATCTGTTATCAGTGGTCCATACTTGCCAACCATCTCATTACGGATCGTACAATTTTTAGTAGCCGCCTTTTTTTTCACACCAGTCACTTTTTAGAGTCATTTTATTCTTATTTAATCGTAACAACATTTGGAGAGAATTATTATAAAAATAAAGTAGTGTGAAGAAAGGGGCTTGTTTTCAAGGGGCGTTAACAATTGTACGGTTATTAATGAGATGGTTGGCAAGTATGCGGATATAATGGCGAAAACATTATTATTATTATTATTATTATTATTATTTTAATAGTGGTAAGAAAGAAGATTATTTTATATAAAGAAGATTATTATTATAAAGAAGCCAATTTTTGCCACACACCTTCAAATATGAGAAATTTTCACTTTTTTGCCACCACTAATTTAATACAGAGATCTTTATGGTATTTTCATAGTAATATGTCGTATTAATTAGTATAAATATTCTTGTATAAAAGTAGTGGTAGCAATAAAAGCAGAAAATTCTCATCTAAGAGAGCTATTATATATGGCTGATTCCTCCCACTTTTCATTCAAAAATGCTCTAACCGTTTATTATTTATTAAAATTATTTTCTCAAAATCTTCCACACAAAAAAGTTTTGAACAAAAATCTTAAATTTCACTTGGTACAGGGATGGAACACGGGCGCAGAATTCATACCGGAATGTGTTTAAGAAATTTCTCTACCTATAATATCGTCGATTTAAGAGGTAGAAAATTTTCTTACATTGATAGTGGTATAAATTCTGCGCCCGTGTTCCATCCCTGTTGGTATGAAATCGTATCATTTTAACTTTAAAAACCTTTACGTTATTTTATTTTATTTTATTTTATTTTATTGAAATTTAAACGATTGCAGTCCCTAAAAATAAATTTGAGATGACTGATAATTTTTAGATCTCACTCATTTTTATAGCTTTTATTTCAACAGCCGGCAGCTACATAAAACTTGAACACATCATGCTTGAAAATAGAGCAAAACTAAACAGAAAATAAGGAAATATATTCCTCTCATATATGCTGTTAATTAAATTATAAAACTATGAATAAACCATACTTTTCAGTATATAAAACTATTTATATAATATCTTTATATTCCAAAAATATCTTTACATTCTGACGTTTTGGTTAATATTCAATTTTTAACCATCTTCAGGGAAACGATGTACATAAACTATAAAAATAAATCAAATCAATAATGGCTTGATTTAATTTATGTTTATAGTTTACGTACATCATTTCCCTGAAGATGGTTAAAAATTTAATATTAACCGAAACGTCGGAATCTAAAGATATTTTTTGAATGTAAAGACATTTTATAAATAGTTTGATATGCTCAAAAGTATGGTTTACTCATATTTTTATAAAATAATAAAATATTCAAGTATTTATTTTTGAAAACAAGGCAGAATAACCACGCTCTATCTTAGACAATCGAAACGATGAACATGCACATAAATTAGGTTCTCTATTATTGTTGTTTTGTAAGTACCTGAAGTAGCAGTGCTTGTACTCCAATACTTCCCTACAATTCTCTGTGTTCGCAATCTCTCTTACCGCGCTTTCTTAGGTTTCCCTTAAATATATTTTGTTACTTCTTAATTTTCCGGTTTTATAACTCTAAAATTAAGAAAAAGAGTTTTTCTCGTTTATACTATTTGTCTACAAAATTTTTGAAATTATATATTTATATAAATTTGAGTTAAAAATTGCTGCATATCTCCTACCGCGCAATCTCTCCTAGATTTACTTTATATATACAAAGTAATTCTATGGCTATGGAGCAAACTTAGAGGAAAGTTAGAGAACGACAATTGTATGGGAATCCATGACTGCAAACATCATTTTTACCAATAATGAAATGGATGCTTTTATTATTTTTTAACAAGAAAATCTAGATAACTCAGTCTACTGGGTAAGTTTCAAAATCTTGTTTGCTTCTTTATTTCGCAAAATCATACACAGTGTTCGTATCACTGCTGCCAGTGCGATAAAATTCATCGATAAAAAAACAGAATGTTTAATTGCCGAAACGTCAGTGGAGGCCCTCTGTTGAGACTTAAAACGGTTTTGAGCTCTGTGTGTCTATCTGTCTGTCTGTCTGTATGTCGCGCGATAGCGGCCGCAAAAATAGCGCTATTGACTTGAAATTTGGTACACATGTTCACGATCCCCACGAAATTAGCTGTATAGTTTTGGTTGTGCATTCCATTTGTAGTTCGTGTACAGGAACACGCCAAAGTTTTTCGTATCATTACGGTCTATGGGAAGAATCTGTATGTACCGCGATAGCGGCCCCCAAAATAACGCTATTGATTTGGAATTTGGTACACATATTCATGAGCCCAACGGAATTAGCTCTATAGTGTTAGATGTGTATTCCATTTATCGTTCGTGTACAGGGACACGCCAAAGTTTTTCTTATCTTTACGGCCTATGGGAAGAATTTGTATGAACCGCAATAGCGGCCGCAAAAATCCTTCGATTGACTTGCAAATTGGCGCACACGTTCCAGCTTTGCATATAAGGAGCTGTATAATTTTTATTGCTATATTTTTTATAAACTGTGTACAAGGACACGCCAAAATTCTTAACATTACGGCATATGAGGTGAATTTCGCTTAAACGCATTTTTATATCATTACTTTGCAATGAAGATAATGAAACTTGCGTTTGAAGAAAATATGTGCTCTTAAGCTTTCTAATTAATGTACAGGATCTTACAAAAGTGTTCTGACAATGTCACGTAATCATCCAAGCAATGTTACATTTGGAACAATTATTAATTTTAAACGCAAAATAAGCTGAATAGTTTTTACTGGCGTATACAATGTTTATGGTTCGTTTACAAAGACACACGAAAGAGTTTCGAAACATTAGAGCCTATGGACAATTTTTTAATTTTAGCGCGCACTTTAATGCGTTTATGCTGAATTGAACTTAATAAAGTTAACATACATTATAAAGATGATTAAAATCATGTTTACTCTTAAAAATGTTATGTATAGACTAAATAATTTATGGGACCACACAAAATAATTCCGAGTATGTACTCTAATCATTCAAATGATGTTAAATTAGTTTGAAAAATTAATGAGTTATGATTAATTAGGTTTATTCTTACTATTGGCGTTTATAATGACTGTGACTACTTTTCCGGGATACATAAAGAAATTTCGTACTATTACGGTCTATAGTCGGTATTTCTTAAAAGTGTATTTTAACATGGTTACATCCCCATCAAATATAATGAAATTTTATTAGAATTTTAAAAGCATATTTTCCTTTTGAAAATTGTGGGCATAGAATTGATAATTAGTTTAAAGGCTATGCAAAATATTTCCGATATGCTATGTAATTTTTTTTGCATGAAATTTGATAGTTATGAAATTTGGTATTTATGAATTTCAGGTAAATAATGCAAGACCGTCATTTATTAAGAAAACATATTGTTTCGTACTTGGGGGTTCGTAAGTTGTCCGAGAATGAAAGGCGAAACTTGCAAAAATTCAGTGATTTATTCACAGAATGTTCCATAAAAATACAGGTCTATAAACCAGGTATCAGCTTCAATTCAACCAGTAGACATAGCTTAAACAACAGCCGTTATCAGCAAAACAACATTACAAACTGTTTATCAATAACACATAAAGCAAGTCTCATTCAAAGAGGCTCAAAGCAAAGCAAGCATTTGACGAAACTGACACAGATCCGAGATTGTCCGCCTTGGCTAAAAAAATGCTCCTTTTATACTATTCTATCGAACACAGACTGTTCTAAAAAATTCTCGTATCTCATCAGCCAATGAGATTAGAGCTTCCATATTTGGTATATCCCTAATAAGGATTTTCTCACCAAGGTCGCCAAAGAAAATCGCCAAGGAGGGAAACAATCGCCAAATTTGGCGCCAAATCCATTTCTTCCCTTAATGGAGCTTTTTAATGCGTTTTTAAAGGAAAATTAGGCTATTTTAACGCTATAACGACTAGAAATGCACAAAATTAGTATTTTATCGACTTTCTAAGCCTCTTTCAAAGAATTTATACAAAAATAAATGCAATTATTTACAATTCCGTAACACTTTATATGATATACAAATAGGTATAGAAAGAGAGATACAGCAGGGGGTTGAGGGGGCCGGCAGCCCCCCTCAGGAATGTATCTGATTATGGTAATAAGTCGATCGAATCAATATATACTATTATATAATAAGGAATAAATAAAAATGACCTATTGAATAATGTCTGATGCAAATAGGACGTTGAGGCTCCTGATCTGCAGATCCACTAGTACGCATATTTATTTGTGCTAAAATTAGCATTTAAATCTTTAAAAAAAAAGCAACGTTGCAGAGGTACGCCCATATCTGGATTTTATTGTTAGAAAATAACCAAATCATCTGGTTTTTTAAATGTTAAAAAGGCCGTTTACTGTCATGGTTTCCTATACAATTCTCAATCCCTGTGATGTTCTTAACCTCCCCTGCAAGTCTGTTCCACGACCGTAGAATCACCATGCATATATAATTCACTGTTAGTTAACAATGCGCTAGCATTAAGTGTCATCAAATTAATAATTGAATTCTATTCAGCGTTTCAAATTGAAGGATCACTCATAACAGGTATCTCTAAGACACAGATGACATAAACAAACTGAGATAAATTTCAGAATAATTACGATGTGTCGGAAATTAAGATATTAAACATTTTAAACAGTTAGAAATACGACATTTGCGACTGATTAGTGTGAAGGCTTTTTAGAAAAAAAAAAAAGGGAAAAAAAGATTATAGCTACAAACCAAGGAAAAATTATTTGTTTTCATATATGTAAAAAATTTTCCTTTAAAAAACAACTTTATTTAGTGCATTCGAGCCCCCATAACATTTTATTTTAAAAATTAGAAATCGAAGATAGTTAAATCACACAACTAAGATTTATTTTTATAAAATATTATCAAACAGTAATAAAAATGATATATGTGATAATAAAAATGTGATAGAATATTATTTAAAAAAAAATGTGCCACTAAAGTTTTCATTAAAAAAAAAATAATAAATAAAAATAAAATAAATAAATAAAATGTATTAATTTCCGTTATAATTAAATTTCTTAATTTAGTAAATTTTAGTACAATTAATTTAATTTTCTTAATCTAAATTAACATTAAAACTTTATAAAGTGAATTACAATTCATTAGTGTTAGGATTTACGAGTTTTTATATTTAATAGCACTTTTTAAATGCCAATTTGCTTGCGATAGAGTTTTATTATGTAAATTAAGCACTTCAGTGGTGACTTAATTTTTCTCATATGACACATCCATGGTGCGTCTTTAAATTTACTAGGCATAGCTGCCAACAGCTACGAACTTCTATTTCCACTTTGTCGAGTAAATTGTCTACTTCATTTCATTTAACAAAATCATCATGTAACGATATGACAAATCTCTATTTTATTTCATTTAAGAAAATCGTCATATAACGTCATGAAAAATTTCTGTTGTATTTCATTTAAGAAAACTGTCATTTAAGAAAACTATGACAAATTTCTATTAAAAATGTGTACTGTCCAAAAATTATAGAGGTTTGCGAAAGGAAAGTGTTAATAGTTCGTGGCGAGTTATAGCTAAAAGTGTAGAAGAAATAATGGAATGCATGAAAACAGTCAGTAGAATACATAGTGTAAATGAATGCAGAGTGTAGAACAAATAATCGGATGGGAAAAAAATAGGTTTGATCACTGATAAATTTTGTCGCTCAAATTAAAAAATAAAATCGTTATAAAAAAAGAATAAGGACATTGCAGTTTTTCATTTTTTAAAGGTTAAATAAAGAAAAGTTTTGTGATCCTACATAAGGGTTTGAAAGAAATTGTCTAGTTTGTATAGCAGGGTAGTTGCGAAAATTTTTATTTATTCCGGAGTATTTTTAGCCCTGCCTTCATTTCGCACCACTTTCTTTGCAGAGTATTTTATTTATTTTATCATAGTTATACAGTGGAGTGAATTATGCTATAAATAAAGTGGTGCGAAATAAAGGGCGGGCTAGAAATACCCCGGAATACGTTAAAATATTAGCAGATATGTAGCAGAATTTTCCTCTGAGTTCGACACATTACCATTGATTGATACCATTCCCTAATACTACATCGTATTATATATAGATTTATCAGACATTTAAAATTAGTGGTATGAAACTTATTTACGAGTTCTGCGGTTTATATGCAAGAAATTAAGTACAGTCGGGGAGGAGGGGTGGATGCAACACTCAATATCATTTTGTTACTTATTAACCGTTTGCGGTGGAAGGTAATCGGGGTCATTTAAATTACACGGCCACCGGAATTCACGAACAAAATTAAAATAAAAGAAATTGACGACGTTTTCTGCTATGTTATAAAATCAAAATTTTTATAAAGAATTTCCGGGATAAGTTTTTTGCAGTTGGAAATTAATAATTGCGTCCTCGCAGCGAGGACAGAGCGCTGCAAAGGTTAACGCAGAAAATAGTAAAACATATCATTCGACAAGAAATTATGCATATATTTTGAAATAAAATAAATTTTTTAATAGGGATCGTCTACAGATTTAAAAGCTCACTAAATTTGATTTTTTCAGCTGTAATATCCAGCAGTTTCCAACAGTGAATTTGATTTTATATTTGAATCCCTGGGGTCATAGCAAGGTATAGAAAAGTATATAGAAAATAAGTATTGATCGTATACTTTACACACAGTTTTATAAAGTTTGAAGTTTAAAGATGCTACTGCATACCTGCCAACTATCTCATTATAAATCGAAACGTCTTTAGTATCCGCCTTTTTTTTTTTTTTTTTTTTTTTCTTTTCACATCAGTATTTTTTAGATTAATTTTTTTTCTTATTTAATCATAAATACATTTGAAGAAATGTACTCTAAAAATAATGTGGCATGGAAAAAGGGGAGTGTTTTAAAGGGACGTATCAATGTTACGATTATTAATGACGTGGTTGGCAAGCATGACTAATGTTATAACCATGTCCAGGGGTGAAAAATTGGAGCAGAATTCATACCACAAAAAACGAAACAATATTTTCATCTTATTAAATCAATGATTTTATAGGTAGAGAAATATTTTAAACGAATGCTGGTATGAGTTCTGCTCTAATTTTCTAGTCCTGCCATACCTCAAACCATAGCCTCCTAAACTAGATGCCTGTCGCATGGCTCGGAAAGTTTGCAACAGTTCAAGTGGTAGACAACGCCTCCTGGTTTAGATTGCGCAACTTTTTTATTCAACTTTCACCAATAATTTTAAGAAGTGATATATGATATATATAATCGAGGTTTCTTCGATTCTATTCGCCTTTTACGTATATAAATTCCCACTTTTAAAAATTTTTGGTGGCTGTTGAATAAAAAAATCGCGTAATCTGTACCAGGTGGCGCTGTCTACCGCTTGAACTGTTACCAAGTTTCCGAGCCACGTGACAGACATCTAGTTTAGGAGACTATGCTCAAAACTCATTTACATCTTCATAAAAAAACATTTGATATGAATATCTATCTATCTATCTATATATATAATGTATAAATTTGTTTTCAGGAACACTATTTTCATATAGTATTTTTCCATTAATTAATCGCAGAAATACTACAGAAGATTACTTTTTTTTTTTTTTTTTTTTTTTTTTAAGTAACGTGTTAAAGAATATAAACCATAAGGCCCACCTGATTATCTTCTCTATAAAATTAAATATATATATATATATAATAGTTTAATCAATATTTTATGTTGTTGTAAAGGTTTTTACAAAGGTTGAACACTGGTGCAGCTTTGGCACCACTGATTTTGAATATATATATATATATTTCAATTTCAATTGCAGAAAATTATTATCAAAGCATACTAGATCAAAACAGTTTTGTGTAAGCCTCACCAGGTTGCGACACCTGCTTTAACCCTTTCAAAGGCGGTGGTTGCATAGTGCGACCACAAATTTCAATTCAAATTGCAAAAACTGTCTCCGGAAATGTTTTATATATTTTTTTTTCTTTTATAACATCGACGAGTAACTTCATTTATTTCTTGTCTTTTATTATTGTTGGTTATTTCTGGTGGCTTTTGATATTTAATGAAGAAAGTTTGCCTGTCCCTGAAAGAGTTAAGATAAATGATGCAGTATATTTAAATCAGAAGCGTTTTAACCAGACCCTGATACTTATTGTTAAAAACTAAGTATTTTTGGTATACAGTTTTAATAAATTTCAACTATTGTTAAAATATGTTAATTTAAGTTACAGTTTTTGGTGACTTTATTGTTTTTCATTTTATGTATGGCTATCTATTTCAAACATTCGCAAAGATTATCATTCTCCTATAAGGAAAAGAACAATGATAGAGAAGGTTTAAAAGAATTCATTCAAAAGCTCTGAAAATCGTAACTATTTATTTTTAATAATTCCCGTTCAAATTTAAGGAAAAAAAAAAAAAAACACGTTGAAAAATTCGAATTGAAATCCTGTAAATCCATAATTACAATTCAGATTATACAAGGATTATGTAAAGCATTACGTAAGATAAACAAATAACTATGTAAATAAAGCCCTCTAAACTCTCTTATTTACACTTAAAGTTGAAAGAAAACTCATGGAAGAGATAGTAATACAAATTCAAACTGTAAAATATATAATTTAATTTTCCAATTTCTACATTTATTTTTTAACTTTGTTGCGTTCAGGATTAAGTAGTATTAAATTCTCATATGTTTTCAATTTATTTTAAACGATTTCTTTCTAAAAAAAAAAAAAAAAAAAAAAAAAAAAAAAAAACTATATGGGATTTTGTGTTGAAATTTATTGATTTTAAACTTTTTAATTTTTATTTTCCTTAAAAATTACTTGAACAACCATCCATTTTGTGAATATTTTTATGTATTACAATAAATATTTAAAAATATTTTTAGATATCTAAACATTTAATCTGTAAAAAATATTAGTCGCATTTAACAGTATTAAAAATGAAAGATGTTAAACTTATTTTCAATTTATACTCTTTATTTTTATCAGTAAAATTAATAATTCCAGTTTTTATTGATTTTACAAATTACTTCATTTTAAAAGTTGATTTAATTAAAAAACAAAAAAGATTAGAATTAAGTATATATATATATATATATTAAATTCATTATATTGCATTGATTTTTTAACAGTCTCTACCTGACCACGTTCTTTTTAAACCTATTTTGCACCTTCCATAACTTTAAAATTACTCGAAAAGTACAAAATAGTTATATGAAAGAAACAAATTTATAAATTTAATTGTAAGCCCTGGGTATAAGAAATCTTTGCTGGTAATAAAAAGCAAGATGATTATCCCAAAGCCTCAGCTTATTTAACACAGAATAATGTTGTTACATCTTATAATAGGCATATCTGCCAACATTTTAATTTAATCCGTAGTTTTTTTAGCACTGCCTTTATTTCGCACCGCTTTCTTTATAGAATAATTCTCTCCAACATATAACATAAGATAAAAAAGGAAAAAACAATGCTCTTTAAAAAAGTGGTACGACATAAATGCGGGGCTACAAAAACTGTGGAATAAGTTAAAATGTTGGAAGTTATGATAATGGTTCATTCAATATTGATTTTTTTTTTTACATCCTATAATGTTATATGTTCAGAAATCATATGGAAAACATTTGAATATTAAATTGGAGTCAAATTTCTTTTTTTTTTCTTTCTTTCTTTCTTTTTTTTTTTTTTTTTTTTTTTTTTTTTTTTTTTTTTAACGAAAACGAAATTCTGCTTTCACACCGAAACAAACTTCTCATTTAAGTACATTTGGACTTTTGGAAACCGCTGAATGGCCGCTACCTACTTAAACTAGGCCGAGTTTAAGTGATTTGATACCGTATACATACTTGCCAACCATCTCATTAATAACCGTACAGTTGTTACGCCCCCTGAAAAAACGCCCCTTTACTCACACCACTATATTTTTAGAGAAATTCTCTCCAAATGTTGTTACGATTACATAAGACTAAAATTACTCTAAAAAATTATTGGTGCGTAAAAAAAGGCGGGTACTAAAAATTGTACGGTTCATAATGAGATGGTTGGCAAGTATGCGTATAATAAGACGAATAACGCCAGATCACCGCGTGACGATCAACAACTCTTCGAGCTACTTGAGCATCGCATAGAAATGAGCTGTGTCCGGAGGATCTTGGCTAACATTTCTAACTATAAACTTCTATTTTTCAGGTATGGGAATTCTTCAATGTGATTTCATTTTTCAGACTCTTTCTTAGACATGTTGCTTGTCCAGCTCAACGAAGAATCCAGTAAATGAGCACACAGAGCATGCGTTAAGGTTTTGTAATTTTAAATTAAGTGCACAGCTAGCTGGGGAAAAAATCAAATTAAGAGGAGGGAAATAGGCAGGGGAGCCGCAATAGGTAGTTCTGCACGGGAAATTATTAGCCGAGAGGAAGGAGGTACAAACAACCCCGCCCCCAGAACATACACACACACACACCAAAAAAAAAAAAAAAAAAAAAAAAAAAATCTAGGGGAGAGAAATTTCGATGACAATCTTGCTTGGACACTGCTGAATGAAGAAAGAGGATGGAAACTGATGGCTTGGGGAAATTAAATACTTAAAAAGGAAAATTCTATAACTGACACTGGGAAAGGAAGAAATAAAAGTTAGTGATATGCATAACTTAATTTATATGCAAAAATAGGCGTGACAGGGCATTAAAGGCCGAATCAAAAACGCATTATGCGCTTAATTTTACAAATTCGAAAATATCCGCAATCGATTTGTTGGTATCAAAAACATCTATGCACCAGTTTTGAACGACCTAACTCTTTTTTTTTTGCCCCTCCGCCACCCCTTCCTGCCCCTCCCAATAATTTTACATATTCGAAAACTCTATGTACCAATTTTGAATGATCTAACTCTATTTTTTTGCCCCTCTGCCTCCTTCCCGGCCCTCCTAATAACTTTACACTTTCGAAAATATCCCCATTCGAATTGCAAGCCTCTAAAACCTATCTGTACAAATTTTGAACGGCCTAACTGTATTTCTATTTGTTTTTGCCCATAGCCCCCCTTTCCGCCCCTCCTAATAATTTTACGAATTCGAAAATATCCGCAATCGGTTTGTAGGAATAGCGAAAAGCTCTATGTACCAATTTTGAACGATCTAACTGTATTTTTATTTTTTTACCCCTCTCCACCCCCCCGCCTTCCCGCCCCTCCTAATAACTTTACACTTTCGAAAATATCCCCATCGACTTGCAGGCCTTTAAAACCTATCTGTACCAATTTTGAACGGCCTAATTGTATTTCTATTTGTTTTTGCCTCATACCCCGCCCCCCTCCCTTACCGATCCACCTGGGGGCTGAATTTCTACACTTCTGGAAATTAGTTTTTAGATATTTGTATTACCTATATTTTAGAGCAAACATTTCACGTATATCTATTTTTTTTGTTTGAGATATATAGGATTATGTGAAATCACATTTTGCGCATGCGCAATCACGTTTTGCCCCCTTCCCCCCTAGGGAACCGAATTTCTAAAATTCCAGTAATTGGGTTTTAGACATTTGTGTTAGCTATATTTTAAAGCAAAAATTTTTACGGATATCTGTTTTTTTTTTTTTTTTTTTTGTTTGAGATATGAAGGATTTTGTGAAATCACGTTTTGTTCTCTTCTCCCCTTGGAGGGCGAATTTTGTAAAATCACTTCTTAATGGATGCCTACGTCATAGAAGGAACATTGTCACAAAATTTCATGCTTCTAGGTCCAGGGATTTGGTCTGGGCGATGATGAATCACTCACTCACTCACTCAGGATGAACGATTATATATATATATATATATATATATATATATTGATAAGTTGAAACTTCCAGTAATTCTGCGCTTTCTTATTGCGCATTTTCTCTGAGTCAGATGACTGCCACCCCTATTTTAGCATTGCACTCGTTGAGTTAGCATTTGCGCAGATGCTTCCATGGTTTCATGAAATGTGGTTGAAGAATATACGGAATTTTTAACAATTTAATTGATCTCAGAGTATTATTAGAACCGTCTTTATTTCATACCAATTATTTTTTACAAGTAAATTTTTCTTATATTATCGTTGTTATATATTTGAGGAAAAAAAAATGTTTTATAAATAAAGTGGCGCGAAAAAAAGGCAAGGCAGGGCTGAAAATTCTCCGGATTGAATTAAAATGTTGGCAACCCTGTATGTATATATATATGGATTTTTGCATTTAGAAATTGAAACAAATGATGCCGGCACATTAACAAAAGACATGGTGTGATGTTGTAGATAAATTGGGATGTTGAAGTTCTTCTTTGCATGACATACAGATATACGGGTAATGCAAAATAAAACTGGTACTAAGTAAAGTTGGTTAGCCTGTATATCGTCTCTTAACCAAGATGACATCCTATTCCACAGATTTTAGTGAGTTTCGCAGCGATTCTGAATTTTTACGCTCACTTTATAATATATTTACCTCTATTACATAATATCTACATAATATTTTAGTGTTACATAATTTAGATCGACATAATATTTTAGTGTTAAAACATCTGCTAAAAATTTCTTCTTGAATTTAGTAGTGACAATACTATAAGACGCGTTAAAATTTTTAGAAACGCCGAAAGACTGGATTCTAGGAAACATCAAACAACTGAAATACAAAATCGTGCTTCGTGCAAGATAACGTCTTATTAAGATACACTAAGGCACAAATTTTGGAGGATCTAGATATCCCTTTTCTGTGTTAAAACGCAAAAAAACATATGTACACAGAGGTCGGCGTGGTCGCATTTTTAAATATCATATTTTTAATAGAAAAATTTAGTAATCGTTTGCAGTAATTATCATTGATTGAATAATACGGAGATTACTTTAAAAAATCGTTGTAAAAATGTGATTGTGTTGACCCCAGCATACACAGATTTTATCTTATTAGCAGAGAGGCCCACCAGCGGCCGAGCGGTTCTGCGCTCAAAGCTGGTAGATGGGAGGTGCCGGGTTCGATCCCTGGTCGCGCTCATCGACCTAGCCGTTCGGAGTTTTCCGTGGTTTCCTCCGAAACTCGCGTAAATACGGGCTAGGACCCCTTAGAAAGACCCCCACGGAGGGCATTCCCCCTGTAGGCCTAGGACACTTAAGGAGTCAATCGGCCTTAATCCTACAACCAACCAACCAACTTATTAGCAGAAATGATTATTGTTAGAAACCTGTTGTGTTAAAAGAATCTTCTTCATGCAAAATGTTGAATGAACCCCATTATATATATATATATATATATATATATATATACATAGCCTCCTTATATTAAAGAAGAACTTCTCTCAATTGTAGACTGTCTTCTTGCCTAATGTTTAAAACTGTTGACTTAAATTACGTTCCAGGTCTAATTCACTGTTTAAGCCCGGATTTTCGCGATTTTTTTTTCTCAAGAACTGTTCTGAATCCACTTTAATTAACTTTAAATTTTAACTATCCGATATGCTTAAAGAATGACCGCTAAATAAACTGTAAACTGTATGCCAGTATTAATTATTAAAAAAATCCAACAGTGAGCTCTGGCATTAATCAGGCTCTAGACTGTTGGTGTCTCATTTTAGAATAAACACTTTTTAAAGAGAAAAATATGATGGATGAAGGTATTTTAGAAACATGGAATATTAATAATTATTCTAAAAATGTAACATTTTGCATTAAGTATTAATACAAAAATTGTTTCACATTTTAAATATTTTATATTACTTTTATTTTCATGATATCTTATCAAAGGGACTATAACGAATACGTATTTGCTGTTAAAATGTGTGGAACATCAAACTTTAAAATTTATTTCCTCTATTAAACACATATCATAAATGCCAACATTTTAGTTTATTCAAGAGTATTTTTAGCTCCGCCTTTATTTCGCACCACTTCATTTACAGAAAACTTTTCTCCAAATGTAACTTCGATAAAATAAGAAAAAAATACTACTAAAAAATAAGTGGTATGAAATAAAGGTGGGGCTAAAAGTACTCTGGAATAAATTAAAATATTGGCATCTATGCACATACCTTTAGCTTTTAATAATAATGGTTTTCGCCTTATAAAAAATACTTTTTTCATAAATTAATAAAAAACTATGAAATGAGTTATCGTAAATGGAAATATTTGATTTTCCGCATGTGTGCCCAATAATTTAACTGAAACCATTGACAAAAATTGTATTTCAATAACAGATTTATTCAAGAAGTAAAAATGACAAAGTTAAATAAAATCTCTTAGCTCTGATTCATTTATTTCCGCGAGGTTTATTTTTATAGATTGAAATTCCAGCTCATTAAAAGAAATGCTTTTTTTTTTTTAAGTTTCATGACTGAAAGCCTTTTTTTAGTCGCAAGAATGTAACTCAGGTTTTAGAAATATCTAGTGACACTAATTGGTTGAGATCTTTCATTTTCTTTGTCTCTAAGAAACTAATGAATATCTCAATGAAGAATATAGTGATGTACTATAAGTTTTTCACTATTTTTTTAGAAAAATAATTGCTGTAGATATAAATGCGTGCCACTTTTTATTCGACAAGACTTATTTATTATTATGACAAGAAAAATATGTGCCTTAATAAAAATTATAAACACTGGATATTACACCTAATTTATAAAATATGTGATTTATTTTTAGAACCTCGTACTACATATTCCTATTTCTAACCAGCAAGTCATATAAATCAGTTTGGCATCAGAAATTTTAATTAACAGACAAATCTTAAATCATTCAAAAATCTAGTTTGTTCTGTTTATGTTATACATTGTTAGATAAAATTTCTCGGGTAAAATGTGTGTGTCACATCTGCCAATTATACACAGGAAGATATGGTATTTACTTATGTTATAACATTTCGTTTAAAAAGCGAAATGTAAATTACTTAATCCGAATATCATAAGAATGTATTACATTTATCTGCTTCATTTTAGTGAAATTCAAATTCCTGCGGCTTGTCTTACTTTATGTAGAAAAAATGTTTATGATGATATGCGAGTTAATCAAAAAATTTCGATACCATATTACAAAGAATACACAGCAAACATTGCGTAAATTTTTAATATGAAAATATGGTAGTAAGGCTTTTTATTATTATTATTATTAAGGCGAATTAAAATAATTGACTGATATATTACATTATAACTGCAATTTTCTATGTGTACTCTGTATTTTTCAGTACCACATTTTCTAAATATATACCGTTCATAAAAATGACTGGTATTTAATTAGCCATAATTCTTTATTTTGGTATTTCTGGAGCACCGCCAAATTAAGACTGGAGCAAATATATTTATCATTCCTAATAACTTTTTGTGGACTGTGGTAAAGTTAATAAAGAGCTTCCATCCCTTACAATACTTAGAAAAGGATGCCATCGTTTAATTTTGATTAACCCCGCATATTGTCAGTAAGTTATATGCACACCGCATATTGTACCAGTCAGCCAAAAAAAAAAAAAAAAAACGCCCCCCCCCCCCACCTAATTTCGCCGTAAATTATCGTAGAAACATGTGGTTTGTACCAATCGATTTGTAATAACGTCTAGTTTATAATGATATAGTTAGATTTTGCTTAAGGGGTCGTCTACATATTAAAACTGGCATCAACTTCATTTTTTTCAATGGTAACCCCCATTTTTTTAAAATTTATTTGAATTCTTTGGACAAAATCATCGCGGAAAATGGTATAGTTTATATATTTTGCTCAATTCTTCACAGAGTTATAAGCTGTCAAACTATGAGGGCGCTAATGTTAAATGAATGTGACAAATATTAATTCATATCTTCCAAAATAATTATGATATTCAAATTCTGTTTTTTTTTTTTATATATGATAGAATGATGTGACCCAAACATATTCCATGCATATTTTTAATTAAAAAAAAGTTTTGAAATATGAAAATTATTAATACTTTCATACTTGAAAAAATTATGAATTATGACCTATGTTAATTTTTGCATAAATAGAACGTGCATCATCAGAAACATGGGTTTCCAAATTTACAGCTCGTTCTTAACATTATTTTTTGAGTTACAGTGATATTTTATTTTTTACTGTTGTTAGGGGGCCGTCACTTATAATAATTTGTATCCTCTGTGAGTAAATATCTGTATATATTTTGGCGAAAAACTATTTTAATTTACCTTAATGTTATTATAATTGTTTTCTAAGCAACATTTCGATGTTTATGATACAAATTGGATCATTTTTATAAATTTTTCGCAATGCAAGCGAGAGATTGTGAAAAAATTCCAAAAGAAATGAAGCCCCCCCAAGCAGCACCGAAACGTTCTCTGAACGTTCAAAAATTGTTCTGCAAACACGTTCTAAGAACGTTCACTTTGAACGTGTTATAGACGTCTATCTGTCCATCTTGAAGACGTACAATAGTACGGTTCAGAGAACGTTCAATGAACGTGTAACTATCACCATCGGTGTTATAGAAGCGTTCTGAGAACGTTCTATGTATACGGTCTCAGAACGTTCTAAACGTTTTTAGAACGTTTTCAAAACGTTATACACATTTTCAGAACGTTCCAGAAAACGTACTGTAAACGTTCTAAAATAGTGTAGTTAAAAAAAAAAAAAAAAAAAAAAAAAAAAAAAAAATGTGACGTCATTATAAAAAAATCCCCTCAGTACGAGCGTTTAGAAGTAAAAATTACATAGCTGATGACGAATAATGATACAACACATGAACAGGAATATGAATTACTTTTTTTTTCAATTCAAATAATGTTTGAGAAATGTTAACATACTTACTATTCTTTTAATTTCAACGTATATGCATCAAAAATTCTATATTCTATGACAGCTTTCCCCAAAAAGTGTCATAACGTTTCTTTATACCTTAAAAAATTTCTTAAATTTTTGCATTTTCTAAAAATTTCTTTTTTTTCCCTAATCTGTAGATAATGAAGTTATAGTATTAATTACAAAACTTTGAATAAACACCATAAAATGCGAGAACTCGCACCAACTGTTTCGGGTCAAAAGAAGACACAACCCTTCATCAGGCGAACATTGTAGGCACGAGAGCTGCAAACAAGCACGTTGAGTGTGTGGAATGCGTTGCCGCTTTGTTTGTAGCAGCCGTGCTTTGTTTGTAGCAGTTGCGAGTTCTTGCATTTTATGGTGTTTATTCAAAGTTTCTTAATTAATACTATAACGCCATTATCTTCAGATTAGGGGAAAAAAGAAATTTTTTAAAAATGCAAAAATTTAAGGAATTTTTTAAAGGGATATAGGCACGTTATGACACTTTTTGGGAATTACAGTCATAAAATATGGAATTTTTCATGCATATACGTTGAAATTAAAGGAATAGTAAGTATGTTAAAATTTCTCAAACAATATTTGAATTTAAAAAAAAGTAATTTATATCCCTGTTGCTGTGTTGTATCATTATTCTTCATCTGCTATATACAACTAAACTCTTGATTTATTTTGCTTGTTTTAATCCTTGTGATTCCGAATGCGTCATCCTATGATTAATGTTTGTTTTTCATGGTTGTTTTCTGTTTGATTCTCTGATTTCTTGAAGTAAATAATTTATTCCAATTTATTCTTCATTTCTAACTTCAATTAATTTCTTGTACGATAGGGTGCCCGCTAGCAATTTGCTATTATAGCTGCTAACGAACGAAATCGTACATTGGTGCTCAACGACGACAAGGGTCACCCTTGACGAGTTTTTTTTTTTTTTTTTCTACCATTCTAAGCTTTTCCTACAAAAAATGTTTAAAATGCTGTCTTAATTTTTTATTTCCTCGTTGCTTGTTTGTATCTTTTGATTTGAGTTTCATGTGGTTTTTACGCACCGGCAAAATTATTAAAATTGCAACTAACAATATAGGAATAAATTTAAGATTAGACTGAAGTTAAATAAAATAAAAATCAAGAAATAAAATATAAATGTTTCAATAAATCACAATCAGTCTCCCCAGGTTATTTAAATTTGTTGTAATTTTCTTCTCATTGACCTATGTGGTTTCAGGGATCTTATATCTGTTGCTTGGCTTTAACTAAGATTAAAAATTCATTTATACATACATATATATATATATATATATACATATATATATGTTTTTTTTTTTAAATACAGGGTGCAAAGCATTGTGACGAGAATACCTTTATCTCCGCAACTATTGGTCGCAAATATATAGTTTCAGTTACAAAATGTTTTAAAGAATATGAACATTTGTGGTATAACATGTTTAAATTTAAAATATCTATTTTTTCAAAATTGCAAAAACTAAATTTTTACATAGTCCCAGATCCCTATAATCATATTTAGAAAACTGACACTCATCCTAACAAACAGTTTCATTTCTATTCTCCCAAAATGGAACATGATATTTAAAGTTTGGATTTTCTAACATATTTCGGCCTTCAATAAGGGATCGGTTTAAAAATCCTAATTGGACTTTGTTTGCATTTTCCCTGGGTTTATTAAAGAATTTTTCATTGACTTTTTAATAAAGCCCGAGAAAATGCGAAGTAATCCTAAATTTTGAAACTAACTATCTCAGACAATTTTGGGTGCACAAAAGTGAAACTTTTTGTGTTATATTTTTTAGGTTAGAACTCAACTTACACTATTAGTGTCATGAAAATTGTATAAAAATTATCAGTTTTTGTGATTTTTAGTAAATTGATTTTTTAAATTTAAACATGTCATATAATGAATTCTTACATTTTTTTAAAAAATACATTTTCTTATTGGAGGACGTTTGAGACCAATTGTTGCGCAAATAAAGGCCTGCTCTCGACTTTGCACCCTGTATATTCTAAACATTTCTGGGTACTACTTTGTAAGTCCATGGATAGTTTATAAATATATTTGAATGCTGAAGTTTATAGAAAGTTTTAATATTTCAACATAAAAAATAATTTCAAAAATGAATGTACCAATACACCGCTAAAATAATATATAATTGAGTTTAGAATATATTGTTAATTTATAATAATAAGAAATTGAAACAAAAAATTAAAAATTAGTTAGAAGGAGGAAATTTTTAAAATGTCCAAATACTTAAATACATATATATATATATTTAATCATAATATTTTTCTAAAATATTTAACATACTTCATATTTTTAAATTTCAGTGCATGTGTGCATACATATTTTCAGTTTACAGCAGCAGTTTACAAAAATGATGTTTGCAGGTATTTAAATTTATTCCACATGGCAATGTAATTGGTATTTTTTAAATGTTTAAATTTCTTTAAATTGAGTCAACGCAATTTTTACCTCATTTGATGTAATTATGCTATCATGGCCTATTAAATAATTGATAAATGTAAATATTATTAGTATTAATAAATAATATAGTAAATCGTCCTTTTTTTTAAGCAGAATATCTTTTTTTATAAAGATGTGGAATAAAATTGAATTGAATCTTTGTTTTATTATGCAGTTAAACAATTTCATATATTTTATTTAATAAATAACAGTAAAGAGATATTTAAAATTGTAAGTCGGTGAAACTTAGGATATTATTTTAAAAATATGCAATTTGCATAACCTAGATTGTATATATATTATCATATAAACATTAAATAAATACTTCAGAATTTAAAAAGAAAAGAAAAAAAAAAAAGAATTACATACCTTCCTCATTTTCTTCATAAGAATTTCTCCAAGAAAACACCCTTCCAACTAGCATTTTAAAATACATAATGACCAGTCTGGAAGGGCATTCACTTAAAATTAGCTCTCATCTTTTAAATTCTTTATGTTACTTCATTCAGAAGCATAATAACCAAAAATAGTCATTTTAACAATTTCCATCTCAGAAGACTGAATTAATAAAATGAATCCATAATTTCTAAGCGGTTTTCTGTAACAGGAGCAGTTTTTTCTGCGATACAATGCTACTTACAAGTATCAAATGTTAGGCTTAAGAACTTACGCAGATATGAAAATGATTGTTTAATTGATATTAAAATAAGACTTTAATAAATAGAAAATAGAGAATATTACAGGTTAAAAATATTACATTTTTACCTTTTCTAAAGCTTATCCAAGTCATTATAACGCGAAAACTGAACAAAACAGATTACATTACACGTTTTAAAATTACCGCTTCACATAACGGCACGACATTCCCAAGACCTTTGAATTTGCACGGTCAGCGAGAATTAAATAAATGCAATCCACAGATGTCAGTTTCATCTGCTCTTCCCTTCTTACATCCGGAATAATCATGTTTCAAAGTTCAACGTTTGAAACATAAATTTATTAAGCATTTATAGCTGTAGAAAACATATGGTCAATATTTTAAGGAAAAATGGAGCTGAGTTAAACAATTATTTAAATTTTTATAAAGTATTTGAAAAACTTATGAGATCACTTTATTTTTCCATTTTAAAATCTCGAATTAAACGGAAAAGCATATTTTGTTTTAGTGTATATTTTAGTATTGAATAAAATATTCAGTGAAAATAAATAAAATAAAATAAGAACAATCAAACAGAGTAACGATTTAACAACATTATCAATATTGATAATTTATCAGTAACATTTAAACTTAAATAGAATCATAAATAAAGTATAATAAAAGTTTAAAATTATGCTTAAAGAAAAGAAGAAAAAAACTCATTCTGTAACTTCCCGATGAGTATTAGAGACCGCGAGGTTCTACTCTCGAACCTTACAGACGGGAAGTATTGGCTTCGATTCCTGGTCACGCTCGTCGACTTAGGTTTTCGGAGTTTTCCCGTGATTTTCTTTGAAACTCGCGTAAAGCACTATATTACTTATTCAATAACATCCGTGATTAGCTTTTTGTATCTAAACTTTGGGTCTGGGGAATGCATAGATTTTCATGACAGAAGACAATCATTTTTATGCTGTATAGAAGATCTTAGAAAATGTATTTTTCTAAGGGTTTATTATTATTATTATTACAAATGAAAAAAAAAAAAAACGGTAAATTTGTTTTAAATCATCAGAAAACGATGTTTCAATTATTCGTTTTAAAGGTGATATCGAATTCTTTTGAAAGATAATTATAGTGAAAATTTTTATCCACCCTTCCCCCATCCCCCAGGGATGATGTATACTTATTCCTAGGGGAAAAAACAATGTCCTATGAATGATAATAATAAAAAAAAACTGTTTGACTATTACTCGTTATACAGCCAAATTGAATCAATAATATATATCAAATGTATGTCACGCAGAAGGTTTGGTGAGTATATATATTACAGAAGCTGATAGATAGCCTTTCTGTGAATGGAAAATATTGGAACGTGGCAGTGCCACCTGTCGTCCGATATGCACCCAAAGGCAATCTGTAGAGTTTTACGTAATATTAATTTCACTTACCAAATTTACAATATTTATAAATCACAGAAGTTGAGATTTTTCGTTTCTGTTATGAGATTAAATTGCAACATAGCCACGCCACCTGTTGGCCGATGTGCATCCAAAATGGACCAGTAAAGCTTTACATAAAATCGATTTCACTTATAACTTCAGTGTATCAGAAAATTTATTGTTAAATCACAAGAGTTAAATTATTGCCTTTCCGTTAAAATGATTAAATTGCAGATTAGCAACGCCACCTGTTGGACAATGTATACATCCAAATTGTATTAGCAGAGGTTATGATGATATATGCCAATATATCATGTTTAATACATTTGTACACTATAGAAGCTGAGATATAGCCGTCCCATAAATGGAGGGTTTCATTGCATAGCACCGTAATCTATCGGGGATATATCCCAAATGAAATTCAAATAAACTCCAATTTAGGGCAAGATCTAATATTGTAACAAGTTTGGTCGAATTCCATACATTGATTCCTGAAATACAAAATCCACAAAATTTTTCCATGAGTTTAAAATTTTGTAATTTTTTTTCACCTCACCGCTACTGATTATTGGGAAGCATTCTTCACTGACGTGCTAACAAAACGTTAAACTGAAAATGTAAAAAATGCTCTATTCTCTATCATGCTAAAAATTATAAATTTCGAATAACTTACGAAGTTTTTAAATTAGAATGTTGCAAATCTCTCAATAAGATTCTTATCAATATCATAAGTGATATTTTAAAACTGGTCCGATCTCTCTGCAATCATTTGTTCTTGAGATATCGTGTACATGAACTAACGGGCTATCACACTAATAGGTGCCGATACACATTAACAGATACCATACCAACCTTTTGACTTCCGGATTCCTCACGCCACAAAACGTGCAAAAAAATCAAAAGCTGAAGTCAAAAATTTTAAAGGTTAACCTAGTTTCCCAACCAATAGTACTAAAAAGTCATTTTGTCATATTCGTTATAATTACACTGTTACAGAACGTGTTATGACGGTGTCACACTTGAACGTTCTATATAGAACTAGAATTGTACGTTTTATAGATGGTACAAATCAAACATTTTCAGAACGTTCTAAATAATACTATTTCTGAACGTGTTTTAGAACGTTCTTTTGACACGAAACACGGTGTTTGAACTATTGAAACCGTTATTAGACGTTCACAGAACGTTCCTGTGCTACTTGGGCCGCCTCTATATTGCGGAAACAATATAAAAAAAAAACTAGTTTCTGTATTCGTATATGACTCTCTATGTGACGCTGGTATGGATAAATGTCAATGGAATTTACTACATCGAATGCTGAAGACAAAATTTAAATGATTTAATAGGAAGTATGTAAAATAATTTTATTTTATAATGTAAAGTTGCAGAAAAACAGTGTAAAAGCGTGGCTTTCGTTACAAAGAGGTTTATACTCGATTCTGAAATGTTAAGTCTTTGTTCTCAAATATTACATAACGTTTCCTAGTTTCTCACTGCTAAAATTCTATTTTGTCCCTTTTGTCTTTTGTTTTTAACTTGAATATTCTACGATTCGTGCACCTCAAGTTAAGTATCATGACGGTAAAAAAACGCGGTAAGACGAGGACTATTATTTGAAAGAGCAATACGCAGTGAACAATATTTTTGTTTTTTTCTTTTTTTAACCCGTTAGTAGTCGCTATAGACAGCGCCACCTATTATAGATTGCGAACTTTTGATTTAACTTGCACCAATAATTTAAAAAAGTGATGTGATCAACGTTTCTTCGATGTTATTCGCGGTCTATGTATATCAAATGCCACTTCTAAAAATTTTTGGTGGCTATTGAATAAAAAAAATCTGGCAAAACTGAAGGATGGGCGGCGAACTAGCGACTACTAACGGGTTAAATTGATATAATTGATTTTTATTAATTTTTATCAGATTTTCTAAAACAAACTTTCTGTTTTAATCTTGTTGTGACATTTTCGCATTCGCTTACTCTACCGTTTATGCTATTTAAATTTTATCGCATGACGTAACATAGTAAAATATAAAATTTTTATTAAATGTTTTTTTAATACTGAATGGTATTTTTTTTTTTTTTTAAGTTTTTAATATCTATTATTGAAACAAAGCGCAATATTATTTATTTTCTATTATTCTAATCACGGCGTAAAACTGGCGTCACATTTATCACGGAAAAAGAATTTAAAACAAAGTAATATGTCTTATTACTTTTAAAGATAAAGATTTTACACATTTAAAATTAAGAATTCAAGTACAGTAGACGACTGCAGAACGGGGAATACTCGTTCTAGACAATAGGAAACCGTTTTTTCTATATCCATATTTCTTTTCATATGGATATACATAATAATTATACTCTTTCTAGTGAAAGTATTTGTATTCATACTATTTTGTTTATATATATATGAATATAAGGAATATTCTTAAGAAATATCGTAACACACAAATTGTGAAAGAAACGCCCACTGAAGGAGTTACAGATTTCAAAATGACGTGAAACTACGTCAGTGGTCGCGAAAATGTTAAATATCCTTTCTCAGATTTTAGTTTAAATCTTGTTATCTACATTTTTGTATATTATCTATTGTTGGTTTGTACGCCTAAAATTAAATGTAAATCTTTATAGTAACACTTTCATGCGAGGCTTACTGTATAAAATAAAAATATACCCAACAAGAAGTAGATAATAATTGTTAGTTAGTAGATTTTAATTGTTTTTATATATATTTTTTGTATATGTATTTTATATATATATATATATTATATATGTATTTTAACTTAAATTTTTGTCTCTTAAATAAAACAGTTTTTGCTTTTAAGAAGTAGATAGTTCTTTTTCTTAAATATTAAACACTTTTTTAACCGCTATTAATATTATTATCATTATTACTATTTTTCTTTTACCTTGGTATCTAGATTTTTGTAATTCAACATTGTAGGGTTCATGTGATTCAAGCTATTTGATGTTCTTTACATGAAGTGTTGTATTTAACTAATCAATGTTTAATAAATAGAAACCAATAAAAATCTTTTAAGTCATAAACTAACACAGAAAGTTTTCCGAATTAGAATCGTTTTTTATTTTATAATAAACATTTTTGAACTTTGTTTTCAGTGTGAAATTTAATAAATATTGTATATTACGTGGTAGATCAAAATTTATTTTTTCTAAATGTATAGACGGTCCCCTAACACATTTTCACGTGTAACTCTGTTTAGAATTGATTTAAAGTATATATATAGGTAGGTTTTCCGAACTGCCTTGATCTCAAAAATCGGAATATGAGGTCAAAAATAGGGCTCGTCATTGAAAAAAATGAAGTTTATACGTGTTTAATATGTAGATGACCCCTTAAGCAAAATCTGACTACACCATTAAAAACTAGACGTTATTACAGATCGATAGGTACCAGCCTCATGTTTCTACGATAATTTACGGCGAAATTAGGTGTGGGGGGGGGGCGGTTTTTTTTTTTGGCTGACTGTACTTCAATTTTAAAAAAATTGAAAAATATATTCTTCTCATGTGTTTTTTTTAGAGAATATGAAAAAAATACGCATTTGGAAATTCGTTTTCAACAATTTCCAAGCATAGCTCTAATTCATCTGAATTCTTTTGTGCGCTCATGTAAATGAATGGTGAACGATTTTCCTGTCATATTTTATAAAAAAACATTATTTTATGTTCCAAAAATATACACGTTCAATTCATTTTCTGTCGTGCATTCTAAAGATGTTACACTGTTTCTACCGAAAATTTCACCCGTAGACATATGAGTCCTTTTGGGTGTCCAAACTCTTTGCTCGATTTCAATCAAAAGTTACGTGTAGAATTCTCATATCACACCTATTTCTAATACGTAGTTTTGACTTCCTGCTAATATTTGTTCTTATGTTATGCTGATAACAGATTCACAAAGACACACGGACCAACAGCTAGAACGTGATTTTTGGATTCATTGAACCTGAAAACGCGTAAATGAAACAAAAAATTATTTTAAAAAATTTAATTAAGAAAAAATTATTTCCATTATATGAATAACAGAAAATAAAAATGTCTTAAAAAATAGTAGTGTGGGTGTTTCGGTTTTAATCAAATTTTAATCTACTGGGGAAATCCATACCTGCCAACCATCTCATTAATAAGCGTAAAATTGTTAACGCCCCTTTAAAAACACCCCTTTCACCACACCACATTATTTTTAGAGTAATTATTTCGAAATGTTAAAATTAAATAAGAATAAAATTACTCTGAAAAATGACTGGTGTGAAAAAAAGGCGTGTACTAAAAATTTTACGCTTCATAATGAGATGGTTGGCAGAAAAAATTGGCAGCTGTAAAAGTGGCAGCGTAAAAGGTGGCAGCTGTAAATTAGATAAAAGTGATGCAACCAGAGTTACCAACTTTTACAATTTATTCAAGAGCATTTTTTGCCCCGCCTCTTTTTCATACCGGAAATTTTGAAAAATGATTTTCTTCTTATTTAATCGTTGTCACATATTAAAAAGAAAAATTCCACAAAATTTCTGGTGCGAAAAGAAGGCGGGGCTTAAAATGCTCGTGAATAAATTATAAAAGTTGGGAACTCTGGTTGTAACTATAATATTTAGTTTTGTTATCCTTTTAAAGTAATTATTTCACTATATAATTCGCCAGTTAGATTTTGTTCTGCGCTTTCCGTAAGTTAACACTTACAACCCCCCCCCCCTTAATGAAAGATTTTGGTTGTCCTATATATATATATATTTTTTTTTTTTTTTGTTTTTTTTTTTTGTTTACATGGAATTGTATAATCGGTTTTATTTATTAAAATATTTTTGTTGTTATAATTCTTTTAATTTATTAATATTAAAACACTAAAAAATGATTATCATAACAATATTAACGAAACAGATAAATATATACCAAGCCTAATATATAATTATATAGATTTCGAATTTCTTATTAAATCGCAAAAGAAAATATTAACAATTCATATGATACGATACTTCGAGAGAAAATAAACTAGTATTAAAAATGTAAACAGATAAGAAATCATTATATTTCACCTTATATTTTATAATAATCTGATTTGTAGCATTTTGAATTCTTAAAAATACTGTTTAGCTTTTATGTAAAGGTATAAAACATGTTTCATTTTTAAGGATTTTTGTCATGGTTGTGCTTTTAACTTGTGATATATACTCGTTCAAAGTACTCTCTTTTATTGTCATGCCAGTGATTCATTTACATATTCTCTTCACTTGCTGAGTTATTTGTTGCATTTGAACATCATTTTTATGTAAATCCTTGCTTCATCTCCTTACACATTTTTTCAAGAAAAGAAGGTGTTCCGCATTCGTAATAATAAATCGAGTTATGTTTTTTTTTCTTTTTTTCCCCCAAGATGTAGATAACTATATATATATATACATATATATACACTTCGGACACTTTATGTTTTGAAATAACTAATGTAAAAATAATTGTAAACAAGATTATACTAAATGCACTTAATATATCTAGTATTCTAAAAACCAAAACTGCTATAATTTTTTTAATATGAAACAAAATTAATAAAAAATAATGCAAAATATTTTTTTTCTCCATGTTTTTAGATGTTCATAATTATAGGGACAATCAAGATTTTTTTCGTTTCATTTAACTTGCTAGCGGTTAAATTACAGTTGACATGTGAATTTGTTAAATACTGGGCTAGATTTATTCATATACTAGCCGCCTTGAGCGACCAGCTGGTTCGCGATCCTTGAAAAATCCGACAGTACAAAACTCCCGCTCGGTGGCGCCTGTGGCGCTCTCTTCCAGTTTCGATATCTGAAACAGCCTGTTCGCTCACCATGTTATGATCTTTCAAATTTCTGACTTTAGCAAAGTCCCGCTCGGTGGCGCCTACGGCGACTTATCCCCGTTTCAAAGCTTACAACACATTCCACGCTCATTAGAATTTAAAATATTGAAATTTTAAAATATTAGGCCCGCTATACACTGACGAGACATGAGACAAAGTTTGAAGCGACGTGCGACACGCGTATGCTCTAAATACAACTTCATCTCCTGAAAACTGTTTAGAGCATGCGTATGTCGCATGTCGCTTCAAACTTTGTCTCGTGTCTCTTCAGTGTGTAGTGGGACTTACAGCACCATCTGGCGGTAGAAATTTCTGTAATGTACTGTTCGATTCTAAATCAACAAAGCTTTCAAATGATGTATTACTTATGAAATTATTTTAATTAGTGGCTGAGATACAAAAGGAAACCTAATCAGGAGACCTCAAAACGCGTAAATAAGGTGAAATCTCGAATTCCACTTTCGATAATATAATATCGTCTGCGAACTTAAAAGAGGTAACTTCCATGGTAACCAAACCACTAACTGTTGTTTGAACGCAAACGCGGATTCAGAATGTCATCAAAAACTGCAGGCATGCAGAAAATTAAAAAATTTATAACGGATTCGGTTTTTGAAAAAATCTCTCAATCTTTTGAAATATGATTCATCTAATAGAGTTCTATGAATAAAAAAAAAAGAAATGATTTATCTCTAAAAAAGTTTGAGTTATAAAATGTTTTGTGAAAAAATCGATGTTTCGTAAAATCTAAGAATATGGATCGCTAATCCGTATTTTGTTAAAACGTTTATATGGTTCGAAAGAGGATTAAATGACCTTTCCAAATATACCAATTGTTAAGAAATGGAACAATTACTCTTTCGTACAGGGCGATTAAAAAAAAAAACAATCTAGGGAAAGAGAAATTTTGGACCCTTTTTAAAACTTTTTTTTTAAATATAAAATTTCCGTATTTTTCAAAAAAATTTGTACCGTAAGAGACGGTAATAAATGCTCTTTCTCGTGGTACAGGTGTATTTTCAATATCTCTATTAGTTGAGCAGCGATCGCTTTACAAAAAACCGCGAAATTTTCTCTCTCTGCCTTTTCTTTTGAGGAACGCGGTTCGGGGGAAAAATCACGGTCGCCTGGCTTTTTAAATCGTTTTTTGATTATACATACGTTGATGTTTTAATTAATATCTCCGGATCTAATTAAAATTTTTTAATTCTTTTTGCACTATGCACTCGGGCAGGCTTCTGAGCACCCGTATGTCAAATATTGTAGTTCTGCGTTCAATAGGGGCTGAACGTATAGATGCTCAGACAGACAGACAGACAGAGAGAGAGACAGACATCTTCTTTTATTAATATAGATAAGTCTTCAATTTTTCTTGGACAGACAATACTGACGATTCCTCGAAAAAAAAGAACTTTCACGTAGTGAAGTATGATAAATGTGTTTTTTCAGTGGAAGGATAATTTCAATCCGCCGAATTTCTAATGAAATTTGAAGATCTAAAATTGCTGATGGAAATGTGATCAAACGTTCAACTGCTGGTTGGATAGGAGAGAGATCTGATGTAAAATCAGCGTTATTTTACAGCGATCGAAGACTAATAATTCCTCTTACTGCTCTACTCATAATGACTGCTCCTGAATTTGCTATTAATTTTTAACGAAAGGCTGGTGTCTACATTTATGCATGTTTAAAATTATTAATAATATGTTAAAATGAATAAAAAAACCTGTAATAATCAATAAGCATTTAATGGAGGAAAGAACGTCTGTGTTAAAGTTGAATAAAGACAATATTAAATGGTAAAATGTTGCATTTTCGGATGAAAAACGTCTTATTCTTGATTAACCATATGGTTTTAACAGTTACTGGCACGATCTGAAGAGCAGATGTTTTAAAGGCAGATACGAATCGGGCGTTTTAAAGGTGAAACTATGATGCTCTGGGGAGTTGTTTCTACTGAAGGCAGAATTCATTTAGTAATTTCTTCAATTATTATGAACATCAAAAAAATATCCGCAAATTTTAAACGTGGAATTCTCAGATTTTTGTTAGATTTTGGGGGTAATAATATTTTTTTCAACAAGACTTACATTTTTGCTCTACAACGTCTAGATCAATAGGAAATAGTTTGAAGAAAGAAACCTCTGTATTATTGCCTTTCCCTTGGCCTAAAAGTTGAAAAAAATCTTAACTTATGATATTAGAAAAGTGGATGCAAGTGGAAAGCAATTTTAGATAGTTTAAATGTATTAAGAGTATCATCTATACTTCTATACTTTATGAAATGGTATTGAAACTGAATATTAAAAAAAATGTATATATATATATATATATATATATATATATATATATATATATATATACCAGAGAGAATGTCTGACTGTTTCACCCTAAAAAGAGACCCCATAAAATATTAATTTAAAGAATAACTGAAAAAAATTACTAAAATTCGAACTGTCCTTATTACCTGAAAACACACACCTGTGAACACCTGAAAAATCATCTTTTTGACCGCATTTAAAGTTTTTTAAGATAGAAAAACGATAAAACTTTTTAAATAATGTCTATTAATGAAATTCAAATTAATAAAAAATATATTGGTTTAAGTAATAGTGTTCAGTGTTTAGTTAATATAGAAAACCGGGTGTCCTTATAATTATGAAATCCAGTGTACATTTAATTTTGGTGTACTTTAGAATGATCTCCGTTTAATATTTATGATTTAACAGAAAAGTACCTAATTAATGCATGTACATCTCTTCTATTCCTTTATCTTAAATTACAATTTCTATAAATATTTAATTACAAATATTTAAATTATATATATATATATATATGTATATATAATAAAATAATTCATGACAAACTTTAGATTTGAGAAAAAAAATCTAACATAAACGTATTTATAACTGGTTTCAAACGTTCAGCCAAAATCTCTTAAATAACTTCAGAATAATTAAAATAATTTCAAGTGTCAAATTTCCAATGCCAATTAATTGCGTACGTTTACTTCAAGTTCACGCCTGCATAAGCCGTACAAACTCAAAAGAAACACCGTACTGTTGTGAAAATTATTCAATAATGCGATTATTTCTCAGCATGTCGTATTTGCTGAGTTACGGCTAGTGTATGCTATGTACACACGTCTTTATTACTGAAATGGTTAAAAAAAAAAAAAAAATGAAATAAAACAAAATAAAAAATCATTGCCTCAGTTTCGTTTGAATAATGCCAGAGCCTGATTAAGGGGGAAGCACACATTATTTATACTTACACCGTTATTTTTTAACAAATACTTTCCTCCTATAATAAACACAAAATTCTCATTAAAAATTATTTTAAAAGAATTCTGGTATTTAGTAACGGTGAGTAAATTGGATTGTTTTACACCGTTCATTTTTTATAAAAAAGTATTTCCTCGTCAAAGCGTGAAATTTCTATGACATGAAAAAAAAAAATAATTGTAAAAATATTCCGGTGAGAGCGGAGATAATGTGTGCTTCCCCCTTAATCAGGCTCTGGATAATGCAGACCCTACTAGTGGCTGAGAATTTCTGCTCTCAAAGCTGAAAGACTGGAAGTGCGAGTTTTGATCCCAGGACGTTTTTATCTCTCAGTATATCAACACAGTCGAACAACGTTGCCAAGTTTAGGGAAATTTTTTATTCAAAAATCACCACTAATTTTGAGAAGTGATATTTTATATACATAATACATGACTAATTTTCGAAGTTATTACGCAATCGTTACATTTAAAATTAAGTTGTGTATTTTGAATTAAAAAAAGTCACAAAATCTCGCAACACTGCAGTCGTATATCTCGCAAGCCGGACTTATCCCTTTTACACCTGAAATTTAATTTAATAAAATGCAAATGCTTTATTACATTGTACAGTTGTATGTCTGTTCGGTAAATTTCAAAAATTTTCTTCTAAAACAGCTTCAGATGTTTAACGCAATAAACACTGGAAGTTATGTTGTGTAATAATGTTATTTGATTCAAAAGCTAAAAACGGCATGCTTTTATGAAATTATTAAAATTTTATAAAATAGTGCTTTTGTTCTATATTTCTTGCCGTGGGAGTATTTATTACTGCCTCAGAAGAAGTTAAATATCTAAACAATCATCTTTTCTGCTTCAGAGCAATATATTTCAAGCACATTAAAAGAGAAAGATAGGAAACAGACGAATTTATTTAAGTTTTAAACATATATGTGGATTCTATGTCAAAAATTTAAAAGAAAAATAAATATTTAAACTTCACTTAAGTAGTATTTAAAAATTTATTTATATTCTTGCATTTATGTATTATAAGCTCTAATAACTGTTATTTTCTCCTCTCTCGATAATCTTGAATTAAGCTATTGAATTCAGATAAGTCACCCTTTCTCGAAAAATTACAAACATATTGACTAAATGAAATATCACTTAAATGCTTCAGTAAACTAATGCTTGGTTTTAGAAATATTGATCTGAAATGTTAGAGATTTGAGATTTTCAAAGTTTATTATGTAAATGCGTTTTTATTATAGCTTGACTTTTGCTAAAGTCATCCATTAAATATAAATAATTGTGACAAGAAAAACAACAAAATGATCTTAAGTATTTATAAAGTTTTTATAAAGATAGTAGTAAAAGTTTGTATTCATTTACATTCTATATTTCTTATTTTATAAATGATTTTATTTTATTTTTTCCTTATATAACATTTAGCGCACGGTTTGTATTTTACTTTACTGCCTGTTTTCAGGTATTTTTTAAAGATAATTAAACAATAATATATGCCTTTAAAAAAAAATAAAATAAATAAAACTAACACTGTTAGATCATATCCTCCTAAACTAGATACCTGAGGTGTGGCTCGGAAACTTGGCAACAGTTGCAGCGGTAGACAGTTCCACTTGGTACAAATTGCGCGATTTTTTTATTCAACAGCCACCAAAAATTTTTAAAAGTGGGATATGATATACATAAAAGGCTAATAGAATCCCAGAAACGTCGATTATATATATCATACATCACTTCTAAAAATTATTGGTTACAGATGAATAAAAAGTCCCGCAATCTGTACCAGGTGGCGCTGTTTACCATTTCAACTGCTGCCAAATTTCCGAGCCACGCGACAGGCATCTAGTTTATGGGGCTATGGTTAGATAAAATATTCAGTTACTTATTTGCATTTTTAATATTTCTGACGAGTGTGATTTTTTTTTTTAAAATAATCTCATCAGACAAATAATAAACTATTAACTCTTATGAAGTTAGAAAGCCTGATTGAGATATGGACACTTTTTCATCATTACCGTATTTCTCTCCGTATAATCCTGAAACCAAATAACTTTTTTTTATACCCGAATATTTAATTAATTCAAAATTTTTTTTATGCGGTATTGCTGCTTGGAAATATAGGTTTATATGTTAATAAACACTTCTTATTTAGTTCTTTAAGTCACAGAATTTTGTTTTACTCACAAATATATAATTATTTATGAGAAAAATAAAATATGTTGGAAAAAGAATAACCAAAATAAAAATTATTTTCAATTGAAACAAAATTTAGATATGTTTCTAAATATAATGGTTTCAAATCATATACATTGTATACGTGTATTAAACCTTTATCAGAGCTGCCAACCTAATCCGGCAAATTGTTAGTACAGCCCATTTTCTACCCCACTTAATTTTTACAGAAATTCTCTTCAAATATATTTACGATGAATTAAGAAAACAAACAGTCTAAAAATTAAGTGGTGGAGGAAAATGGGCGGTACTAACAATTTGCCGGATTAGGTTGACAGCGCTGCTTTATGAACGGCAGATTTTCATACTTCGAACAATTATGTTAACCTCGCCTTTTGCCCTTTCTTTAAAACTTTATTGCTTTAGAAGAATGCTTGAGGGCGGGATTCTTTTTTTTTATTTTCCAAAGGGTTAAAAATATATTCAACCTATAGGAGAGAAGAAAAATTAAAAGATTAAATGTCACGCACATTTACGATTGAGTTTGATAAATTCTAGTCACATGATCATAATTTAAAATTTAGTTATAATTACTTTCAGTTTAAAGAATAATTTTATAATGAAAGTTATAATCTAAAATGCATAAAAATTTTCATTTTTTAAAAAGTGACTGTCAGAAGAAAGAAAGTTGGGAAAAATTAACTTATAATAATAATAATTTTAAATGATTTCGGACAATATTTTTATATCTCTAAAGCTCATTTATTTTCTTCTAGCTTAAAAGTAAAAAAAAAAAAAATAATAACGTGCAATTAAAAAAGTTTACTCTAAAAAGAGTACTTTTAATGCATAGATGCCAGCTCTCCCGATGTTTGAACTTTTATTTCCGAAGAAGCGTTTTTAGCTTCAATTAAAAACTTAAATTTTATAACTATAAGAAATATTCTTTGGAATAGTGTTGTGAAAGACTCGGGATATTTTAAAGCTATATATCGGATGGCATATTTTTCTTCATCTTACTATTTGAAAAATATACTATAGAAATTCAAGAAAACCGGTTATCGAACAAAAAGAGACAAGAGACTTAACTTATAAGACCAATAAAAAAAGGCTTCCAATTAAAAAAAAAAAATCTATAAGCTTTTAAAAATTTACATAAATACTGAGAAGGGATATGCTATAACTGGGGCACACTGTCGCCACTGTTTTAACAATTACTTTTGAATTATAGTGGAAAGATCCTTGTTTTACAAGGGAGACAATTTTTCATAAACTGCGATGTCTAATGTGTAAATTCAATTCCTTGACGCCACTTTTTATTTATTTATTTGTTTTATTTATTTATTTTTTATATAAAACTAATTGCCTTGTCAAAACGTGGAATTTCTGTCATATATGAATTCCTGCTTTAATCGGTTTCAAATTGCAATCTAAATAATGTCAACAAGCAATTTTATGCCAAGTTATTAGCAAACGATTCACACATTTTCTATTTATTAACGAATGAGGCTCTATCATAGTTGCCGACTTTTACGCATTTTGGCAAAAAGGGAACTTTAGAAAAAAAAAAAAAAAAAAAAAACTTTTAATATAATTTCGTAACAGTTTTTACCGATAAAATAAAATAATTTTGTCTTTTAAAACCCTTTGAGGGATAATGTAATTAACCGTTTGACTGCTGAAGTATTTTCTGAAATAAATCCTTAAATCGCTATGGCTATTTCAGGCCTCAATAAAAGTTTTTCCGGTGTGAATATTTAATTTTAGTTTTGTAAATAATTCGAAACCCGATCATGCCAAATGGAAAACCACGCCTTGCAGTAAAAAATTAAAAAAAATCCAAGTAAGCAGAAAGTGAAAGGAAATGTATAAAAGTGTATTTTTATGCCTAAATTATTTACCTTCGAAAGCTCTTTCTACAAAAATAAAATATAAAATTTTCTAATGATCTATAAAAACACACCTAATTAATGAAAACCACGCCTTACTGCAGCGTTTGTAAAAGGCCAATTTAAGTATCATTAAATGATGAATAAAAACAAAAAACGTGTTTTATCATTAATAATTGTTCACACACAATGTTTTACGAAAATTTTGGATCAGCGAAAAAATCCAATTTTGTTTTGCGAATATGCAATTCAGCGTAGTAAAGGGGGTATTTTGATAAAATTTTATCGAGACTCCGCCCATTCTTATTTTTTTCCAACTTATTTCACAAATATAATTATATATATATTAAAAATGATGAAACGAGCGTCGTAATGTTGTATGCTTCAAAAATCATGTTAGATAGTTCTCTTTCGAAAGAAATACATTTAATTGATTTCAGTGATTAGAGTATTGACGTTGTTTTCTGGTAATATTTTTTGAGCATTAAAAAAAAAAAAAAAAAAAAACATAATCACTCATACAATTGTCAGTTAATTTATTAATTCTTTTTATGTTTTACAAATAAATAATGCAAGAAAAGAACTTCATAATATAAATAAACAAATATATATATATATATATATATATACAGAGCTGCCAACCTAATCCGGTTAATTGTTAGTACCGCCCATTTTTCTACACCACTTAATTTTTAGAGTATTTGTTTTCGTAATCATCGTAAATATATTTGAAGAAAATTACTCTATTTAAGTGGTGTAGAAAAATGGGCGTCACTAACAATTTTGCCAGATTAGGGTAGCAGCTCGGTATATATATATATACATATGTATATATCAGGCATGGAACACGGGCGCAGAATTCATACCGGAATGTGTTTAAGAAATTTCTCTACTTATAATATCGCCCATTTAAGAGGTAGAAAATTTTCTTACATTGATAGTGGTATGATTTCTGCGCCCGTGTTCCATCCCTGATATATATATACTTCTTGTAAAAGAGAATAATGAAAAGATAATGTTTACCAACTGTGTTTTGGTTCTGAATGGTTGATTTTATTTACGTCAAAAAATTAAATTAAAATTCCGGTGATATCTGAATTGTACCGCAGTTTTCGAGACTGAACATTGCAGCGCTATCGCGCTGCTTAGCAGTCTAACGGTTAAGGTCACTTAATATCAAGTGCAACGAGAATTTGAGAACAGAGTTAGAAGATAAGAAATAAATGATTTTTTTGGATAAGTCAAAAAGATAAAAATTTATTAAAAATTTCTGGGGTGAATCTTTGAAATTGAACATTAAAATTAGGTGGTATAAAATGTATACCACAGCCCCTGCAAGGATTAAAGTTTCCCCGTAGCCAAAAATTTTATGTAATGGCATGTAGGATATATATCTCCGGTTTGGTAAATATAAAACTATAAAAGTTAGTTCATTATAAAATAAACGATATTATTTATTATATAACCCTATTTTTTTCACATACGCATTAGATACGAAAACTTTTCTATGTCGTATTATATTTATATAAAGGAAAAGGGTGAAACGTAAAAGAAAATATGGTTTTTATCAATATATATATTTTGATGAACTATCATTACATTAATAAAAAATCTGTTGTATAATCCAAAATTCAAAAATGATAAATGAATTCAATATGTTGCTGACACTGTAATGTCAAAATGTCACGTCATTCATCTTGTTGTGAGTAACTTTTCCAAAGATGTTAAAAGTGTTCCGTCTCTGTCTTCACAAGATAAATTATATAAGACTTTCATTATTTAATAACTTATATCAACAGTGAAATAAGGGATATAAGCTCTAAAAATAATAAACAAACTACGGAATTTATTTCAGTATTACATAAATTTTTGTCTAACATTAAAGACATGTTTGTAATAAAAATGAAAAAACGGTAACATAAGAAATCTTGTTTTGTGTTCTTTAAATCTTGTCAGAGATTTTACTCTGACTAGAAATATATATATATATATATATACATTTTTTTTTTTTTAACTTCTCCAGTCAAGTTTTAATTAATGAAATTTTTCTAAATATATCAAACTGTGATTTTTTTTTTTTTTTTTTTTTTACGAAATTGTATTAGAAAACATTATATTTTATAAACTTTTCATATATATGAGAATTTATAAGAGATACTTCTTTAAACCTTTGCGGCGCAAGACAATTTAAAATATTTAAATTATACTTCCACCGGAATTCATGAACTAAATTAAACAAGAAGAAATTTTAAATTTTATGGTTTAAAAACCCGGCCTTTTCTGATATGTTATAAACGTGAATTTTTGCTAAAAAATTTCCGGGATGAAATTTTGCAGCTTGATCTTAAATTTTGCGTCCTCGCAGCGAGGACAGCGCGCGTTAAGGGGTTAAACATTTTTGTGTGTTCTGTTATATTTCTAAATTAAAATAAATGGTAATTTAAAATATATATTTATTATTAGCAAGACACAATAATCGCAATGCTTTAAACTAAAAATATATATGAGCATACATATAATTTTTTACGTGTGTTTCTGTCAATCTAATCCGGAGAATTTTTAGTACGCGCCCCTTTTCCCACCACTTAATTTTTATGTTGACTGCTCTGTGTGTATGCGCAAATAAAAGCAATTGATTACGCGATGCACCCAAATACGAAGAAATGTCCGTTGCAGCTTCATTTCAAAGGACTTAGCCCGTATTTATGGGAGTTTAACAGGAAACCATGGGAAATATTATGTAGCTAGGCTAACGAACGTGAAACAGGACTAAATCCGGAATCCCTCTTCCGTAGTATGCAAAAATCTCATTAAGTAAAATATTAAAGGAATAAAAATTCTTTTACGAATCCGATAAACGATTTTCACAAATGAAAATTTGAATAAAACAATTTTTATACAGTAGATTTAAACTTGACTAAACTTTAATATCAAATGATATCTATTAAAAAGAAAAAAAAAAATACTATGTAAAAGTTCTGGATTTCAAATTTCTCTTTGGGGGAACTCTGCTCCGACACCATATATATGCATATATATATATATACACATAGCTGCCAATATTTCAATTTATTTTGGAGTAATTTTAGCCCCGCCTTCATTTCGCACCACTTATCTTTTAAAAGTAATTTTTTCTTATTTTATCGAAGTTATAAATTGAAGAAAAGTTTTCTATAAATAAAGTGGCGCGAAATAAAGGCGGGGCTAAAAGTACTCCGGAATAAATTTAAATATCGACAGCTATTTATATATATATATATATATATATATATATATATATACATTTACGCGTCTGTAATTAATTTAATTAATATATTAAAATTTAATCAAATAAATTTTTAATTTAAGGTTTATTAGTTATTAAAATAACTTAAACTAAATTTTATTTACTTTTTAGTTCAGTAGATAAATACATCACCAATTAACTGTATATTTAACTTTATTCAGCCTCCTCACGGTGTCTCATGGCATAGGCGACGTGTTAGCAATGTTTTTTCGGCGTGATTTGCACTTAGCGAGTACTGGATTTCGTTTTATTAATTTATCTTAGGAATAATCTGATTATTCAGTTATTGGTGATTGTTGATAAAAAGTGTGTTATTCACTTGATTTTTTCTTCTTTCTCATTGAGTTTCAATTATTTTCATGTCTTATGGGTGAATATAGGGAATAGAGTGCTGAAAACGTTTAGCAATTTGCATACAGCACTACATAAATATCACCCTATTTACATGGAACTATCATTCTATGCCCCTGATAAAGTAATGATGTATTTTGCAATCTCAGTTTGCTAATATTTTCGTCATGGTTATTCAATTTTTCTACTTATTCATGCGATACTTGGTTATAATTGATGCAATGTTTGAGAAGGTTTTCAATCAATATATATATATATATATATATATATATTACATACTTGCCAATCTACTAATTGATATCCGGAAGATTTTTAGTGCCTGCTCTCTATTCTTTTTACACACCAGTCTTTTTTTAGAGTATTCTTCTTTTTATTTTATCAGAATTACATTTGAAAAAAAATTCTCTAAAAATAAAGTGGTTTGGAAAAGGGGCGGGTTCTAAAACTCTTCCGGATTTTAATCAGTAGCTTGGCAGATATGTAGCCCTGAAAATTATGCTAAATTATCCGTATTAGCGTTAAATACTATTTTTTTTCACACCATTAAAATTGTAGAGTAATATACAGTAATATGTACTCGTGGTTCAATGAGAAGGCTATTGCGCTACAAATATACTGGTGTGAAAATAAAAAGGCGGGGTCCAACACTATTACGGATAAATTAGCATAATAAACAGGTCTAGGTATGTATATACATTTTTAAAATATTACATTGTTTTCTTCTTTACATTTTCCCAAAAAGTACTCAAATTGATTTCTATCCAATTCTTGTTAATAACAGAACCGTTATGTGAACTAATTTTTATTTATCTCAAGTGTCATCGTGGATTTATTTCGACTGCATGCCGAAATTTATTACGTCAATTCTCCTATTGAATTAAGTTGAATCTTTTAACCCAAAGCGGCTGTCTTTGTCCTTGCCACTGCCGTTGCTGCGAGGACGCAATTGTTAAGTCCCAACTGAAAAAACTCATGACCAAAAACGTCATTCACGCGACGCCACTGTTGGGCAAAGAAATAAACAAATTGTTGCCTTATAAATATTTCAGTAACCTCTATTCGTCAATAAGCTTTTATTTATACCTAGGACGAGTTAAAGACACCAACATACTTGCCATTTTTTCTAGTTTTTCTGAAAGATATATTATTAAGGTTATTTAATAGAAATTCTTATTAAAAACAGTTTTCCACGATTAATTTTATTGAAAAATCCTATTAGAAAATAGTGGTGATCATTCTTTAAAAAGAAACTAAATATCGGAAACTATGTACCAACAAATACTAATTAACGTTAATATCCATTTAGAACAAAATTGAGAAAAATACCAAGATTCCGTTTTGAGCAAAACAGTGTAATCATTATTAAAAAAATATTTTATAATTTGAAAATTTACGCGCTACAAAAATTGAAGAGATTACAGATAGGTTAAAAAAAATATTTTCCTCTCTCTCTCTCTCTCTTTTTTCTTTTTTTTTTTTTTTCTTTTCAATCGAGATAGATTCAAAAGATTTAATGAAGAATAATTTAATTCCTTTTAGAAAGTAACTAACTCTTATAAAAGAAAAATATTATACTGATTAAAAGAAAATTTTACACCTAACCAACTTTTATTGATATTATTTTTCTATTATTATTTAAGGACTAATTAGTGGAAGGTAATACTTTTTGCTTATATATTTACAAAGTAAAAACTATCAATGTTTTCATTTCTGTTTCTATACATTAAACACGCAAACAAACCACAAAAAAAAAAAAAAAAAAAAAAATGTATTTTTGCTTCATAATTACGTTTGATATATATATATATATATATATATATATATATATATATATATATATACATTTTTTTTCCGTAATCAACATTATCCTATTACCATATTTATCATATTTACATTAAAAAATCGCTATCACATAATCATCTAATTAGTAATATTTGTCATTTAGTTCATCAAACAGATCCCAAATATTTATAAAGAATATAAAAAGTATTGTATTTATGGAAAAAAAAAAGAAATATCGTGAGCTGATATTTTGATTTTACAGAACTTATCATGAAGATAATTTTTAATAACACAGCTTGGCTTGCTGGAAGGTGATAATCTAATACTGCCAGCGGCATTTTATTAATTTGCCTCTCCTTTTTTAGTATTCTTGTTGCATCGAATAAGGACTTATTACGGTAAGAAAAAGACAACAAATAAAAAAGTATTATGAGTAATTAAGTAAAGCAATGTTTAATAATTAGTAAGTTTGATCATTAGAGAAAATGATGTCAAAAAATTATTGCCCTTACTTACGTATAATTATTCTAATTTCATTTTTATGTTCTTGTTCAACATGAAAAAAATCGTAATAAGTTAAATATATATATATAAACAACTTTAAAACCTATTTTTTTTTCAAAGGGAAAGTTGGTTGTAGTTTTGCAAGATAGCATTTTCATACTTTAGCGGACATGCCTACATTTTAACTTATTCCGAAGCATTGTTAGTTTCCTCCATTTACTCACACCACTATTTTAAAAGACTAATTTTCTTCTTAGTAAATCATAGTTACGTATTCTGACATGCCAGGTTTTTAATTTGTTAGTAACATCCGCTTTTTTTCACACCACTTTAATTATAGTGAAATTTCTTCGATATGCAATTACGAATAAATAAGAAAAAATTCCCCTTAATAAAAGTGGTATGAAAAAATTGGTAATGAACAATACTCTGAAATAAATTAAAATATTAGCATGTCTGAGTATTGTGGAAAAATTCACTATAAACAAATTAGTGTGAAAAAAGCGCAGGTACTAACAACATTCCGGAATAATTTAACCCTTTGCGCTAGGCATATTTTCCGTAAGACACGCTTTTTGGCATTCCATTAAAACGTCACACGTATAGTTTTCAACTTACTACTTTTTGGCTACCAAAAAACTGTAGAAATTTGTTTTATTTTACTTCATCATTAAATAAAATAAATCTTTCTGTTAAAATTTTCCGGTAGCCGAAAGGTAACCTATAGTTACACGTTTTAGAAAAATAACATTTCATTTTCAGAGGAACACCTTAAGGCGTGGCTCAATTTTTTAATGTCCCCTCAGAAGGAACATACGAGCGATAAGGGTTAAAATGTCCGCATGTGTGCTTTAGGTGAATTTAAAAAAGGATTTAAATTTTATGCATATTGTTCTCTACGTTTACTTAAAAAGGCACGCATTAAATCGATGAAAAAAATATACATTTTTCTGATAAGAATGATTTGGTTTCCAACAGTTAAGGTTTTTCTTCATATAAGGAAAAACTAAAAGAGTTTTCGCAGAATTCAATAAAACAATATAAAAATTCCAAATATTCATTTTTTTTTTCTAAACTTTTAGTGTATAATTTTTAATTGATCCTTCTTCTATGCATTTGCATTACTATTTTGTGGTTCTGCCGTAATTTAAAAGAATAGCTGTAATAAAACCAAATGAGCTGTTTTGAGCAATCTCTCCTTATAGGCTGGAGCAGGGGTGGAAAATTGGCTCAGAACTCATACCGATATTTATAAAACAAAATTTTCTACTTCTGAAACCGACAATTTTTTTAGTAGAGGAAAATGTCCAACAAATACCGGTGTGAGTTCTGCACCAAATTTCAACCCTTGTAGGAGTGATTGCGGACAGGAGTAGGAGGGATTGCGCTTAACTAAAACTGCAATTACGTTGTTAATAATACAAATTGCGCTTAAGTGGCATCGTTGTAAGGTATTTTAAGCATATATTTTTGTATTGGGAGAGGATATTTCAATTTAATAAATAAAAATTCAGAAAAAAAAAAGAGATTTCAAAAGAATCACAAAAGTTTATTTAAAGAATTATATTAAAGAAACCAGAAACAGAAAAAAGAACAAAACCAGATAAAAGTTGTAAAATAACACTAAGTCACTAGATAGCACATAAAAAAGAAAAAAAAAACTTTAATAAATAGTAAATGGTGGGCGTATTCTGCGATTAAAAATGGGCGGAGCCACATATTGCACGCACGGTGCGCTAACTTTTTTTTTTTTTTTTTTTTTTTTTTTACTCGGTAATGCTTGTTCGAGACGGATACACCGTCCCGAATAGGTTCATTTGTGGCAGGTGGTTGCACAACAACTTCACAGGTATACAATAATATGTGTAATGATTGTGACAAACCAGAGATTCGGTTAGCAAACAAGAAGGAGTGGTGGAAGAATTAGGAGAATAAAAAAAAAAGTGGAACTGCAGCACCGCAAATTCCGGTGTATAATCCGCTGGTTAAATAAGTCAGTTTAACACCAGAAATTATAATTAGTAGACAAAGCTATATTTTCACGAGGTATGTCTTCGTAGAAATATAACTACGTGGTAAATGAAATTTCTGGTATAAAACTGATTTATTACACCTGCGAATTATTCGCCGGAAATTATGGTAACCATTTACTCATAACTTTTTTTTTTCTTTTTTAAGGGCATTTTTAATGGAAAAAAAGTATTTATATATATGTATATATAATTAGTTATTAAAATAATATATATCTTAAGAGGGCAACTTTCAGGAAATTTATTAAAAATACAATGAAATGCAAAAACGTATTTTTCTTCTCACTAATGTAGGAATATAAAGTTTTTTATAAAAAGAAACTCTTTTAAAACACACATTTTCAACACCCTACGGAATGTTTATGATACCTATGTCGTTAGCCATGCGTATAAAATAGCTTAATTTCTATTTCTTTAAATAAACGAAATGGTCATTCAACTAAACTGCGAGAATTAGAGCCAAACAAAACACATTGAGCATTAAAGCTGAAAACTTCAACATAAAATATTCTTTTACGGGTAATTCAGTGATTATACGATGAAAAGATTTTAACTTAAGGAAGGACAATGAAGGACTTAAAATTATTTTATGTTAAGGCAAGAAAAGTTGCTGAAAAATAAAAAGTGTAAAAATAAATAATTATTTTCAATAAACTGAATGAAATTTAGATATTTAATTTAAATAATACCCAGTCATATAAGTTATAAATTAAATGAAATTTATTGGCTTTATTAAATTACAAAAAAAAAAAAAAAAAAAAAAAAAACACGGCTTCTTTAAAATGGAAATAAAATTAGCATCGGTACAAATTACATTCATTTTTAGATATTAGAGGAATGCATAATTTTTTACTTAAAAATAAAAATTCTTTTTCTTTAACGGTAGTAATTGTGAAATAAAAGAGCTATTTTCTGGGCATTATTTCTAAAAAGAGCGTGATTATGAGTATTTTTGTAGTGTCATTGCTAATGCTACCAGATTTTGCGACTTGTTTGTTCAAAATCCACGATTAAATTTTAAATGTAATGGCTGCCTAACGACTTTGAATATGAATCGTCTATTATGTATATCAAATATCATTTTTCAAAATTATTGGTGACTGTTGAATAAAAAAGTCGCAAAATGAGGCAATACTGGTCATTACAAAAAAAAAAAAAAAAAAAAAAAAAAAAAAAAAACTTCAGCGTATTACTAAAAATCCCCCCCCCCACACACAAAAAATAGTGGCATTTGCATAAAATTTAATAATAATGAAAACCATGTAATGAAAAGTTGACTATTTTTAATGTACCGTATGTACTCTCGTATATGTCGACCCTTAAATTCGAAAGAAGAACTGGGATAACACTAGTATTTTAGACTAGTTTTCGTTCCCTTATTTTATTACGATTAATTTTGTGATTGTACAAGGTAAAGAAATCAAGTTTAAAATACTGGTGCAAACCTCTCGATTTAGGCAGTCGACAAATACGCGAGTATATACGGTAACTTAAATATTAAAATGAAAGAAAAACTATTATATAAAATATGTTCTAATGTTTTTATTGGTTTTTAGTAGAATTTAGGAAATAATAATAAAAAAAAAAAAATAGTTAACATCAGAGAGAGTCAGAACCCTTCACTGGACACACGAGGCAGAGCGATTTTCCCGTTCGACAGTGATGGAAAAAATGTATTAGCCTATTGAAGAGCAATGTAATTTACATTCATTTAATTGAACCGGAACAAGAAATCACGTAAAAAGTTAAAAGAATCCCGTTAAATTAAAACTGTAAAAATCTTGCAAACAATTTCGGGAAGAAATTTCGCAGTTAGAAATTAGTAATAGTGCCTTCATGATGAGGCCGCTGAGTGTTAAAAATTAACCAGGTTAATAAAGCACTTTTAAAGGACATTCATTATCTATTTTGTAGTACATTTTATGGAAAATTGGATGTAATTTAGGTGTCTAATGGATATCAGTGGCTGCATGGAGTAGAGCAATAAAACGACAAAAAGCGAGAAAATATCCAATTCGATATTCAATCTGTGTCTATAGCACCTGATACGTCTTTATGAACGACTCAAGTCAACGAACGACCCGTGTGACTTATGATTCGAGTCACCAGTGATTGCAATAAACACCGGTTTGCGATTCAGTGGACATAGGCTAAAATCAAGATGGTTCATTGTGCTAACTGGCTCCTCAATGTTACCGCTCAGGCGTGTAACTCGGCCAGGCGACTCGGAAACTTGGCGGTAGACAGAGCCACCTGGTACAGATTGCACGACTTCCTTATTCAACCAGCCACCAAAGAGTTTTAAAAGTAGGATTTCATATACATAAAAGGCGAATAGAATCGAATAAACGTATATCATATATCACTTCTTAAAATTATTGGTGACATTTGAATAAAAAATTTACGCAATCTGTACTAGGTGGCGCTGTCTACCGCTTGAACTGTTGCCAAGTTTCCGAGCCACGCGGAAGGCATCTAGTTTAGGAGGCTATGATTTAGGAGGCTATGGTATTAGTTTCGTTTCTTTAAGTTTCTAACTTGGGCTTTTGGAAATAGTCGGTTTGATTCTGGTATAGAAAACATGTTACTCGCATTGACAAGCGAAATAATTTCGAAAAATTGGTTTTAAATTTAAAACTTTCAAATTTGCTATTATACAGAAGGAAGGATTCCTTACTATTATTTGCTTCTTGCAGCAAATCTGTGTGACAAGGCGAACACATACATCCGTTATATATATATATATATATATATATATATATATATATATATATATAAACATGCTATGTTTTACATTTATTCGTCTAGCAAATTTGAGACCTCCGTTAACATTATAAACTTCTTGTTAGGGCTATTACAGTTTACAAGGTTTTCTCGTTTCCTACAATATTTTCTTCATATAATTTTACTAAAAAAATAATAAATTATCACAATTTGTTTATATTAAACAATGGAAATTTATGTAAATTTATTTATATATAAGTATCTCATTAAGATTTGTAGAATATAATTTTTAATTGGAATAATTAAATCAAACGCCAAGACAAAATTAATAGGTATGAATGTTAATTTAGAAAATTCTTTATAATAATTTGCTAGCCGATTATCAAATAGTAAATTTTAATTTTAAAATAGCAGATAAATTTCTAACGAATCAAAAATAAAGTACAAATGATTGGAGTTTAATTACTTTAAATATTTGTGAAATTGAAATCCGATATTATTTAAGCTAATTAAACAATAAACCTCAAGTGTAAATAAAAGCGTAGAAATTTTCACCGACATAAATTTTTACGCTCAATAAATATTTATACGTAATTAATTTTAAATAAACTGAAGTATTATTTATTTTGTTTAAACTTTTGATTAGAATAAATTATGTATGTGAAAGAGAAACAGGCATTTGAACAGTTAATTAATTTCTCTACCGCTTAGTCGTTGGGAATCAATATAGTGTTATCAGAATATTTATGATTTATAACGCATTGTTTAAGCTCAATTCACTAGTAAGTAAAGAAAAAAGAAAAATGAAAAAAAAAAAAAAAAAAAGAAAAAGAAAAATGTTTTATATTTGCAGAGATTTCAGCAACATCCCCTCGTGAATTTAACCAGAGCCTGATTATGACCGGGGCAAACACATAGTACTAATTTTAAACGTTTATTTTAGTAAAATAAAAATTACCTTTATAAGATAAAACAATTTTTTTCAAAATAAAAGAGTTAATTTTATAAAATAGATTCAGCTATGTCTAAATTTTATATTTTAGCACTATTATATTTTTTATAAAAATCATTTCGTTATGAAATCACACAATTCTTACTAAAATTCATTCAAAAATTATTCTTAAAAAATAGGGGTGTTCATGGATCTTGAATGCCATCAGGCTCTGCATTTATAGTTTTTTTAACACTTTCACAACCACATGTTCTTGTCATTTTGGCAATAAGCTCCGCCTGTAGGCGTTATTCTTAATTCTTATATACTGTATTATTTTAAATCAATGTTTTCTGTATTCATATTTATAATATAAGTGAATGTACATTACAATGATACTCTTTCGAATCAAAGTATTGGTATCCATAGTGCATTGTTTGTACAAATGTGAAAATTGGGTATATTGTTATAAAATAATGTAACCTATGTAACCCAAAGTAACATCCATTGGCGGAGTGACAGATTTTCAAATGACGTTAATTCACGTCAGTGGTCGCAAAAGTGTTAAGTTTCAATAACGTGATTAATTGCAAAAGTGTACAGCACTATTTACAAATGATAAATTTTCCTTTATTAAGTTGCTGAAAATTATTATTATCGTTATATAAAATAAGTGGTGCTGTGTCTGCTCAAGAATATTAGCCCTGTTTTTTAAATCTCTAAAATACTTCTATTTATATAAAATGTATAAAGAAAAAAATCACGATGCAAAAATTTCAACAAAAATATGCTGCGTCAATTTTAGTATTACAAAAAATTACAACATCAGCGCAAAATTAAACAGGAAATAATTGAAAAATTTACAGTCTTTTTATGTTAGGTAAATACTCAGATTCAAATAAAAATTCTGCCTCCAGAATTTCCTATTTATTTGTTTTTAAGATCGATAAAAAGTCGTTTAGGTTATGCTGAGTTATAATTCAGTGTTGCCAGTTCTGGCGGATTTTTTATTCAATAGTCACTAATAATTTTTAATTGTAACGTTTGTCTAAACTCCTTGAACATTGATAGCCTATTGTATATATCAAATAACGATACATAAAATTATTGGTGATTATTGAATAAAAAATCCGCCAGATCTGTCAACATTGGTTATATGCATAAACAAACAATGTAAAATCCTCTTATATATAAAGATAGATATATTTTTACTTAAAAGCTTTAAAACAAACATGATACATGTATGTATATATATAAGGTGTCCAAGAATTACGGCGATAAACTTTAATTGGAGATAGGGTGCAACATAAGGATTCAGAATTGCATAGAAACCCTTATCCCCAAATTTTATTTTAACCCTTTAAGAACCGAGTGTTTTGGGGTATTTTTAACATGTGGGGGTGGTACAAACGTAGAGCTGAAAACAATAAGTAGTTGTAGATAACAGCTGAAGGAATGAAGAATACATATCAACCCATGGACGCAAACATCATATTAACCTTTAAAAGCGGATACATTCTGCAGTTTTTAACACAATGTATGAGTGTTAACGGTTGCTTATGTATAGTCTAGTTTTTTGGTTCTTTGTAACTCCCCCTACTTTGTTAATTTCAAAATATTTTGCGATCCAACATTTCACAGAATCATACACAATATTCGTATTTATACAATTAATGTTTTCAATGCATCGATTAGAAAAATCATTATTACTATGCATATATTTTTATGTAACCATTTAACGAAAAAAATGTTAGTTAAAATTTTTAAAATTAAAAGCCACGCCCACATCTGTTAAAAAATACCCCTAAATACCCATTTCTTAAAGGGTTAAAATGACATTTGTGGACATGAGTTCCTCTGTAATTCTGAATCCTTATGATGTGCTCTATCACCCCTTAAATTTTGTCGCTATAATTTTGAGACATTTTTATATATATATATATGTGTGTTTGATTTAAATATTTAGTTTTTTTAATCCTGCATTTGCCCCTGTTCCTGCGTCCTTTTAGGTGTTATTGGGGTCAGAATACTGTACATTTTTGGCAAAATGCATAAGGTACGACAGAGATAACACCTATTTCATTGCTACATACAATCAGATCCCTTGAAAGAGTATTGTATGTTGCATGCCTTCATTATAAGTATATTCTTAATTTATTTTAAGAAATCTTTAGTTCATATTCCTTGAAGTTCTTCATGTGAGACATGGTTTCATCTTGTACAATGTTTGAAAGAGTTTTCAAATTATATATATACATACATATATATATATATATACAGGGTAGTTCTAATTAAATTCACGGTACTCAGAGGTTCGTAGCTCTGGTTCTAGTAGGCAGATTAGAATGAAGCTTCAAATATGCGTTATATAGATCACGTGGCCAGGGTTTCTGTCAATATATATATAAAACGCTGCCAACGATTGGAGCTCTAACGAAGTAAAAAGAAAGATAAATATTCAAAAATCAAACAATAACAGACTATTTTATTTATTTATGTGCAACCTTTGTCGGTCAAAATCATACAGAATGCATTCCACTGCCTTACTAATAGCCGCATGCAGCATATCATTAGAAATCAGAGAAACATGTCGAACGATTCTGGCTTTCACGTCCGCTTCATTAGTTACACGTCACTGACCAACGTGAGCTCTGAAAAAAATCCTTAGACAGAAGTCTCATGGGTTCAGATGTGGAGAGATCTCTGGCCATATAGATGGGAAAGTTCGTGATGTAACAATCAAGGGGTTAGCGCAATTCACATTCTTTGCAAATTTCGCCGTTTAAAGAGTTTCTCCATCTTGCATTAAAACTGTCGTGATCAAATAGTCACTTTGTTTTAAAGCCGGGACAACATGGTCCTCCAGAATCTCCTGTGTCGATCATTTGTGAGTATAAACCTAAAAACCCGTTCACTGTGACTTCCTAGAAGAAGCATGAACTCTCTACACTACGCCATAACATATGTGAATTTTAAAACTGATCGGACTTGTTTACGGCGAGTTTTTATTGAGGTATATTGTGCACAGTCTAACACGCTAACACACATGTGAACTAATAAACTAACAATCTAATAATCTAACAAAGTGTACTCTACAGACGGACACCGGATTCACTTTTAATTTTCAAATTCCTAACACTTCGAAAAGTGTAAAAACATTCAAAAGGAGGTTAAAAATTTTCACCGTTAACTAAGTTCCCCATAGTTGTAATATCATAGGGAACTAATAATTAGTCTATTTGATTACTCTCATCATGATTATAATCTTATGAAACCAATCATATGACAAGAAACTGAACGTTAAATCAATACGGAGTATTTTTTTTTTTTTTTTTTTTTTTTTTTTTTTTTTTAAGTACTGTACTTAGTATTCTTCACAGTTATCTTAAGACATCACTTGCAGGTCAGATACGTTTATTTATTTAATTTTATGTATTTAATTAATTATTATTTTTTTTTTTTTTAAGAAAACTGAGCCCTGATAGTTGATGGTCCATAAAAAATACTTTACTTTAAGAAAATGATTTTATGTATCCTTAATACTTTATATATAATCTAGTGTTATCCACCAAATCCATTGCTAAAGATAAAATTTAAATATTTTATTTAAAAATACGTAAAATCATTTAGCTTTATAATATAACTGTTTAAACGAAAACCACAGGTGTATTTGAAAATTTTAATACCTGTGGTTGTAGTTTTTGTTAATAGACTAACTGTTGTTTATAGTCATAGAGCTTATTTGAATGTTAATTTTTTCATATATTTTAATTTAAATACATTTTCATACAATATATATATAACCTATAACTTTATTTTGTTATTGTTGCTGCTGAAGTACCATTATCAGTGCTTAGAATAAAATTATCTCTGAAAATAATTGTTTGTGCTATGAAATACATTCAAAAACTAATTTTTACGCGTTTAAAGCATTTCTTTCTTTCTTTTTTCTTTTTTTTTTTTTTTTTGGTAATGTACGATGTTTATTTCATGAACAAATCAAGTTTCTTTACATTTAACACAAATTCTGTTAAGTGTTTTGGTGTAAGTACGGATAAGTGTTTCTTTAAAATTTAGTCAAGCAACTTGAAGAAATTTCCTCATTAAGCGCTTAATGAACGAGAATTAATGAGAATTTTACACACCACCGAACAATAATAGGCTGAGTTGTTTAATGTATTTCATTGTCTTCATAAAATGAGCGTTTTTTTAATCAACTTTAGTGCATATAAGTACGTATTTAAAACTTTTAGTTATTCAGTTTAACTCAACGCTATATTAGAACAATAGAATTTTTATATACGTTTTAGAGCTTGAATATTAAGTATAATGTACGTTATATTATTTTTTTTAAAAAGCAGTCCTGATAAACGCTCATTAATTCCTTTTATAAATACTGTATTTTCCGATGTGTAATACACTTGTCCCATAAATCAGATTAGCACAGAAAAATTTGGTTTAAAAACAAGGGTATATTTGCAAGAGATAAAAGCACGTGTAAAAATAACTTGGTCCGTTAACTGAAATTTCCGATATAGATTTAGTTTAACAAACTTGCGTATTATAGGGCGGGAAGTACCACAATTCTTATTATATAATAATTAAGAATAATTATAGGAAAAGATCATGTGACTGCTATTTAAATTTGCTTGATTGTTGTACCATCTATTTAGAATATATAATATATTAATGTGCTCTGCACTCCATTCTCATTCTCTTAACCGCACTCTTTTCGAATATTCGTGTTGTTTAGGGAGCAGTTTTATTTTGCCTATATTCCAGTGTGAGGGAAATTGTAGCCTTCATAGACCCTTATTTGAATATTGTACATACATTCATAAAACCTTTAAGAATGACATTATTCAATATATATATATATATATATATATATATATATATATATATATATATATATATACAGTACACGCCGCTTAATAAATTCACTAGTTAATAAAATCAGCAGCTTAATCTGATCAAATTGCTAGGACCGGAGTCAAATCAATAAAAACTACTTTTAAAACCACCGCTTCATAAATTTAGAATCACCAGTTAATAAACTTAAAAAAAATAATAATAAATAAATAAAAAAAATATCTCAAGCGGCAAAAACGTGCATTTATGCCTCGCTGAATCTTATACTAGGCGGCCCCAAAGTTTTCAGTTTGTATACTTTACATTTATTTTTCATAGAGTTATAATAAAAAATGTGTTAGGGTGTTATCTGTAAATCTAGAAAATGAAATTGTGCAAGCAATAGACGAAAAATTAATTTTTTTTACACCGGAAATGAATTAGCATTAGCACCTTCAAACTTAGAACGCTTCTAAGTCTATGAAAAAATAAGTAAAATATACAAGCAATATACTTTTTCGCGTTGTCGTGATCCCAAGAATTCAAATATAAAATAAAAATACGGCATTACTATTGAAAAAAATCAAAGATGGTTGCGTTTTAATATGTATACGATCCCCAATTTAAAATATCACTTCATTTTATAAGAGTACTCAAAATTCCCTGTGAAATGATACCTATTATATATATATATATATATATATATATACAGGGTGATCCAAAAGTCAGTACCAACTTTAAAATTGAATAATTCGAAAACGAATCAAGATACAAAGATGCGGTTTGCACCAAACGGATCGAAAAGTAGCCGGGTTTTTTGTGGCAAAGGAAAAAAAATAGTTTTGTTGGTGACCAACGGATGGCGCTGTCGTATTTCTGATGTAAGATTATGCAAAGAAACAAACGATATAAAAAGGAACAACTACAGCAGGTAATGGTAGTCGAAGCTTATATGCATCGAAATATCGCATTCTCAGTCGCTACTTTAATCACGCATGGCCTCCAAGATCTCCCGATCTGACACCCTGTGACTTTTGGCTGCGGAGATTCTTGGAAGTCAAAAGTGTACCGTGACCAAACGGCATCACTAGCAGCACTGAAAAATGCCATCCGCCAAAATGTGTCTGCCATAACGCAAGAAATGCTACTAAATGCTGTGAACGATGTGGTGAATCATCTCACAGCTGTACTTCTGAATGATGGACATTGAACAGTTACTGTAGTAGTACTAATTAACTGTAATTAAGCTGACTTGTAAGTTGTCAACATTTTTTTTTTTCATTTGTAAATCATCTTTTGGTGAAATAAAACACTATGGTGCCATCTTTTGGTCGCCAACAGAACTAATTTTTTTCCTTCGCCACACAAAACCCGGTTTCTTTTTCATCCGTTTGGTGCAAACCGTATCTTTGTATCTTGATTCGTTTTCGAATTATTCAATTTTAAAGTTGGTCCTGACTTTTGGATCACCCGGTATATTGTTGCATAGATTACCAACAAAGTTACGTCGAGTGTTGCGTTTTTTTGTCCTCGACTGTAAAGAGATTCTAGTGCAGAAATGACAACAGACAGAGCCTGATTAAGGGGGAAGCACACATTATTTATACTTACACCGTTATTTTTTAACAAATACTTTCCTCCTATAATAAACAGAAAATTCTCATTAAAAATTATTTTAAAAGAATTCTGGTGTCTAATAACGGTGAGTAAATTGGATTGTTTTACACCGTTCATTTTTTATAAAAAATATTTCCTCCTCAAAGCGTGGAATTTCTATGACATGAAGTAAAAAATAATTGTAAAAATATTCCGGTGAGAGCGGAGATAATGTGCGCTTCCCCCTTAATCCGGCTCTGACAACAGAGCTTTTTTAAGGCTGAGGTTCACTTTCACCACTAATTTTTAGCAACAATTTTTAATTTATTTAGATAATTTCAGTAATTACATTAACAACTCACTTTTATTAAAAAAAAAAAAAAAAAAAAAAAAAAAAAAAAATTGTCGGAACATCTAGTTTACGCAGCGTTAGTTAGACACCAATATTTTAAGAAAATATATGCATCCTAATCTTAGCGAGAGATTTTTGTCTGTTATATAAGAAAAAAGCAATTGTTAAAAAATAGATATAAGCGTATGCCTCGAGCCTATTCAGACCTTGATGTCTGTTTTTCTGACTTGTTAAGAAAAGATCTAAGTTTTAACCTAATTACAAAAATTAAAATTTGAAAGTAATTTTACAAAGGTCAAATTTCAAATTATATCATTGAATAACACCAATTTTTCGTGTGATATCTAATTACTAATTCCAATTTTATTTTCTAATTATAAATTAATAGTGTTTGATTCGTTTGACTGAAGTACTTCCGTTAGCACAATTTATGTAACAGAATGAGTAGAAAGTAAATGTTCTCAATTTATTTTTGAAAAATTTCATAGCTGCCTAATACTGCGGAATTTCATAAGTTTTACGAAATAGAATTCGCGCATATACTTTCTTAATGCTACAAATATTTTAGTATAACAAATTTTTATAACAGATTTTTATGATTAAATAAATTGATTTTTTTTTCTTAACCCTTTCAGGGGCACTAAGTAAAAATGATTGCATTTCCTTTTAAATATATATATATCATAAAGTAAACATCTCCTACAAGTCATATTTGATGAAGAAAAAAATTCAGCATGTGGGTATTTTTTTGTGGGTGGTGGCTAGACGTTCTAGCCACTGCGCACATACGTCATGTACAGTCACCAAAAAAAAAAGCCACCCCCCCACCTAATTTCGCCGTAAATTATCGTAGAAACATTTGACTGGTACTCGATTTGTAATAACGTCTAGTTTATAACGGTATAGTTAAATTTTGCCTAAGGGGTCGTCTACATATTAAAACTGGCATTAACTTCATTTTCTTCAATGGCAACCCCTATTTTTGACTTCATATTCAGATTTCTGAGATCAAGACGGTTCGAAAAACATACCTATTTATATACGTTAAATCAATTTTAAATAGAGTTACACGTGAAAATGTATTAGGGGTCCGTCTATACATTTAGAAAATATAAATCACGATCTACCACCCAGCATACATTATTTATTAAATTTCACACCGGAAAAAAATTTCAGAAATGTAAATTATAAAATAAAAAAAATGACTAATTCACAGAACTTTCTGAGTTAGTTTATGAATTAAAAGATTTTTATTGGTTTCTATTGATTAAACATCAGATAGTTCATTTCATACGAAGAAAATTAAATAGCTTGAATAGATATTAAAATATCTATCAAAAGAAAAAGAAAAAAAAAGATGAATGGTTTTAGATTTGTTTGAAAATTCAAAATTATTTTAACTCAAGCTGCCGCATAATTGTCTGAAACGGCGGCACTCAACCTGGTTCCCACGGCCGTTTCACAGTGACAATGGGAGTTTGTTCTGATACTGCAGTACTTTCATTTTCTTTAATTGACTTTTTTAAAATATTAAAACAGATTTTTTTTATTTTTATTTATTTATTTTTTTAATTAATTATTATTTTTTTTTCATGACATTATTAAAAACTTTTACATAAATCTCCACGATATTCTTTTGCTTTTATATTTTATAATGTGTAACAAATTAATACGTAAAATAATAAATCCTACTACTTAATGGGATGTTCTAAAATTCTACACTTTAACACAGATACCGAAGTGGACGGTGGGTGTAGAAAGGCTGACTACCCTTAATCTAAATCTTCACTTGAAAAGGTCAAAATGTTACAAAACTCTTTTTTTTTTTTTTAAGGAAAAAAGAAGAAGATAAGGAGGAGAAGGAAAGATCAAAACGAATATAAAGCATATTAAACGTTAATACCCTTTAAACACTGGAAAAAGGCGGGTTTTGTATTGTGTGTCATTTGGGAGCTGTAGAGTGCCAGAAAATTACTTTATGTAATAAAACTTTTCATTTAAAGGGTATTTAAAGCAGCATTATATTTAATACATAGACTATTCAGAAAAAAAATACCATTCATCTGGTTCATGAAAAATAAAGAACATTTTCTGGCATTGCTCTATGTATATACATTCTTGTCAACCTATCCCGGAAGATTACTGGTCCCGCCCCTTTCCGTGCATTTTTTTCACATCAGTCTTTTTAGAGCTGTGTCAGCCATCGGTGGCTGACACTGATCTTTTCATTTAGGCTAAGTCAGCCGGCAGTGTAAAATATGATATAAAACTACAGAACTTACATAGTTTTAAGTAATTACTGACAATTTATTTAAAATTTACTTCATGTTTTTTTTTTTTTTTTAATAGGATTTTTATAGGATTATATCGTTAAGGCCTAATGGGGTTTATTGAAACTCGATAAACATAACACGCTTCTAAGCAGCACGTGTGGCCTGAATGGGATTTCCATAAGAATTCGCGTGGCGCTCAGTGAGTTAATCGTAAATGTATTTGAAGTTAATTACTCTAAAAATTAAATTGTGTACACACAGGGGCGGGAACTAACAATGTTACGGGTTAGGTTGGCAAGTATGCATATATATTTTGCTTGATTTATAAAAATTTATAACACATTTTCTTCCTTTTTTTTAGTATTTTGTGTTTATATCTCTCATTAAAAATAAATACAATATTCATATATAAACATTTCCATACAGTAATGTATATAAACATATTGATTAAAGAAGATTTGTTGATATTATATAATTATTCTTCTATCTGTATAGTATATTAACACAAATATATTTTGTAAATTTCGCAGCATCGAAAAACAGCAACATAGCTTCCATATCAAGGCTTAATGTAAATAGCCACGCCTTTTCACAAATTTTCTAAAACTTTATAATATAAAGCAAAATAATTTTGCATATTTGTAATTAAATCATTTAAGTTTTGTCTTCAATAATCGATGTAGTAAATACCATTGTGATTTATGCATACCAGCGTCACATATAGAGTCAAATAGGAATATGCAAATTAGTCTTTTTTTTTAAATAGTGTTTCAGCGAATCAGAGGCGGGGCTTCTTTTCTTTTGAAATTCCTTCACAATCCCTCGCCTACATTGTGATAACTTTACAAAAATATAAAAATTTGTATAATAAACACCGAAATATTGCTTAGGAAACAATAAAAATAACATAAAGGTAAATTAAAATAGTTTTCCGTCAAATTATATACAAGCATTTACTTATAGAGGATACAGATTATAACAAGTGACGGCCCCCTAACAGGAATAAAAAGTGAAATATCACTGTAACTCAAAAAATAATGTTAGGAACGAGCTGTAAATTTGGAAACCCATGTTTTTGATGATGCCCGTTCTATTCGTGCAAAAATTAACATAGGTCATAATTCATAATTTTTTCAAATATGAATTTATTAATAATTTTCATAATTCAAAAAATGTTTTTTTAGCAAAAATTTGCATGGAATATGTTTGGGTTACTTCATTCTAAAGAATAAAAAAAAACAGAATTTAAATATCATAATTATTTCGGAAGATATGATTTAATGTTTGTCACATTCATTTAACATTAGCACCCCCAAACTTTGACAGCTTATAACTCTATGAAAAATTGAGCGAAATATATAAACTATACCATCTTCCGTGATGATTTGATCCAAAGAATTCAAATAAATTATAAAAAATGGGGGTTACCATTGAAAAAAATGAAGTTGATGTCAGTTTTAATATGTAGACGACCCCCTAAGTAAAATCTAACTATAACATTATAAACTAGACGTTATTACAAACTGATTGGTACCAGTCGCATGTTTCTACGATAATTTACGGCAAAATTAGGTGGGGGGGTGGCGTTTTTTTTTTTGGGTGACTGTACCTTAATTTTCGTATGGAAATAAATATTTATATATTTAAGGAATAAAAATTGAAACTATGCCTTGAAAATGTAATTATAATAATACAATGTAACAATACTTAAATTATAATCCTTATTTATCCTTTTTTAATGATTTATTATATATATACACACATATATGGGCTGTTTAAAATTTGTTTAGAAACCTTTATACATTAGTAATAAGAAAAAAATATTCACTATTTAAGGAATAAAAATTATAGTTATTTAATTATATCTATAGCTGGGCAAGCGTTTTATTCGCATAAGAAGATTTATAGCAATAAATCTTAAAACTTCTTCTATATCATATCTATTGGAGTAAAAGATTTTCCTAACTGGGTAGCATACAAGTTTGTTTGAAAAACCAAATCTTTCCAAAATTTCATTGCCATAAACATAAAAAATATTCCAAGTGGTGTTGGATTATCAATATCAAGGACCTCAGGTGCTGGACCACTTTCTTCCATAAATTCTGGAACAGATTGGCGAACTTGAAAATTTTTGCTCCAGTTTATTCGCCCTCTTGAGCTAGAAGGACCTTCTATTTCACTGGTTTGTTCATCTTCCGAACTTGAAACAATTTCTTTTTCAGGTAAATCTCGACCATATTCCTCATTATCACTTGCTCCTGATCCAGATACTGCAGAATCATCATCTGAGGGTAGCTCTTCAAACAGAGCAATAGCTTCGTCCAAAGATAAGCCCTTTATAGGCATTATTGTGATAAAAATTAAGATATATAAATTTAAGATTATTTAGAGAAATTAACTAAATTTAAAAGCTATGGAAATAAAAATTTATTTTTAAAAATCACGATATAAGAGCAATAGAAAAAAGCAGCCTCTCTCTATACTGTAAACAGAAATACTGAATAGCTTTTTTGCAAGAACCCACCCACGCTTGTTTACATCTGTATTTACATTCTGCTATCCCTTACTGTTTATATTTATCACAGTTCACTAACCCCAAAAGACACTCTTTGTTTATCTCAAAGGAAAAGAAATTGAGATTCTTTTCCCCAGCAGAGCCTGTCTTATGGTAACTCCCCTGACATATGTGCGCGGTGGCTAGAACGTCTATCCACCTAAAAGATGCTCCTAAAAATCAAACTAAAATTAATGATCTAAGATAATACGTAAATCTGTTGTATTTAAAAGGTGCATTACAGTATATTTACACTACCAAATACTTTTGAATAAAAAATTATTTTTCATAAAAATATATAAAAGAAACTTCAAAATTTTTTACCGTAACTTGTCCATTTAAAAAAGTCACAGGCACATCCTGCTTAAAGTTACTGTAGTGCTGCCATCTCTATTTCAATTTTAGAAGTACACATTAACTTTTCATAAAAGTGGATAGAAAAAGTAGCCACTGCACACCTACAGAAAAATTTCTAAAGTAGGTGGATAGACCCTCTAGCCACCGCCCCTGAAAGGGTTAAATATGTGTACTGAATACCAATGATGGCTCTGTTTGCTGTCAGTAAATATTTCATAAATTTTCATCTCATAAACGTATATCTGCAACAGAAAAGAATTCATCAGGTCTTTTTAAGATGTGTTAGGCGTTCTAATATATCAAACAAACATGGGTTTAAAAATATTATAGAAGTTAGTTAGAAAGATGAAGCTTCTAAACTAAACGAAATAAATTCCCATTTCTGTTTTATTTTTTTTTAGCTTTAATTTGGAATTTTTACTTATTACACATCATACATCTATTGGTTATGTAAAAATATTATCATATGGCACTTTTACTATGCATGCAACATTTTAATCTATTCCGAAGTATTTTTAGCTCCGCCTTTATTTTATATCACTTATTTTTTAGTAGTATTTTATTCTTATTTTATCGAAGTTACATTTGGAGAAAAGTTTTCTATAAATAAAGTGGTGCGAAATAAAGACGGGGCTAAAAATACTCCGAAATAAATTTAAATGTTGGCATGCATGCTTTTGCTTTATAAAAGAAAACTTTACAAACTTACTCCCCCTCCCCCTCTGTATTTTAGACTGCTACTTCTTCAATAGATGCGTCTTGTAACATTAATATACGAACTAAAAAATCATCATTATAAGTACTCCATTGCATTATACTTTTTAGTACAATATCAAATAGGAGTCATTATAAAGTTTGTTTAAAAAATTTACTTGGTGATAATAGTTTGCGTTTATAAACACGGATAAATTTCAAAGTTTAATTAATGACTCTCACGCTATTTGCATATTAAGCATTTTGTATCGTGATTCTTCAGCGTAATTATAAACTTGAAAATTTCATTTTCACTTTTCTGTATTTCAGGAAACTACTTCTACTGTTGAAGGATATCACATTTCTTAATTTCATTGAATATTTATGTTAGATATTCATACAAATATGTAGATAAGCGTAAAATGGTACTTAAAAAAAAAAAAAAAAAAAAAAAAAAAAATACTCAAAAATTTTAGCGGACTAAATATTGGGAATAAGGGTATTTAAGTTGTTTTACGATCCCCATATATATATATATATATATATATATATATATATATATATTGAAAAACCTTTCCAAACATTGAATAGATGAAAACAAGAAACATTGAAAAAGATAAAACAGAAAAATTTAAAAAAGAGATTGCGACTATAAAACATCCATAAATGGAAACATGCAAATTCATTACGTTTTCAAGGGAGCAGAATGAATGTTGCATGTAAAGTAGGTGTTATTTCTGTCTTGTTGTATGCAAATTGCTAAATATTTACAACAAGCTACACCCAATAACACCACCAAAAAAGAGAAAATTAAAACTGAAAGGCTATGAAAACCTTATTAAAATCAAACATTTGAAACATGCAGCAAAATACATTATTATTAATGGAAATACTAAATAAAAATAGTTAAATGAAATACTAGTAATAATTAATAAAACTAAAGTATAACATACATTACACCTGAAAAACTTGTATAAGAAACTAGCACCCATGCACGTAAAACTAGAATATACGAGACATACATGTGGCTGTAAACAGTTAGATTCACAGTTAATTTTGGAATCGTATTAAATAACTGAACGATTAATTTATTTTTGAAATTGTATTAATCAACTGAACGATAAAGTTGAGTGAACTGTTTGATTTTAATAATTAACCTAAAAGTGATAATTTAAAATTAAATTTTGATTAAAATTGAGATTAACTTAATGTACGATATTGCATAAACTTCAAAGTGTCATTTATTGAAACATAGAAATCAGACTATTGAGATAGTGACGCCATCTTGTGTAGTTTAGGAAAAGTAATAACCCTATTTTTTTTTTATTTTTTTTTTTTTTTTTTATAATTATAATTATTTATAATGTGTGTGTGCCTAATAAAATCTAATCAAATGCTTTCATGTAAAATTCAATTTAGAGTTAATTTAAGAGCACAATGCAATATGTAATGAAAATTGGGGTGAATTTATGAATTAATTTATTTTTTAAATTTAGATTTGTTATATGTTTCTTTGGACAAATTAATTAAGTTGAATTTCAATAATATAATAATAAAGGAACACAAAGCAATATGTAATTTACTAAACAATTATTTAATATTGAGGTTAAATTTACTAAATAACTATTTACTAAATAATTATTTAAAATTGAGGTTTTTTTTTTTTTTTTTTTTTTATGTACATTTGATAAATGTTTCTTTGGACAAATTAAGTTAGTAGAGAGTCAGTAATTTAATATTAAAGTTTATATAATTACAGTTTATTTATTTATTTATTTTTTACTTATTATTTTAAATCTATAAAGCAAACACACATATAAATAGTAAATACGCGAGAATCACAATCCCTCCCAACCAACCAGCCTAACAACACCACCCATCCTCCTTAATCAAGCATCTGCCCACCCATCCTCCACATTCTTTATTGTCTTTTATTTTTTATATAATTTTTTTTGATAAAAATGCAAAAATGCACTTTTTTTTTTTTTTTTTTTTTTTTTAATGTAAACACCATAGACAAGGTAAGATGATTAAATCAGAAATATGATTTAATAATTGAATTTACTAGAAATTTTGGATAACCATAAACTCTAGCAATATTGCAGATAGATTTAACATTTTTACTTTTATGTTTATTAGAACAAAGATGTTTTATTCTATAGAGGAAGTTAATTAGAATATTTTTATAGATGGTTTTATGTAAACAAGATTTGTAATGAGTAAATAGATTAACTTTAAAAGAAAATTCTTTTCTCTTATCATAAATATCAAAATCTAAACATCCATTTTCATTATAAATTTTTAAATCTAGAAAATTTATTTCATTGTTTATCATATCATGTCTAGTTAATAAAAGACTATGACACACTAAGCGACAAAAAGAAAGCCGCACTGTAGAAAAAGTGACTTATACCTTTTTCTTTTTGTAATAACGTTAAAATTAAGTGTTGAAACAAATAAAACTGTCTTGTTTGCACAATACCAAAGGGCTGAAATGATACCTAAGTACATTTTCGATATAATAGTCCGCTTTATTACAATCTACAAAGTATTTTATAAGAATCTGCATAAAAATTTCGTTTTAAACATAATGCAATAACCATACACTTTGTATTCTATTATGATTTATTATATGAAATAAACAAGTTATATTTTAATACATGAAATAAAACTATTTATTTGCTAGATCTAAGCAATTTTTTATTAAAAATATGTATTCGGTATTCGGTTAATTACACCTTTATATGGAATTACTGCTTTAAATTGCAATGGCATAGTATTATGCAGTGTTTTAATATAAATCACAGAAATTTCAACTTGCCAAATATCACAAATACTTTTTCTAGTTCTGGCAGAGTTGTAGGCTGCAAATTTCCAATCCTCTCCCCTCTCCTTCGCATTTTTGTAGACGAAACATTTTCGAGCGGATCGCGATTAGAACTATTTCCATGTCTGGTAAAGAAAAAAATCTACTATATCTTTTGTGGGATTTAACTTAAAGTGAAAAAAGATATGAATACAGTAGAACCTCGATTATCCGAAGTAATTGGGACCGAACCTACTTCGGATAATCGAAATTTTCGGATAATCGAGAATTCATCAATAATCATCTCAGGGGTCCTTTTTTCAGGACACTCTCAAATATGACAAATTTCCGCCTCTATTCCTACCACTATTTTTTTACGATGATTTCTAACCAGATTAATCTGGAGACATTTCTATAAAAAGTACCATAAAAATTTCTGCATGAAATTACTGGTGGCGAAATAGGAGAAAATTTCTTATTCTTAAGTTTGTCCTGAAAAGGAGCCCTGTTATCTAGTTTATTATGTAGTATCGTCATTGAAATGTCATTATGACTATTTTAACTGTTAAATAAATGAAAATAAATTTATTTCTGAAACAAAAACTCACAATGGTTTAAATGGAAGCTTGATCTGGTATAAATTGGCCATCTTCTGCCGTGCAGCTCTATCCCGAAGTTTTCTTAAAAGCATGAGTTCAGAGGAATCATAAGTGACACAAAGTGACAAAAATTTTGAAATTCTGCTGCAATGAAAATTTCTCTGTTCTTGAGATGACAAAAGAGGTTAGGTTCTTTGCACTTGCTTACAATCAGAGGGTGCAATAACATTCGACTGTTCTGGGACTTGGCAGAATGACCTTCCACATTTCGAAATAGGGTGTGTTTCTGTTTAGAACAGGGACGTTTGAAAGTGGGGAAGAGTACACTCATACCGAGAATTGAGCTTGCGAGAAAGAATTCTAAAAAAGAAAATTCCAAAATATTTATCTGCATTCGTAGTTTGGAAAGGACGGCTTGCATACAAAAGGAATGTGGGAAAAAAACTTTAAAAATGCATGTTTGTTAAGAGAAAACTTTGGATGATAGTAGAAAGTGAAAAAGAAACCGACTTCGGTTAACGGAGAGGAGTTTCGGTTAATCGAGGTTCGGATAATCGAGGTTCTACTGTACTAACAAATTTATAGGTTCCCATGGGAATGGATAGGAAATTTCGACAATTTGAAGTGAATAAACTCACCACAGACGCCGCGTAGTAAGGTGCATTATCATCTTGAAATGTTGTTTGCGGAAATGTCCAAGATACCTCGGAAATAGTCGGTCACGCACCCCTTTTATAAAGACTGTGATTTATTTTGAGTTAATTGATCCCTTGAGTATAAAAAGTTACAAGACTGATTGAAAAATTATGCACCTCCGTACCATAATGTACGGAGAATTTGTCACTGTTTTAAAAGTGCGATTTTCATTAAGTCGGTCATATTTTCGTTGTCAGATCTGCTTGTTTTCTTTAGCTCGAAATAAGTTAAACTTGACTCATCAGAGAGAACCAATTCAGCCCAATAATTAATTAATCAATTTTTATTTTTTTTAGCCATCTGAGGTCTTGCTTTGCGTACTCTCTTCACTCTCTTCACTCTCTTCACTCTCTGCTCATTTTTTTCAAATTTTCTGTCATTTAAACCTGCTTTTTTCAATAGTTGCTGCACTGTAGTTAAAGAAATTATGCTGCTAAACATTTTTTCTGAATATCTTTTATGTTCTAAATGTAATACAAACCGATTTTATAAGAAATGGCTTTTTAACTTACGGTCATCTTGCTTGGATGAGCAACATGGCCACCTATAGCCAAATTTCCAGTTTAAACAGCCAAAAAATTTTATATCTTGCTAATTACCATTTTACGAATATTTCGTTAACAGTTAATTGTTTTTCCATCTCGCGTATTAAAATATTTTTTAATTTTCATTCAAAAATAAATACTTTTTGTGGCATCGTTAACTGCCTTGTTCTTACCATTTTCGAAATAATTTCTAAAATTACAATTTTCCGGACAATTGCATTTTGTTTTTAACACTGGACTCAGTGCTAAAGTGTATGGAGGGAAACATAATAAAATCTGTTCGAAAATTTGCTTTTTAAATTGGCGGTTGTAGAAGATGTAAAGGAAAATATCCAAGTGCGTTTTTTTTTTTTTTTTTTGTCGCTTAGTGTATATATATGTATATAGGCGGTTGTTATAATTGAAGTTTTCCTAATCAGGATTCTCTAGAACCGGTTCTATGGCTCTGAATGAAATAAAATTTCACTAAAATGTGTTACAAATAATGCGCTCTGCAAAGATTGAAAAAAAAAAGTTTGAAATTTTTGTCAATAGGTGGCGCTGTTAAAATATCTAAAGCGATTTTTCAAGATTCATTCTGTCAATTTTGGCCAATTCAGACGAAGCGCATTTTTTTTTTTTTTTTTTATTTATGCAAAAGATCTGCGAAAATCGCCTTAGATTTAGCACAGCGCCACGTATTGACGAAAATTGTAACCTTTTTTTTTCTCCAGTTTTCTTAGAGCACAGTGACACCTAATTATTTTCGTTAATATTCACTCTTCACTCTGAAAAAACGAAAGAGGAAATAAATAAAAATTTTCGTCAATAGGTTGCGCTGCGCCAATATCTAAAACGATTTTGCACATGTTTTGCAAAAAATATAATAATGAAAAACTTATTTCACACATGTTCATTTTTGTAGATTCATTCTGTTAATTTCAGTTGATTCACACGAAACACACAAAATTAATTTTGCATACACACACACACACACAAAAAAAAAAAAAAAAAGAAAGAAAGAAAGAAAAGAAAAAAACTTCAAAAATTGCTTTGATATTGGCGCAGCGCTAGCTATTAACGAAAATTTTAACTTATTATTTTCGATTTTTCAGAGCGTAGTGCTACCTAGAGGGCGCTATACTCTGCAAAAATCGAAAAAAAAAGTTATAATTTTTGTCAATAGCAGCCACCGCGTCAATATCTAAGGCAATTTTTGCAGATTTTTTGCAAAAATACAAAATTAATTTTGTATCTTTCGTCTGAATTGATCGAAATTGATGGAACAAATCTTGAAAAAATCGCCTTATGTGTGGAGCAACGCCACCTATTGACGAAAATTTCATTTTTTTTTTTTTATTTATTTATTTATTTTTTTTTTTTAAAGATTTTCGCACAGCGCATCACTTGTACTAACTACTAGTGAAAGTTTGATTCGTTTGGAGCCATACAACCGCCTCTAAAATCTTCTGGATAGGAAACTTTAATTATAACAACCCTGTATCTATAATAATAAAGGAAGATGTCTGTCTGTCTGTCTGTCTATTTGTCTGTGCATCCATACATTCAGCCGCTATTGAACGCAGAACTACAAAATTTGACATATGGGTGCTCAGAAGCCTGTCCGAGTGCATCTATAATAATAAAGAAAGATGACTGTCTGTCTCTTTGTCTGTGCATCTACACGCAGGGCCTGATTAAGGGGGAAGCTCGCTCTTCACACATTATTTATACTTACACCGTTATTTTTTAACAAATACTTTCCTCCTATAATAAACAGAAAATTTTCATTAAAAATTATTTTAAAAGAATTCTGGTGTCTAATAACGGTGAGTAAATTGGATTGTTTTACACCGTTCATTTTTTATAAAAAATATTTCCTCGTCAAAGCGTGGAATTTCTATGACATGAAGTAAAAAATAACTGTAAAAATATTCCGGTATGAGCGAGCTTCCCCCTTAATCGGGCCCTGTCTACACGTTCAGCCCCTATTGAACGCAGAACTACAAAATTTCACATGCTGGAGCTCAGAAGCCTGCCCGAGTGCATAATGAAAAAAGAATTTAAATTTTAATTAGTTCCGGAGATATTAATTAAAACGTCAACATATGCCTAATTACAAAGCGAGCGGATCGTATTTTCCGCCCTGCAAGTAGAATTTAGCCCGTTCCTTAAAAGAAGAAGCAGATAGAGAGAATTTCGCGCGTTTTTGTAAAGCCATCCCAGCTCAACGGTTGCAGATATTGAAAATACAACTGTACTACAAGAAAGAGCATTTATTGCCAATTCTTACGGTACAAGTGTTTTTAATTCCTTTTAAACACACACAAATGGTTCCAATTTTTATTGAATTCAACACACTTGTTTTAAAATAAGCATATGAATGTCATATATTTTCATTCACCTGATGTTTTTTAATACATTTTAAATCGTATGATGCTATTGATGCTTTAATTTCTCTAAAATATGAAGAAAACAAGAAACAGGGAGCGTGGTCAAATACCGAGAATTTTACGTACACGAGAGCTAAAGGACTAAGGGCTATTACAGCAAAACTGGCAGCAGCAACTCACAAAAGTGCTAGGTTGAAAACTATGAGTACATGGTGATCGTGAAATGACATTTTAAGGCTTAAAGCTTAAAACATCTATAATTAAGTATTAGTAAACTTATGAAGATCCAAACCTTTTAAATTGTAGCAGCTTTCGGCGGCGGATCCGCCTCGTCTTCAGCAACCTTCTTTGTGGCTTGTAGTAATACTTGGTGTATTAAGGGTGTGAGGTAGTAGTATATTAGCGTAATGCTACAATTAAAATTCACACTTTAAGAGTAACACATGAATACGAAGGTTTTAGGATTCAGTTGTCTAGTAGAGTTTGGTTGTCTAGTAGAAATTCTGGGGTCCAGTTGCTTATCCTGACTCTTAATCCGAAGTACAATCTGTTTCCTTCACCTGTTACTTTTTGAAATGAAGACGTTAAATCTGAAAATCCACGCTGATTTCTACAAATGTTACTTTTGATGCTAAAGGAGGTAATTTTTGGACGTTTGCCAAAGACTTTGGATCTCTGAATTAGAAGGAGCTAGCGTTTTTCTTTTCTGAAGTAAAAGATGTTTTTTTGGAAGCGTGCCAGCAGTGGATTCACATTTTAGAGATAAATCTACTAGAAAACTGCAAATCTTTTTTTGATAAACACCTGAAATAAAGACTCTTTTTTTTTGCTATCATTTTACACAAGTTAAATTGAATGATGAATGATCGCATTTATGTATTTAAGCGATCCTTTTGTACTAAAATTTTTTAAATTAATGAAATTTTTCTCCTTTCCATGTAAGGAAAGTTGATCTGTAATTCCCCTATTGTAATACGTTGGACTTATTATGAGTACAAACGGTTTTCCGGTGTAAATCAACTTAGCATAATAAGAAACATTTTTCAAAAAGCTCAGGCTAAGTGTCCGGTTTTTTGGCCCTGTACTCTTAATTTTTTTTCCTTATTACATTTCAAAAGCAAATGGTTATTCTTTGGCAGTTTAATTTAAGTTCTCCCCCCTCTTTTTTTTCTCTAAAGTCTTATACAGTTTAATTTTAGCAGTAAGTAACTGCGGCTATTTTTCAATTAACATAGCATTGTTTTACTTTAAAATTTTCACGGGTAAAAACCCGTTGGGGATTTTTACGTAATTTTTTTCTTTTGGGGAGGAACTGTGAGGTAGTAGTATATTAGCATAATGCTACAATTAAAATTCACACTTTAAAAGTAACACATGAATACGAAGGTTTTAGGATTCAATTGTCTAGTAGAGTTAGTTCTCATCCTAAAATGAAATTGTAATCTGCGATATGTTAATTTTATGAAGTATTTTTGAAAGTGATTGATATAAAAGGAGAAGGAAGATTGCTTTTGAGAGTTAGTTGGAAGGAGAGTAAGGGAGTTAGTTAGTTGGAGAGAGAGAGGATGGTAGTGAGTTAGTTAGAGGAATGGTAGCCGATTAGAAGGTAGGCTGTTGAAATAGCTGCTTAGAGTAGTGTATTAGATGATGGGTGTCGAGTAGTACCGTGGTATAGGGAATCCTCCCGAGTACGAAAGACTAGTAGCAGCAGTAAAAGCTAATGAATTTAAATAAAGTAGTTGAGAGTAATTGTGGTTATCTATTGATAGTTAAAGTATTTGTGAAGGCTCCCCATTTAAATGTATAAAGATACAAAATATAATTAAGTCCAACGCCCACCTTTTTCTATTAAGCTCAAATAAAAGCTCATTTATTTTATTAAATCTGACTTTGTCTTCTCTTCATAGTTTACTTAAGTATTTCAGTTTCAGCTTGAACTTAAAGTTAAATAAGCAAGATTCAAGTTTCATGCTCATAAATTAATTAAATTAACCTAAGTTCATATTTAAGATCTAGTGAGATCTAAGACCTAGGAGTTAAGATCTACATTTGAGAATCATGGCCCACTCTGATTCTCTACACTGGCGCCCAAATTCGCTCGAATCCCCCCCCCGAGCAAGTATTTTTTTACGGCACTAATAGCGTGCTTCAATTTTTTGAGCAGCTTGAATATTTTTTCCATTTTTATAAAATCGATATTGAAAAAAAAATATTCTTGGTTAGCATATTCATTAGGAGGAGAACCAAGACAGTGGCATAGATTAATCGCCTGCCATTCACTTGGGCCAAATCCAACTTATGAGGAGTTAAAAAGGCGGATCATCGACCTTTTTGCTACTCGGTATGATAGACTGAGATTAGAACATGACCGTTCCCTCCCCCCTCACGAACGTCAGTGGGAAGCAATAGTAAAGCCAGTGGAAAAACCAAAAGAAGTTATTAAGTCACAGGAAGCAAGCTCTATTAGTTTAAACCAACCTAAAACTGGCGATGAAAACTGTATTTCTGGTGACAAAAGCCAAATAAAAGTTAATGAAAACAAGCAAACTACGCCTTTAACCAGCACTACAGACAAATCTACCTCTGTTTTTCAGCCTTTGGCTACGGATGAAAAATCCGATAAAATATCTAGCGTAGCGACGGCGGTTGAAAAGGAAAATACGATTGAACCTAATTCTGTAAATGAATCCCTTGCTTTAAATGAAACGAATGTTCAGCTAAATTCTACTGTTCAAGGCTAATATATCCCTCATTCGCATTTAAATGCTGAACCGGTTCAAGCCGAAATATCAAATGTAACTGAAGCTCGGGTAACAGAAATTGAAATTAATACAACTAAAATAACTGCGGCCGCTGAAACCGTTAAACGGACCGACAGTAACAAATTAATAAATGTTGCGGCTAACTTTTCTAGTGATTTAAATTCACCTCCTCATAATTCACATTTAAAAACAGTCAAGTTGACCGATTCTGTTATTTTCGCAGAAACTGTGGTAAAAGAAAGTGAAAAGTTTATCCACTGTGCTTCTAAAGATCTCGTAACTAATTTTGAAAAAAATCTACTAGTTAATGTAAAGGAAAGCAGTACAGTTCAAAATGCAGTGGTAACTAATTCTAGTTCGGCACATCCAGTGTATAAATTCAATGATATAGTCGTAAATCGCACAAAAACGTCAGATAACTCGGTCGCTAGTTTAACTGATATGCCGCCTAATGTAAAACAAAAAGTTGCACTTTCCACTAGCGAAGTTAAAGGTTTGAAAGCTTGCAAGCCCTCCAGGACCTCGATCTCAACGAGTAGAGAGCGAGCGGAACCTTTTCAAGGAACTGTAGACAGTGACAAGGTACCGGGCTCGAGTCCGTCCCAGAAAAGTGCCTCTCCGATGCCAGACTCCGCTCTAAAAACTACCAGCGCTGAAAGTTCAACAGCAACTCCACAGGATAATCTGACACGCACCTCTGATTTTGCTGATATCAAGGAATCAATCTGTCAGGTGCTATGGTTAATTATTTTTTCCATTGTAAAGTGCATTTCTATCACAGCAGTTATAAAATCTAGGACATGTATTAAAGCCATTTGGACTTTCAATCATTATCTGAAAGAGATGAACTTTCTAAAAAATCAAAATTCAAAATTTAAACTTATAGCATGAACTTTCAATTTCGGAACTTTCATGTATCATTTACATGTCATAATTTTTTTTCTGTATATAATGTATGCATGTATGTACAGTCGGGGAAAAAAAACGCAACACCCGCTGTAATTTCGTTATTAATTGACGCAGGAACATATAATAGACATAATTCAACAGGAAATTAAAAGCACTTTCTGAATATGTTGTCAAATTTTGAATTAGGGGTCATCTACAAATTGAAATGAGCACCAACTTTGATTTTTTCAATAGCAACACCCAATTCTGACTTCATTTTTGAATTTCTGAGAGTCTGGCAGTGCGGAAAAGTATACTGTTTATATATTTTATCTTTAGTATTTATAGAGTTATAAACAAAAATGTGTTAGGGGTTATCTGTAAATGTAGAAAAATAAAATTAAGATCCTATAAGAACTAGACAAAATTTTAATGTTTCACATCGGAAATCTTTCAGGACAAAAATAGTTATAAAAATATTAAAACGTTGCTTCTTTTCCAGTTTTTTTAATCAACTTAAATTGAATTTTTACATTTGTATATACTTCAGTACTTTTTTAGATGATATTAGGTCTATTTAAATACATAACACTTGCGATTAGTCTATACAGTACCCTTTGAAAAAAGTGCAATATTTTTCAAGTAAAAGTGTCTATTATGGCTGTACTGATCACCAATAAAACTAAAATTTTCTTTCGTAGGTAGGTAACATAATATACGAAATGAAATAATATATATATATATATATACAACAACGCATAAACTAAATCTTTTCGGATAAATTATTGTTCATGACGTAAATATTAAACAATTTTAATCGCACTTACCAGTTTTGGGTCAGTTGAACTCTTTGGAACTGTGCGATTCGTTTTATAGTTTCTATGAAAATATAATTTCTTAATTAACCGTTTCGCGACTGCTGACGTCATTTGAAAATCTCTAACTCTGTCAGTGGGCGTTTCTTTCGTAATTTGTGTGTGACATATTTCTTAAGTGTGTACGCAGTGTTCATATTTTTGCAGTAAAATATACTATGGATAGAAATATATTGATTAGAAATAATATAATTATAATGTTTTCCCATTTGTAATATAATTGTGAATACAGAAAATTTGTACTGAAATATTTTATTTTGAGATTATAACGCCCGAAGGCGGGTCTTACTGTCAAAAAGACAAAATACTGCAGTCGCAAAAAGTGTTAAAATATATTTATAAAAGTTAAAATATGTTTTTAAAAGTGTATAAAGTTAAAATATATTAATAAAATTTTAAAGACTAAAGTGTCCTTAAAATAATAAACCTCCCCACTACAAAATAAATAAATAAGTAAATAAATAAAATAAAATAATGCAATATATGAAGCAAATGATTAAGCCTTTTTTAACTTTGACGGTAGTTAAGAAACGATTTTACTAGGCTGTCTTGCATGCTTATTCCATTCGTGTTTTATATTTGACAATTTCACAATAAACCTATTTTTCTATATAAAACAGTAAACCCCGCCTAATTAGTTAATTTTTTTTTCTTCAAGTGTTCGTTTAAAAGATTCAAAATTTATCGCCAATTATTCGATGAAGTAAATACCACTTGTGCATATTTTTGTCAACGTACAATAAGGGGTTTAACAGGAATACTCAATGTCACATTTACTTTTCTTTTCTATATTGTTTTGTTTAAAAGAATGATGAAGGCGGGGCTTGTCTTCTTTAGAAAACAGGAATTCCTGATGCTATGTCTAAAAATCATCATTTTTGTTTCATTTCTTAGCGTTTGACGTTGTTGTTATATAATTTGACCCGTAAATAAAAAATAAAAATATTTTGTTTAATTTTGTTTGTTATTTTTTAAGATTTGATTCGTTATCTCATGCAAAACTTTATAAGAGACGGCCCCCTAAACCCCCCCAAAAGAAAGATTTATTTATATCTCGAAACCTAATAACTGGAATGAGCTGCAAATTTGCACACGCGTATTTTTCAGTATTAGGATTCATTTTATGTAAAAATTAATATAGGTCATAATTCATAATTTTTATGAATATGAATTTATTAATATTTTTCAGAATTAAAAATATTTTTCAGAATCAAAAGTAATGATGGATTATGTTTGGGTTTCTTCACTGTATCTCGTAAAAAAAAATTATATCGATCAAGTTATTTTTTGTGAAGATATTAATAAAAGTTTGAAATATGAATTTATCATTAGCACCTTCAAACTTTGAACGCTTATAACTCTGTGAAAAAATAAGTAAAATATACAACCAATATACTTTTTCACGTTGTCGCGATCCCAGGAATTCAAATATAAAATAAAAATGGGGCATTACCATTGAAAAAATCAAAGTTGGTGTGCGTTTTAATATGTAGACAACCCCCAATTCAAAATTTCAATTCATTTTCTGAAACTACTCACAATTCCCCGTCGAATGAAACCTATTACATTTTCCTACATTGATTAGCAACGAAGTTACGTTGAGTGTTGCGTTTTTTTTTCCCCGACTGTACGTTAATGTTTTTTTTTATTCCTAGCCACCACCGGCAGTTTTTGGTAAAAAACCTTTTTGAACATTTGTATATAAATTATCCCCCCTTTCGTTTTTTGAATGATCTATATATATGTACTTAAATGTTTTCTGTTTTAGCCATCACCTGCAGTGATTAGTACGATAAATTTTCTTACCTTTTTGTATATAAACTTTCTCTCTAGTTTTTGACATGATGTATATGTATATACTCTAATGCTTTTCTATTTCCTAGCCAACAACGGCAGTTTTGAAAACTTTTTCAACAATTTGTATATATTCATTATCTATATTTCTCTACATGTCTTATAAATTATATACAATGAAATTTTATAAGTGTATAAACATTTTTCTCTATAGTTTTGTAAATGATCTATATGTATGTACGTGAATGTTTTTATTTCCCAGCCTTCAACTGCAATTTTGAAAACTTTTTGAAATCTTTTGTATCCTTATCTATGTTTTTCTAAATGTCGTACATTGTATAAAATGAATATTTCTTATTTTTAAACTCTTGAATTTTCACTAAGAGTTCTATGTATGTATATATTAATATGGGGTTAAAAGAATTTTTTTAAAGCTATTTTGCATGTAAATTCGCGTTTAACAATTAACCTTAATACACTAACAATTTAGTTTTTTTCCGTATGCAAATAGCTAGCTGAAATATAGCTTATCTATACAATTATTATGTCATTTATCTTACTTATCATGTCTTACTTATTATGTCATTTATATAAAAGTGTAGTTCACGTCTATTTTTGATATATACGTTAAAAAGAGTTTTAATTTTAGAAATACTGGGGTCCAGTTGCTTATCCTGACTCTTAATCCGAAGTACAATCTGTTTCTTTCACCTGTTACTTTTTGAAATGAAGACGTTAAATCTGAAAATCCACGCTGATTTCTACAAATGTTACTTTTGATGCTAAAGGAGGTAATTTTTTGACGTTTGCCAAAGACTTTGGATCTCTGAATTAGAAGGAGCTAGCGTTTTTCTTTTCTGAAGTAAAAGGTGTTTTTTTGGAAGCGTGCCAGCAGTGGATTCACATTTAGAGATAAATCTACTAGAAAACTGCAAATATTTTTTTGATAAACACCTGAAATAAAGACTCTATTTTTTGCTATCATTTTACACAAGTTAAATTGAATGATGAATGATCGCATTTCTGTATTTAACCCTTTCCGGCGCAAGACAATTCGGGTCCTTTAAATTACACTGCCACCGGAATTCGTGAACTAAATTAAAGTAAAAGAAATTTTGAATTTTAAGGTTAAAAAAACCGGCCTTTTCAGATATGTTACAAACGTAAGTTTTTTCTAAAAAATTTTTTGGATGAATTCTTCCAGTTGGGAAGTGAAATTAGGTGGGATATATATATCCCACCGCGCATGAAAGGGTTAAGCGATCCTTTTGTACTAAAATTTTTTAAATTAATGTAATTTTTCTCCTTTCCATGTAAGGAAAGTTGATCTGTAATTCCCCTAGTGTAAAACGTTGGACTTATTATGAGTATAAACGGTTTTCCAGTGTAAATCAACTTAGCATATTAAGAAACATTTTTTAAAAAGCTCAGGCTAAGTGTCCGGTTTTTTGGCCCTGTACTCTTAAAATTTTTTTCCTTATTACATTTTAAAAGCAAATAGTTATTCTTGGGCAGTTTAATTTAAGTTTTCCCCCCTCTTTTTTTTTCTCTAAAGTCTTATACAGTTTAATTTTAGCAGTAAGTAACTGCGGCTATTTTTCAATTAACATAGCATTGTTTTACTTTAAAATTTTCACGGGTAAAAACCCGTTGGGGATTTTACGTAATTTTTTTTCTTTTGGGGAGGAACTGTGAGGTAGTAGTATATTAGCGTAATGCTACAATTAAAATTCACACTTTAAGAGTAACACATGAATACGAAGGTTTTAGGATTCAGTTGTCTAGTAGAGTTAGTTCTCATCCTAAAATGAAATTGTAATCTGCGATATGTTAATTTTATAAAGTATTTTTGAAAGTATTGATATAAAAGGAGAAGGAAGATTGCTTTTGAGAGTTAGTTGGAAGGAGAGTAAGGGAGTTAGTTGGAGAGAGAGAGGATGGTAGTGAGTTAGTTAGAGGAATGGTAGCCGATTAGAATTTAAGCTGTTGAGTTAGCTGCTTAGAGTAGTGTATTAGATGATGGCTGTCGAGTAGTACCGTGGTATAGGGAATCCTCCCGAGTACGAAAGACTAGTAGCAGCAGTAAAAGCTAATGAATTTAAATAAAGTAGTTGAGAGTAATTGTGGTTATCTATTGATAGTTAAAGTATTTGTGAAGGCTGCCCATTTAAATTTATAAAGATACAAAATATAATTAAAGTCCAACGCCCACCTTTTTCTATTAAGCTCAAATAAAAGCTCATTTATTTTATTAAATCTGACTTTGTCTTCTCTTCATAGTTTACTTAAGTATTTCAGTTTCAGCTTCAACTTAAAGTTAAATAAGCAAGATTCAAGTTTCATGCTCATAAATTAATTAAGTTAACCTAAGTTCATATTTAAGATCTTGTGAGATATATAAGACCTAGGAGTTAAGATCTACATTTGAGAATCTTGGCCCACTCTGATTCTCTACAAGGGGACTGGCTTTAGCTTGGGCTTGGCTTTATTGACGGTTTCATATAAAATCTTATATTTCCCTTTATTATTTATAAGTTGAACTATATTAGGTTTGTTCAATAAAATATGTATATAGGCAAAAATTCTTATGGTTTTTGATGCATTGTTTTACAGATATGAAATCTATAAATTGCGTTTTCTCAGTTTGTATTTCTTTATGAATTCGTGATCTGCAAAATGCATTAACTTCTACAGATATTTAAGAAGAGACTTAATATTTTTTCTGTTTTTTTAATAGAACATACTTAAAACTATTAGGAATAGAGTTTGAAATTTATTGATTTTTTTTTTTTTTTTTTTTTTTTTTTTGAGAAAAAATTTAAAAAGGGCATGTCTATGTCAAAAATTTCAAAAAAAAAAAAAAAAAAAAGATTTTTTATCATATTTTTATTTTTAATATTTTTTATTTTAAATATTTTGCAAAATTTATCTCTAATTCTTTTTGATAAGTTCTAATAAACATCCGATACAATTTTTAAGTCTTTTCATAAATATCTGCAGGTGTTTAAGAATTTTAAAGATAAATTAATTCACAAAAAAGTACAAACTTATGAAACCGGATTTTAAAATTTTGAAATCTGTAAATATATATCAAAAACAATAAGAGTTTTTACCTGAATATATATTTTATTGAGTAAACCTAATACAGTTCAATTATAAATATAAAAGGGAAATATAAACTTTTATATGAAACATTCAGGGATACCAAGTCATAGGTACCAAGTCCCCTTAAAGAATGTGTAAGATGAAATTAAAATAAATTAAAACATCTTCCAGCTTTATGATATTATGATATTATGATATTATAATTTTTGAATAAATGGACTCCAGACTCAACACACAAAGTTAATTAAATATACTGATGTTGATGTATCTACAGAACTTCTATGTAAACAGTAATTTTACTTTTTCCTCAAGGAGCATTAACATAAAGATTGTTAGAAGTTACTGTATAGCAGCATCCAGTACATAATTAACCTTTTTTGATATAAAAAAAATATATGTAAATAATAAAACTGAAATCAATATATTTAAAATTTAAAAAAATATAATGAGGTCAATTTTGCCAGATGCAGGGACAAATTTAAATTTTTATAAAGTTATGTTCCAATTTTATATTCATATGTAAATAAATATATTATCTTTTATGTTTGGAAATAAAATGAATGTGTAATTTTTCTTCTGCTTTTAGCATAATTTTTAATAATGATGTTAAAGTTAATATGGGATTTTATTTAACCAATCCTTTCTTGTGAACCAATTATCCCATTGAACTAAAAAAATACAAAATTTGCTAGATTTTGTGGTGATTGATAAATGCACCAGTTTTCGTTGGGATTGGTTGAACGATGTAAATTTTTACAGTGAACAAAAAAAATCCAGCGAAATGTTTCACTGACAGACTTATAATTATATCATAGCCTCCTAAACTAGATGCCTGTCGCGTGGCTTGGAAACTTGGCAACAGTTGAAGCGGTAGACAGCGCCACCTGGTACAGTTTGCGCGACATTTTTATTCAACAACCACCTGACATTTTTAAAAGTGGAATGTGATATGCATAAGAGGCGAATAGAATCGAAGAAACGTTGATTATATATTTCATATATCACTTCCTATAATTATTGGTGACAGTTGAATTATAAAGTCGCAGAATCTGTACCAGGTGGCGCTGTCTACCGCTTAAACTGTTGGCAAGTTTCCGAGCCACACGACAGGCATCTAGTTTAGGAGGCTATGGTTATATACATAGAGATTAAAGAACTTTGTTTCATTATAATGGAAAATATCATTACATTTTAAATGGTGTTTGGTAATGTGTTAATATTTATGCATACGCTGATTTCGTATGATATGAATGAGATAGAGTAAATTAAACAAGAACTAAATATCGTATGGTACGCGTTGATTATTAACACTTTCCATCTGTACATAGTTGCTGTATCGTATAACTTTAGATCTTTTTTTGCCTATGTTATTACACAACGCACAGACAGTAGTTCTGAAAGGCATACATAAAGACTAACTGAATTCCCAATCATTCTTAAACATTGTTAGAAAGTGTTAAAAATGCTTAACACAAAGGAAAACGTAGCCCTTAGATTATAATTGCAGACCTCAGTGTATCTGAATATCTTAGTGTAGCCCTGTAAATCTAAAGATTACCAAAATAATATTTTATACAAAACATTATTTTTGCATATTAACAATAAATGTCAATTTATTTATGATTTTTATAGTAGAAAGTTCTTTAAATGTAATTTATAAAAATTTCTGTCCTAAAATGCAATGCACTGGCTTTTTTTTTTTTTTTTTTGTGTGTGTGTGTGTCCCTGTATACAAAACAGTTCCACAGAATCAATTAATACCATTTTAAATAGGGAATATTTTATAGTTAATTTGAATAAGATCTCTCTCTCTCTCTCTCTATATATATATATATTAAATTTCTGAAAATATTTACGGACGCTGTGGGCGGGCAGACGTACAGGTAGACATGTGGACTGTCGGACAGATAGGTACACAAATTGGAATCATGTTCACACTTAAAATTGTTAAAAAGTGTTAAATCGCTTAATTTAAACAAAAATGCAATTCCAGAAAATTTCCGATCAAAGCCTCTAATGTAACTGAATATTTTTGTGTGGCCTGCAAATCTAATACTATCCTTACTACGTTTTGTAGAAGCATTCTTTTGTGCATATGAATAACATATTTCAATTAGGATTTGTGCAAAGTAAAATTATTAAAATTTGTTTATAGAACTACCTCTCATAGAACGCAATGATCTGGAATACTTTCGGATGTCCCTGTACAGAAATTAGCAGAGGTATTCACTCAATTTTCAATAGGAAATATCCGATAGTGAACTTGAATAACACATATCAGTTTCAGGAAATTCCATGAATATTTACGGGAGTTAGAACGCGGAAAGACAGGTAGACAGACAAACAGGCAGACAGACAAACCAAAGTCATTAACACTTTTCAACCTCGTTGGTATGTGCTAAAAATATTTAGAAAGTGCTAAAAACGTTTAATATGAACGGAAAGACAATTCCAACAAATTTCCAATGATACTCTTTAGTGTAACTGAATATTTTTGTGCGGCCCTGTAAATATAATGCTAATTAGACTGTATTCTATGGAAAACATTCTTTTGTACAGTCACCAAAAATAAAATAAAAATAAAAAAACGCCCCCCCCCCCAATCTAATTTCGCCATAATTTGTCGTAGAAACATGTGGTTGGTACCAATCGATTTGTAATAACGTCTAGTTTATAATGGTATAGTTACAGTACTGTGCAAATTAATTGGGACAAACATATTTTTTAAGTAAATTGTTCCTTTCTCGGGGAATTTCTGCCTCAAACCAGTTTCAACTGCACTTTCTTACAATGCGCGACTGCCCTTGACTAATCTAAACCGGTTTGACAACGTGATCATGAGATGTCGAATTTTTTTCCCTTCAGTTGCGCTTCATTTGCTGTAAAAAGTGGTCGATTGTATGAATTGTCTGCTTCTGACGTGCATTTAAAAAATTGATATCACTCCCAGGAAAAGGACTAGAATTGTTATTCTTAGTCAGCATACTTCTATGACTGTCAGGGATATTGCTGCAGCAGTTGGAGTTGGAAAATCCAGTGTTTTTAAGATTATTAATCAGCAAAAGAATTTTGGGACAGTGTCTCAAAAACGGAAGGGTAAATGTGGACGCAAACGCAAGACCACACCACGAACAGACAAATTTCTTGTACAAAATAGTAAAATGCATCCTCGCAAAACAAGTACAGATCTTCAAAGAGAATTATTAGCCACTGGTGTGAGCGTGGATTCATCAACAATTCGACAGAGGCTTATTGAATCTGGGAGATTTGCAAGAACACCAATCAAAAAGCAGTTATTAACAGGGCCTGATTAAGGGGGAAGCTCGCTCATACCGGAATATTTTTACAATTATTTTTTACTTCATGTCATAGAAATTCCACGCTTTGACAAGGATATATTTTTTATAAAATATGAACGGTGTAAAACAATCCAATTTACTCAGAGTTATTAGACACCAGAATTCTTTTAAAATAATTTTTAATGAAAATTTTCTGTTTATTATAGGAGGAAATTATTTGTTAAAAAATAACGGTGTAAGTATAAATAATGCATGAAGAGCGAGCTTCCCCCTTAATCAGGCCCTGGTTATTAACACCTGCAATGAAGATAAAACGTTTTGACTGGGCCAGAAAATATCAATCCTGGACTGCACAAGACTGGAAGAAGGTTGTATTCAGCGTCGAAACGCATTTTATTGTGCAAGGGTTTCAACCAAGATTTGTCAGGCGAAGTGATGGAGAACCCATTGGGGAACAACATCTTATTCAAACAGTTAAGCACCCTCAGAAACAGATGTTTTGAGGTTATTTTACTTCTGGAGGACCTGGCAGCTTAGTACCAGTTGAAGGGATGATGAACTCTAAAAAACACATTTCTATAATAGAAAGAAAAATTGTGCCTATGATGCATACGTTCGCTGGTGACGTTGGTATCTTTCAACAAGATCTTGCTCCTTGCCATATTTCTAAGCTAACAAAGAATTTTTTTCAAGAACAGAAATTAACGATTTTGGATTGGCCTAGTAATTCTCCAGATGTAAATCCCATCGAAAATTTGTGGAGCATTCTAAAGAGACATGTGTGTAAAATGGACTGCTCAACAAAGAAAACAATGATTGAGAATGTTATAAAAGTTTGGTTTGGTGATGACGAAATAAAAAATTTATGTTCTAATTTAGTGGAATCCATGCCAAACCGTGTACAGGACCTCAGTCAAGCTAGAGGAGGACATATTTCGCATTAGATTGCTATACCGTACATGTAAGTTAACCTATACCAATTAAACAACATTTGTGAAAATTTTTGAGCTTGTCCCAATTAATTTGCACAGTACTGTATATTTTGCTTAAGGGGTCGTCTACATATTAAAATTGGTATCAACTTCATTTTTTTCAATGGTAACCCCCATTTTTTATACATTCTTTGAATTCTTTGGATCAAATCATCGTGGAAAATGGTATAGTTTATATATTTTGCTCACTTTTTCCCAGAGTTATAAGCTGTCAAAATATGAGGGTGCTAATGTTAAATGAATGTGACAAACATTAATTCATATCTTCCAAAATATTTATGATATTCAAACTCTTTTTTTTTTAATGATACAATGAAGTGACCCAAACATATTCCATGCATATTTTTGATAAAAAACATTTTTTGAATTATGAAAATTATTAATAATTTCATATTTGAAAAAATATGAATTATGACCTATGTTAATTTTTGCATGAACAGAACTTGCATCATGAAAAATATAGGTTTCCAGATTTACAGCTCGTTCTTAACATTATTTTTTGAGTTACAGTGATATCTCAATTTTTACTTGTGTTAGGGGGCCGTCACTTTCAGTAATTTGTATTCTCTGTGAGTAAATATCTGTATACATTTTGACGAAAAACTATTTTAATTTACCTTTATGTTATTCTAATTGTCTTTTAAGCAATATTTCGATGTTTATGATACTAATTGGATTATTTTTTATAAAATTATCGCAATGCAAGCGAGAGATTGTGAAAAAATTAAAAAAAAAAAAAAAAAAAAAAAAAAAAGAACCCCGCTTCTATATTGCGGAAACAATATTAAAAAAACTAGTTTCTGTATTCGTATATGACTCTCTATGTGACACTGGTATGCACAAATGTCAATTGCATTTACTACATCGAATGCTGAAGGCAAAATTTAAATGATTTAATTGGAAGTATGTTAAATAATTTTGTTTTATAATGTAAAGTTTTAGAAAAATTGTGTAAAGGCGTGGCTTCCGTTGCAAAGGGGTTTATTCTCGATTTTGAAATGTTAAGTCTTTGTTCCCAAATATTACATACCTTTTCCTAGTTTCTCACTGCTAAAATTCTATTTTATCCCTTTTGTCTTTTGTTTTTAACTTGAATATTCTAGGATTCGTGCGCCTCAAGTTAAATATTATGATATAGAAAATGCGGTAAGACGAGGATTATTATTTGAAAGAGCAATACGCAGTGAACAATACTTTTGTTTTTTTTCCTTTTTTAAATTAATATGATTAATTTTTATTAATTTTTATCAGATTTTTTAAAACAAATTTTCGGTATTAATCTTGTTGTGACATTTTCGCATTCGTTTACCCTACCGTTTACGCTATTTAAATTTTATCGCATGATGTAACATAATAAAATATTAAAGTTTTATTAAATGTTTTTTAATACTAAATAATATAGTGGGTCTTTTTTTTTTTTTTAAGCTTTTAAAATCTATTATTGAAAAAAACCGCAATATTATTTTTTATTATTATAATCACGGCGTAAAACTGGCGTCACATTTATCACGGAAAAAGAATTTAAAACAAAGTTATATGTCTTATTACTTTTAAAGATATAGATTTTATACATTTAAAATTAAGAATTCAAGTACAGTAGACGACTGCAGAACGGGGAATATTCGTTCTAGGCAATAGGAAACCGTTTTTTCTATATCCATATTTATTTTCATATGAATATACATATTAATTATACTCTTTCTAGTGAAAGTACTTATATTCATAATATTTTGTTTATATACATATGAATATAAGGAATATTCTTAAGAAATATCGTAAAACACGAATTGTGAAAGAAACGCCCACCGTCGGAGTTACAGATTTCCAAATGACGTGAAACTACGTCAGCAGTCGCGAAAATGTTAAATATCATTTTTCAGATTTTAGTTTAAATCTTGTTATTTATATTTTTGTATATTATCTATTGTTGGTTTGTACGCCTAAAATTAAATGTAAAACTTTATAGTAACACTGTCATGCGAGGCTTACTGTATAACATAAAAATATACCCAACAAGAAGTAGATAATTCTTTCTCTTAAATATTAAACACTGTTTATGTTCTTTTTTTAACCGCTATTGATATTATTATCATTATTACCATTATTCTTTTAGTTTAGTACCTAGATTTTTGTAATTCAACATTGTAGGGTTCATATGATTCAAGCTATTTAATTTTCTGCGTATGAAGTGATGCATTTAACTATTAAAGTTCGGCAAATTTGAATCGTTTTTTTATTTTATAATTAATATTTCTGAACTTTTTTTCCGGTGTGAAATTAAATATAATTGTGAAAAATTGTATGTTGGGTGGTAGATCACGATTTATTTTTACTAAATGTATAGACTGTCCCCTAACACATTTTCACGTGTAACACTGTTTAGAATTGATTCAAAGTATATAAATAGGTATGTTTTCCGAACCGCCTTGATCTCAGAAATCTGAATATGAAGTCAGAAATAGGGGTCGTCATAGAGAAAAAAGAAGATTATGCCTGTTTTAATATGCAGATAACCTCTTAAGCAAAATCTAACTACACCATTAAAAACTAGACGTTATTACAGATCGATAGGTACCAGCCGCATGTTTCTACGAAAATTTACGGCGAAATTGGGTGGGGTGGCGGTTTTTTTTTTTCCTTGATGACTGTACAAATAGTAATATTGGACATACTCTTATGAAATAAATAACACACAAATTGTGAAAGAAACGCCCGCTGGCTGAGTTACAGATTTTCAAATAACGGAATCTACGTCAGCGGTCATGAAAGTGTTTTTATTGGCATCTATAAAACATCTATAAAACACTAAAAATCGCAATCGCAAAAATTGTTATTCACACCACTTTTATGTAATATTAGATTTTTGTGTATATTACTTTAGAAGTAGAACATATGTTGCAGCAGGCTGCATTATCTCGAGTGTTTTAATAATCGGATGAACGTTTGTTAAGGGCTGTTTTCCGTAAAAAGGATAATCGGACGTAGATCGCACTTCTCACTAATGCTCCTTTCGGTAATGAGCATGCACGGGGACTGTGTTTCAAGTGCTAAGCAAGAAGGTTTCAGAAATTGAGGCGCAGCCGTGCGTCCCTCTAATGACGTTTAATTTCAACAAATATTTTCAGAGAATTATTTTTTTACCCCCCCCCCCTCCCTTTTTTTTTTTTTAACAATAAAAATATCAGAATCTGAGTTATTTTATTTTAAAGCCAATTTCCATCAATTAAAATAATTCAGAAACAGATTGAGATAAATATTTAAAGGTGTAGGAAGTCTTCATAAATGAAAATATTCATAGATTATCATTAGTTATTATTATTATTATTTTCCAGGAATTTTATTTTAACAATATTTTTTAAAAGTACTTTTTTTTTATTTTGTATAAAATTTCTCTACACATATTTTTATCATTATTTCAAGATACATTTTTATATAACAGAAAAGTATGAGATATTCCAAAATCCTGTTTATTAGCATTTTGTGATTTTCTGTATATAAATTTTTTAAATCATATTCTTCGTAGGAATGATTCAAATTGATACAAATTAAATAGGAATTTAATTTTACATTAAATTATGTACACGTTCCTGCTTTTCAGGTAATTACTATTCGCACTTAATTTACAATAATATATATATATATATATATATTTAAATTATATTACATTATCATCAATAAATTTTAAAGAAGGTAAATTAAGATAAATTTAACTTCTATATATTAAACTATACATTATATATATATATATATCTGTATTAAACATGACACAGGAAATTACTTAAAATTTTTTCTTACAAGTATTTGCGATAATCCCATTAATATTAAAAGAGAATTTTATTGTATTTAAATTAAAAAAGCACTTCAAAGTAGGCATCTAAAAAAATGAGCAAATGAAAGTCAATATTTATCCCTATAAAACATTTAAAGAATCCACTTATCTTTCTATCTCCTCTCTTCTCCCCCAAAGAATATTTACAACTTTATTATTAACATCTAATTTAGAAGTAGTCAATCACTATTATAACAGTGTATTGTACCTTTATAGTCTTAAAACATTTTATTTATTTCTTTATTTTATAGCTTTTCTAGTCATATTTATGCCTTCCACTGTTAAATAAATAAATAAAAGTAAAATATATATCTAGAAAGCATAAAGTTGCTTTTAGGTATAAGTTGAATATATTCTAATTATTGTGCAGTCACCAAAAAAAAAAAAAAAGTCCCCCCCCCCACCCAATTTCGCCATAAATTGTCGTAGAAACATGTGGTTGGTACCAATAGATTTGTGATAACATTTAGTTTATAATGGTATAGTTACATTTTTCTTAGGGGGTGGTCAACATATTAAAACTGGCATCAACTTCATTTTTTTCAATGGTAACCCCCATTTTTTATAATTTATTTGAATTATTTGAATCAAATCATCGCGGAAAATGATATAGTTTATATATTTTGCTCATTTTTCATGGAGTTATAAGCTGTCAAAGCATGGTAATGCTAATTTTAAATGAATGTGACAAACATTCACTCATATCTTCCCAAAAAATTAGTATATTCAAATTCAAATTTTTTAAGCGTTAGAATGAAGTGACCCAAACATATTCCAAGCATATTTTTGATTAAAAAAAATTTTTTTTTTGAATTATAAAAATTATTAAAAATTCATATTTGAAAAAGTTATGAATTATGACCTATGTTAATTTTTGCACGAATAGAACGGACATCATCAAAAACATTGGTTTCAAAATTTACAGCTCGTTCCTAACATTATTTTTTAAGTTACAGTGATATTTCAATTTTTACTGCTGTTAGGGGGGGCGTCACTTGTTATAATTTGTGTCCTCTGTGAGTCAATATCTCTATACATTTTGACGAAAAAACTATTTTTATTTACCTTTATGTTATTCTAATTGTTTTCTAAGGAACATTTCGATGTTTATTATAAAATTGGCTTATTTTTTATAAAATTATCGCAATGCAGGCAAGAGATTGGGAAAGAATCTCAAAAGAAATGAAGCCCCGCCTCTATATTGCGGGAACAGTAATAAAAAAACTAGTTTGCATACTCGTATATCACTCTATATGTGACGCCGGTATGCATAAATGTCAATGGCATTTACTGAATGCTGCAGACAAAATTTAAATGATTTAATTGGAAGTATGTAAAATAATTTTGTTTTATAATGTAAAGTTTCAGAAAAATTGTGTAAAGGCGTGGCTTCCGTTGCAAAAAGGAGTTTACTCGATTCTGAAATGTTAAGTCTTTGTTCTGAAATATTACATTACTTTTCCTAGTTTCTCACCGCTATAACTCTGTTTTATCCCTGTTCTCCTTTTTTTTTTTTTTTTTTTTTTTTTACTTCAATATTCTAGGATTTGTGCACCTCAAGTTAAATGCCATGCAGGGCCTGATTAAGGGGGAAGCTCGCTCATACCGGAATATTTTTACAATTATTTTTTACTTCATGTCATAGAAATTCCACGCTTTGACAAGGATATATTTTTTATAAAATATGAACGGTGTAAAACAATCCAATTTACTCAGAGTTATTAGACACCAGAATTCTTTTAAAATAATTTTTAATGAAAATTTTCTGTTTATTATAGGAGGAAATTATTTGTTAAAAAATAACGGTGTAAGTATAAATAATGCATGAAGAGCGAGCTTCCCCCTTAATCAGGCCCTGATGCCATGAACGGTAAGACGAGGATACGCAGTGAACAATGCATTTATTTCCTTTTTTTAAATTAATATAATTAATATTTATTCTTTTTACCAGATTTTTTAAAACAGATTTTCTGTTTTAATCTTGTTGTGGCATTTTCGCATTTGTAATAAAATATTAAATTTTTATTAAATGTTTTTTTAATACAAAATAATATAGTGCATTTTAATTTTTAATTTTTAATTTTTTTAATTTTTTAAAATCTATTATTGAAACAAAGAGCAATATTATTTATTTTCGATTATTCTAATCACGGCGAAAAACTGGCGTCAGATTTATTATCGAAAAAGAATTTAAAACAAAGTAATATGCGTTATTACTTTTAATGCTAAGTTTATACGTGACATCTAAGTTTTAATTTTCTGTCATGTATAAAGACGTGACGTATTACTTAAAATAGAAATGATTTTGAACAGTATCTCCTTTTTATTGAATATTAAACACTTTCGCGACCGCATAGTTTTTGTCTTTTAGATAGTCTGTTCCGCCTGTGGGCGTTATCCATTCAAACTACATTATGTCAGAACGAGGTTTTCTATATCCATATTTATTTTACAAATGAATATACATAATTATTATACTCTTTCTACTGAAAGTATTTGTATTTATACTATTTTGTTTATATAAATATGAATATAAGGAATATTCTTAAGAAATATGGTAACACAAATTGTAAAAGAAACGCCCACTGGTGGAGTTTCAGATTTCCAATGACGTGAATCTTCGTCAGCGGTCGCGAAAGTGTTAAATATCCTTCTCAGATTTTAGCTTAAATCTTGTTATCTGTATTTTTGTGTATTATATATTGTTGGTTTGTACGCCTAAAATTAAATGTAAAACTTTATTGTAACCCTTTCATGCGGTTCTTACTGTATAAAATAAAAATATACCCAACAGAAGTATATAATTCTTTTTTTAAATATTAAACACTTTTTTTTTTTAAACCAGTATTAATATTATTATCATTATTACTATTATTCATTTATCTTGGTATCTAGATTTTTGTAATTCAACATTTTAGGTTTCATATGACACAAGCTATTTAATTTTTTATTAACTATTTGTATTAACCTTTTTTGTATTAACTATTCGATGTTTGATAAATATAAACCAGTAAGAAACTTTTAAATCATAAGCTAACACAGAGAGTTCTTCAAATTGACATCGTTTTTTTTGTTTTATAATTAACATTTCTGTACTTTTTTTCTGGTGTAAAACTTATTAAATAATGTTTATTTTGTGGTAGATTAAGATTTATTTTTTCTGAATGTATAGACGGACCCCTAACACATTTTCACGTGCAACTCTATTTATAATTGATTTAAAGTATATAAATAGGTATGTTTTCGAACCGCCTGGATCTCAGAAATCTGAATATGAGGTTAAAGATAGGGGTTGACGTTGAAAAAATTAAGTTTATACCTGTTTTAATATGTAGATGACCCCTTAAGCAAAATCTAACTATACCATTAAATTCTAGACGTTATTACAGATCAACAGGTACCAGCCGCATGTTTCTACGATAATGTACGGCAAAATTAGGTGGGGGGTGGCTTTTTTTTTGGTGACTGTACATACGAATAACATATTTTTATTTTATTAAGATTTGTGCAAAGCAAAATTATTAAAATTTGGTTTATAGAAATACCTCTCATAGAACGCAATGCTTTGGAACAGTTTCAGCTGTCCCTGTATACAAACCTGTGATGGTATTTACTCCATTTCAATAAAGAACATCCTATTGTAAACTTGAATAACATATTTCAATTTCATTAAGGTTTGTGTAAAGTAACGTATTAAAATATAGTTTACAGAAATACCTCTCATAGTACACAGTTCTTTGGAATACTTTCGGTTGTCCCTCTACAGAAACCAGCAGAGGTATTCTCTCTATTTTTAATAGGGAACATTCGATTGTGAGCTTAAATTACATATTATCAGTTTCAAGAAATTCCATGATTACTTACGGGAATTAGAACGCGGACAGATAGGCAGACAGACGAACAGACAAGCAGACAAACCGAAGTCGTTTACACTTTTCAACGTTTTCGGAAAGTGTTAAATGGAATACACTATTACAAAGGAAGAATAGCTTGAAAGAATTACATTTCTCTGCAAATTAATTTCAACAGTCATAGAAGCTAGATATTCCTCCAAAAATAATCATAATGATTTGAGATTGCTTTGCAAAAAAATAAAAGAAAAGAAAAGAAAAGAAAGAAAGAAAAGAAAAGAAAGAAAGAAAAGAAAAGAAGGGAAACGAAAAACTAATTTCTTATGAAGGCAATGCTTTAACTTTATCACTGTATTTAAAATTCCTGCACAAATATTGGATATTTGTTTTTAGAAAATTGTTTTAATTTGTTCAGAGAGGGAGGGGGGAGCACCGACATTATCTTGGGCCTTAGGCCGCAGCTGGTCTTAATCGGGCTCTGACTAGTGTCACAGCATAGCCTCCTAAACTAGATGCCTATCGCGTGACTCGGAAACTAGGCAACAATTCAAGCGATAGACAGCGCTACCTGGTACAGATTGTGCTACTTTTTTATTAAACTGTCACCAATAATATTATGAAATGATTTATATAATCGACGATTCTTTGATTCTATTCGCCTTTTAAGTATATCAAATCCCACTTTTTAAAATTTTTGTTGGCTGTTGAATAAAAAAGTCGCGCAATCTGTACCAGGTGACGCTGTCTACCGCTTGAACTGTTGCCAAGTTTCCGAGCCACGCGACAGGCATCTAGTTTAGGAGGCTATGGTCAGAGTTTCTAATGTATATATTGGAAATTGAATATAATTATTTTATGAATTTAATTGCAGAGTTTCCAACTCTCTCTATTTTTGAACACCAATAATATTTAAAAGAAATACTTGCTTTATTTAGTAACGGAAATTCTGTAATTAAATACAGGGTTGGAAAATTGGCGCAGAACTCATAAAAATATTCGTTTAAAGTATTTTACTATCTATAAAAGCGTTGGTTAAATAAGAAGAAAATTTTGTTTGATTTATTGGGGTATGAATTCTGCGCCAATTTTCTACACCTGTAAATAGGTTGAAGATCGCTTTAAGGAAATACAACTATTCAAAAGTCTGGAAAGTTAGCATTTCTTCAATTGACTTTTTCTTTAATGAGAAATGTATTTTTCATTCTAAGTCAAAAATTAATATTAAAAATAGTGTTAAGAGTAGTATGTCCTAAAAAAATTTTTAATCAAGCCCTGCTTGATTCGCCGACATTTTATTATTTCAGAGTTGCCAATATGTAAGATTGGACATTTTCTGGACATTTTCCTGTTGTAAATAAATTTATGAAATCCAAACTAGACTTGTATTCAAATTCATTAAAGAATTTATTGGCTTGGAGGTTGGGGGACACCAACCTCAAAGGTGAGGAGGATTACTCGTACCTAATTAATTTTGCATATTTAATCTAACTTAAAACAGCTTGTGGCGAAATTCAAGTAACATATTACTTTACAAGCGTTTTAGCTTAGACAGATGCCAGACACCCTCCAGTTCACCTAATCTCCAATTGGTCTCGACTTTTGTTTTGTCTTCACTTAAATACTATCACTGGCGATTCGATTGTATACTTTCATGCAACATAATGGAAAAATCCTCTCCAATCCAACACTTTCCCAAAAAATTCGTCGACAATGAAATTCTCACAACAAACACCTTTCCAACAAGACTATTTTTTCACCAAACTATTTTCAAACGGAAATTATGGTTATTATTATTATTTCCACAACGGTAATTTTTACGTTAATAAATTATTAAAAACTGAATAAATATTTAAAACAAAAAATCACTGAATAAAAGGAATATGAGACGAAAGAATATTTTCTTTAAACTGCAGAATTTGTTTCTGATATTCAGCATTCACACGTACATTTTTTTCAAGATCTGGTAAATTCCGTCTACCCTTTTTGAGAGCAAATAATCTCGGACACTGATGGAGTTCTACAATGTAGGTCAATGCGTCTTTTTTTATATATAAGAGAACATCTCCGCTTGTGGGAACAGTTTTGATTTTAGCTTATAACTTTTGATAGAATAGATATTATGCAAACATATGAATACCAATGAAAAGCTATAACCATTAGCTAACGATTGATGAAGTAACTGTATTGATTCCGTCAACCAGAAAAAAATTATTACTAATTTTGTGAAGTGATTATTTTTTGTCAAAGAAAATTTTGTACTCGGCTGCGTGCACACTTGAAAAATCTGCTAAAAATGGGAAAATAATAAGAAATACCACCATAACAATAAAATTTATTCATTTTGTAAGGATTCAGTTGCCGAAATAAAAGCAGAAAATGGCATTTTTCCAATTTTATTCGCCATCTTCATCATCCTTCAAATCAGAAGTGCAATGCTTGTAAATGAAATAATTTTCATGTGTATTGGCACATTTCAAATGTACCAGACGATCACACTCGTTGTATTTGACTGAATTTGCTCTTGTTCGGCATGGTAGCAGGTGCTCCAAAGAAATTATGCAGAAATCGACATCATCTCCTGATTGTGAATGTTTCTATTTTTAGCGCGCTTGGTCAGCAGTTTGACAGGTGACCCTTACTTCTTCTAGGCTTCTCCTGTATGGACACAGAAGCTGCGAGGAGGTTCATACTCTCGGTCAGTCGATTTTATGGATTTCTTATATATTAAGCAATCCTAAATCGCCTTAACCATCGCCTTAAAATGCATTTCTTTTGGATCGATTGAATTTTCCGGGGTTGGCATGGATAAAAAAGCCTAAAAATGCCTAAAAATACATAAAACACTAATAAAATATCTTATGTTGTTTTAAACGACCATATTTCACAATTTGTAAGTCAAAAGCACGCTTAAAATGAAAGAAACATGGGTGCCCACAACCGGTTACATGAAGGTGCCCACAACCGTCAATGACAGTCACTTTTATAATAACAGAAAAAACTATTTTCATTCGAAATTTTGGCTTAATTCGATATTGCATTACAAAACATATTGAATATACTGCATGAATATATATTACACTCACATTTTTTAATTAATTCACTTCGATTTATTGCACATTGAAAAAATTCAGAAATTACTTTTGTGTTGCTTTTTGTTCAAAATTTTGTTTCGATGCTTGCACTTACTAAGCAAATGCGTCTATTCAATTCGGTGTTAGCGCCATAACTGCGCACTGTTACAATACATGTTTGACAGTACTCAAATCCACCATATTTACTTTTTGTTAAAAGATATGGTGGGGTGCCCACAACTGGAGATGTTCCCCTAATTGTAAACTAAAATGTGTTTATGTTTTTATCTTTAATTAATAAGTTCTTATAATTAAAATAGCTCTTTCTGAATATAAAAATTACATAACCTTTCTGAATATAAATATTACTTTTGTGAATAATTATTAAAGCTGTCATATTAAAGAGGAATCATAGCTATGTGATACATATCTGCCAACATTTTAATTTATTCCGGAGTATTTTTAGCCACGCCTTTATTTCGCACCACTTTATTTATAGAATAATTCTCTCCAAAATGTAACTACGATAAAATAAGAAAACAAAATACTCTATAAAAAGTGGTGCGAAATAAATATCCCAGACAGTAAAACCATACCTGCGAACCATCTTATTATAAAGCGTAAAATTGTTAGAACACGCCTTTTTTTTTTTTACATCATTCACTTTTTAGAGTAATTTTATTCTTACTTAATCCTAACAACGTTTGAATAGAATTACTCTAAAAATAATGTGGTGAGGAATAAGGTGCGTTAACTGTTTCAAGATTATTAATGAGATGGTTGGCAGGTATGAGTAAAACCCTTGTAAAATGTATAGAAACGATGGACAAATAGTTGAAAAACATCGGTTTTATTTAGAAACTAAAGGGATTTTCTTTTTGTGTTTACTACAATTTAAAATTTCGATATTAAATATATAGTGAATGTGTAGTTGCCAATCTATCATCTTTTAACAACCGGAAATTTTTAGTATATGTGTATATATTTATTTTACTTTATCAAAAAAACCGTTACAGATCACTGATTAAATAAAAAAAATACTTTATTACATTTTTCCAGTAGCCAAAAGGTGCTAAGTCGGCAACTATGAATGAATGTCTTTAACGTAAAAATATATATAAAAAAAAAAAAAAAAAAAAAAAACTCCGCTATTATATTTTTCAGTTTTTCATTTATTTTTATTACGTATCTAATTTTTAATCTTCAGTTGTTTTATGTATTTTTATGAAATCATTTATCTATGCACGAATCACTGAATTAATATTCATTAAATTGCCATTTTTTAAATTAACGGAACTTATCGTTTAGTTGAATAAATATATTTTATGTCATTAATCTTGAATAAAATGCTCAAATTTTTCTTTCATTAGAAGGAAAAAAAAAATGAATGATTAAACCATTCTTCAATGCAGCGTGAGATTTTTTTTTTTTTTCATTTTTTTATTTATGTTTTCTTTTATTAAAGATTTAGTGCTTTTATCTTTAATGTTCTTTATTTTTTAAAGAATAACACCTTTGATATTTTTTTAAAGTGCAAACATTGTTGAATCAGTTTATTAATTTTTAGTTGATTTCACAAAATTCAGTTTATTTTTATTCCTTTGGTTAATAAGGATAAATTAATTTCTTCTGACTGAATTTTTTTTTTTTTTTTTTTTTTTTTTTTTTTTTTTTTACCATTTGATATCTATCATTCCCTAATCTTCTATATTAATTATATAGAAAATCATTTTTAAAAATGAAGATTGTCTTTGGCCAGCATATACACTTAACCACACCTGCCAACCATCTCATTCACAAACGAAAGATTTTTTTTTTTTCTCCACACCAGTTTTTTTTTTTTTTTTTTTTTTTTTGAGCGATTTTATATTTATTTAATCGTAATCACGTTTGAAGATAATTACTCTAAAAATAAAGTGGTGTGGAAAAAGGGGCGCGTACTAAAAATCTTCCGGTTCATAATTAGGAAGTTGGCAAATATGATTGAACTTAGACGCCTATCCACAACTGCCAGACGTTCCAAAATTCGGATGCCGGAATTTTTAATACAAATTTTCACATTAATAATTCATGGAAAATTGCTACAAAAGCTTATAAATTTTTTTAATAAAAATCACCTATATTCACGAATAGGAACGGTTGGCATCTATGATTATCCTTAAAATTTTTAATTAGAATTTAGTTTTTATTCCTTTATTTAATGAATACATGTATGAATATGTATTAGACAATAGGTAAAAGTAACGCTTTACATTTCACAATGAATATAAATGTAGCATTATTTTTAACCTTAAAGTATGTTCTGACAGTTTTGATAACAGTAATGATTGATTCAGTTAGAAATTAAATAATTAGATATTCATAATAATCTAATTTTTCAACTTGATTTACACCCTTATCACTCTGTTAAAAAAAAAAAAAAAAAAAAAAAAAAAAAAAAGATAGATAGATAGATAGATAGATAGAGAGAGAAAAGAATTAAATTGTTTGCAGCTAGTAAATAGTAAATGATAATACTATTTTTCCCCCTAGGTAATTATTTTCCGATTACCACTATGTGTGGTATGTTTATATTCAGTTTCTCTTCCTGATTCTGAATCTGCTTTTACTTTTTCATATCTCAATTAGGAAGGAAGTTATTTAACTTTAATTAATTTTAGCCCTTTTACTGTTTCATTCTCCCTCCCTCTCTATTTACTGTCTTCCCCTTCCAGCCCCTTTTTGGTGGGAGGAAGCTCTCAAGAGGTTGGAGATTTGTTGATGGCTGTGGGGGAAGTATGAAAAATCGCTGGAAGCGAAAAGGAGTTAGCGTTTTTGGTAGCAGCTTGGAGAGACAGAGGGCAGAGGTTGATCGTTTGGAAGAGGGATAGCTCTGACCCAAAACGAAAAGAAGAGGGGGAAATAAACAACTGTCTGAGCTAAATAAATTCCTGCCTGTATCCACCTGCTGTGACTGTCCTTTCCCATAGAAATATACTGTTGTCAATAATTCTTTATACTCATAATTATTTTAAATACCCCTCTCTAACCATACGGAACATTGAAACATCGTACATACTACTCCAACCTTACTACAGCATGCACTTCGACTTCCTGTGTCAAGATAAGAGTGTGCCAGCCGGACATCCACAAAATCCCCCACTCCATCCTATAGGATTGCTCCAAGCATGGCTGTCTGCGATTCAATAGCATTGAATCGCAGGGAGCCATGCTTCAAGCCTCCGGTATCAGCCGATGTCGCCGCGCATTCCTCTCATCCTCATCCTCATTCATATGAAATAAAAATCGAACAAACTCCCCCCCCCTTTTTTTTTAAATATTATTTCCGCTCTTCCTGGCAACTAACCACAATAGTAAGTTGCCTATATACATTTGTATTTGAAAGATCTCTGTTAACTTCATTTAATTAATATATTTATTATTATTGTTCATTGGAAATGTATGTGTTAATATAATTATGTTTGCAATAATTAAAATGTCTCAATGCCTAGTCCATGATCAATTGCTTCTCTCATTACTTCCTTTGCAGCTACGAATATTTAGTTTTAAATAGGTGTAATTTTGTAATGCATTTTAAATGGAAATTACTAACAACGCAATATAGGTACTTTAGTTAATTAATTTTTAGGAGTAAATTTTATTCTTCTGTTAATTACCGACCTAGGGTCTCGCCAAAGAAAAAATAAAAAGAGTTTATTATTATTATTATTATTATTATTATTTACTTTTATTTCTCTCTGTAATTCATAACGCGTATAGTCTCTAAAACTATAAAATCTTTATTTACAATCATTCATTGCGAAATATAATAAATTTTATTTAAAAAATAATAATCTCTGCAATCTATCTGTGACTAAAATAAAATTATCTTAAACTTATTTAAGATGTTTTGTCTTAATATTTTTTATGTTATACTGTCTGATTTAAAAAGTTAAAGAAAGTTTCATGCCCATAGTAAGATATTTCCTAACTTTAAAGCTTGAAACTCTGAAATCTACGCGAGTGATACTCATTGTAGCACTAATGGCCTTATTCACCAGTAAATTCAACTCTCAGTTCAACGCTAAATATTAAAAGGTCCTAAAGACAGAGTGCAGCTTTCCAAGAAATTTTGACACGCTGCTTCTGCCATCTGGCTTATTTTCATGTAATTTTTGATTGGTTATTTTCAGCTAAAAAATCTGAAAATGAGAATGCCTTTAGATGGCAGATGCAACGCTTCAAACTATGCTAAAATGTTCAACCCTTACTTTATACACTTTTCATATTTTCGTGTTCTACCGGGAGTCAAAGTTATTGATGAATACAACCGTAAATGTATAAAAAAAGGTAATTATCATTTAGTGCTATCAAAATATTGTGTTTTTTCAAGCAAAATTTATAATGACTGTTAGGTTCAACATGAAAATATTTCATAAGATTGAGCACATAATTAAAGAAGTTTGGTTTATAAAAATCTTATTCTGTGTTTTTACATTGAGTTTAACAAGGAAAAGAAAAATATTTATCAAGAATGTGTTTCTGCAGCTCAATATTAAATATGGTTCGAGGAAAAATACGAGGGCTTATCAATAAGTAACGCAAATAAAATAATACTTAAACATTTAATGAGAATGTGAAACTGAAATGAAAGTATTAACCATTTGTTATTTTTCCTCATAATATACAGGTTGAGGTATCTGTATCAAACAGGGATCATTACGAAAATTCCGATCTTATAGAACTCAATCAGCTGAGAGTCAGTTCTCTTACCACCGAAGAACTTCTTCATGGGTCAAAAAAAAAAAAAAAGTAGGATGCCAGATACAGAATGAATGGTGGTCTCCCAATTCGAAGGAAATTGCAGGGATGCGGTTAAGAAGTACTGTGAAATCTACCATACACCTCGAGTTCGGAACCTTTCGATTTCTGCCTATTTGTACCCATGAAGAAGTTCCTCACGGTTACAAATTTGACACTGACGACGAACTAAAACGGGCGAAGGTGGCTCTTCTTCCCGTCGACGCAGTTCTAGAGTTGCCAACCTTTTGAATTATTTCATACCACTATTTCTGGAAAGTTATCGTAATCTTATTTATTACAGAATTTTTGATAATAATTAAAAAGAATATTTTAATAAAAATAAAATACCTGTATGAAAAAATCTGAAAGAGCTCTGTGGTGATGGGGATTTTAGACTTTTTTCGAGATTTCATCGTCAGAATAAATTCCTCAACATACATGGAAATTATGCGGAAAAGTAAAATAGAAAAATACTTTTAGATAATAAATAAAGAGAATATTTTTATTAAAAACAAACTGTTGGCTGTTTAACGGCTGTTTCACATTGCAATTAATTGAATTTTCTTTTTTACGTTGTACACATTATTTATTTTTATACCTTCGTATCTTAAAAGAATGCTTGGAGTTTATGATTTTTTTTTTTTTTAATAAAACGAGCTTCACCTCTAAGCGTCCGTTTAAAGAAATACTTTATTTTAACACTTTGATGCCTGCATACTTTTCCAATGTTTATTTGTAAGCCCCGCACTTTGGTATTTCTTTAAAACGTTATATTATGTAAGGAACTTTCGTACTCGTGTATAATCACTTATATTTTTTCATCTGCAAACGATGTGGTAATTTCTAATGAAAATATAAATACTATATATATATATATATATATATATATATATATATACTGATAGCACTCGTCCTGAATGAGTTATACACGAATACACAAAATCCTTCTAAAAACAATGTATGATTTTAGTGGAACGCCTAAAGAAGGGCTAGTATTTTTGATGAAACGAACTAATTAACTCACGACTGGTCAACAATATGCTAAAAGAAGATTTTGTGCATTCTTGTTCAACAATTTATGTGCTACGGTGTTAAGCTACGCCAGTAGCATTTACAGGGTTGCCACAGGTGACTTTTTTTATTATTATTTTTTTTGAATTCCTATTTGCATAATATAAAATTTATAATAAATTTATACAGGCAAAATGAAAGTTTATCTACAGAAATATATTATAAATTTTCTTTTTTTGGAAATAGTTGAACAGTAAGAATATAAAAAAAAGCCGCCTGTGAAAGCTCCGCATTTACAGCATTAATTACTGAGGATAACATTTAAATAGCTTAATCACGAATACTCAAAGTCAATTTGTTGAATAATATAAAGTTTTAGAGAAATACTAAAAAGCGTGGTTCGTTATTCAAAATAAGAAACATGCATCGACTTCAATGTGCTAAATAATATAGACAAACCAACAACGTTATCGTTCTTAATCAGTCTTAAAACATAAAGATTTATTTTAAGATATTAATATGGTATTTTTATAGGAAGTATAATTATTTTAGAAATAAGTACTGTTATTTATTTATACAATTAATGATATTATTTAGTATAATTATTTTATGTTTAACAAAAATTTTCTTTTCTTTAATTGAGTATTTTTTCTTTTTGTAATTATTACTCGTTTTATTCATAATTACACTTTTTGTAATATTCTTTTTTCGGATTTTGCCTCAATACTAAAGACGACACTTCTATCAAGTTTGTAAAAGAGATTAGTGAAAGAGAATGTATAAAAGCTTTATACTTGCGACACTATTACTGACGAACTGCACTTAAATTGTTTTATCTTGTTGTACATAAGTACTTAATTTTATCTTTGACATGTATCTGCTTCCTTTACCTCACTTACATATAACAGTAATTAGTTCCGTCTCTTATCTTTATCATTAGAATAACCGAGATCTTTTTTTTTTTTTTAATCGAAGTTGCAAATTTCCTTAGACTAATTGAGTGCTTTATCTAACAGATAGTCGCAGTGTCTTACCGGAAATGGTACTTATCTTTTTAAAAGTAATTTATCTAAGGACTATGTTACAGGTTATGTTGTTGCATCTTTCATTATACTCCATCAAAATACTCTTGATAATTTTGAGATACGTTGCACTTATATTTTTTTTTTTACAAAATTTGAATTAAAGAAATTTATTGACGTGGGGTGCATGTGATTAATCACTTCAGTATTAATTACTTATTGATTTTTCAAAATTTAATACTACCTTGTATTTAAAATTCAATGACATTAAAATTGCATGTACTAGGGCATTTAATTCTTTTTTTTTTGTGGTGGTGGTGGGGGGGAGTGGTGTTATATATGGGTACAAGTTCCTATAGAATTCTGATTTCTTCATAAATGAATTCCCTTGGTGTGTTCACCTTTCAATTATAGTAATCTTTCTGAATATTTTACCATTAAGGAAAAAAAAAAAAAGAAGGAGGGGGGCGTTATCAAAAACTATTAATTTCTGTCAAAGTTCCAATGTTTATATCGGTATTTTTATAAGAATTTCCACCTTTTAATAACTTATTTAAACTCGACAATCTACTACAAAAATTATAAAATTTTTCTATTGTAAGTACGGATTACCAAAAATCATAATACTCGGCAGCCGCGTGTTACACTTGTTAGTGCTATAAAAAGTTTATTTCACATAATATAATGAAGTCAATTGTAAGAAACGTAATTACTGTACAATTAACACTAAACTTTTATATTGAACATTCATATAGTAAATTAAATTATTAGCTTACTTACTATAAATATGAGTTAAATTATGTACTTATATCAGGGATGGAACACGGGGGCAGAATCCATACCGGTATTTGTTTAAGAAATTTCTCTAACTATAATATCCTTGATTTAAAAAGTAGAAAATTTTGTTACATTGATAGTTGTATGAATTCTGCGCAGTGTTTCCAACTTTTATAATTTATTCAAGAGCATTTTAGCCCCGCCCCTTTTACACCGGAAATTTTGAAAAATGATTTTCTTCTTATTTATAGTTGTCACAAATTAAAGAGAAATAATCTACAAAATTTCTGGTGCGAAAAGAAGGCGAGGCTGAAAATGCTCGTGAATAAATTATAAAAGCTGAGAACGCTGATTCTGCGCCCGTGTTCCATCCCTGCTATATATATATATGTATATATATATATATATGTATGTATGTGTGTGTATATAATATGAATTTATCTGAAGTAATCATTTAACTAAGTCTGCTTTGTTGTTCATTTTATTCATTTATTAATCGTATAACAACTCAGAAAAAAAATAATGCATATTAAAAATGACAATATTGTGTTTATTTAACTGAAAAATGTGTATGAAATGTCCTATGTGCATGAAAAGCATCAGATCTGTATTTCGCAATTTATTTACGTGAGAAGCAGTTGTGCCAGTTTTATTGTAGGCTATTCAATGTTTTATCGTTATCTTTATGGTGATTTTCCCCAAACTCTGGTTTATTGAGTTGTGTCTTTTTCTTCGCTGGGATACGATAATATTTTTGAAAAATGTTTTATTCCAACATGCACACTTACACTGATTGAAAGTTGTGAAAGTAAAATCTATCATTACATGTACAGTTAAAAATTTATTTTGTAATTTTGTAACTCGTTTGATATGCATTTTTGAAGTGGTAATTATTTTTTATAGTCTGCTGGAAACTTGAAAATTTAAGAGACTCTTAATCACACTTCTGTCACTTTCACGCATACTTGCTAACATCCTAATTAATATTCCGTAGTAGCGTTAGCCCTTCTAATTTTTTTTTTTTTTTTTTTTTTCAGCAGTAAATTTGAAGAGTAATATTCTCGTAGCTAACGATTACTACGATATATTAATTATGATGTTAACAAATATGCTTTTACGGTATCGTTTTATAAATACACTGAAACTCATCCAATGCATTTAAAGTTATTGCAAGTTGTAAAAGTTTATTATAAAACAAAATTTCAGAAAAAAAAAAATGTCTGAGAGGTTATTTTTCTGTTAGTTACCTTCAAATTTTGAATCACTTCATGATATAAAACTTAAGAATAAATACTGAATTACGAGGATAAAACACCACTAGATAAATTGAAGTTTCAGATTTTGAGGATAATTAGAACATCATACATAAATAATTAAATATTCTGCTTTCCTTTTACATTTCCATATTCAAAAATAATTAGCTTATGATATGTGTAGGATACAGTTCTCTGTACTTCCACAGTGTAGTTACAGATCCACCTTTTTTCTCTGATTCTTCAACCAGAATATTTATATGATAATTTTTACTTAATTAATGTTGCAAACATACTGTTAAAAATTCCGAAAGAAAAAATATTGGCGGAAGAATCAGGGAAAAATTATGCTCTGTGACCATCCTGTGCCAACATGAAAATTAAACATTAGTATAGCTATCAATATTTACATTTTCTAAATAAATTATATAATAATTAATAATAGCCAATAAAGTATATAATGAGTGGTTCTTTGAAAACAGACCATGAAAGATGATGAAAGAAGAAAATAATGTTAGAATCTTCTAATCTCTTGTAGTCGGATAACAGAAAACGTACTTAATATAAAAAAATAATAAAGTGTCATACTTAGTTAAAATATAAAATAAAATAAAATAAAATAAAAAATAAAAAAACCAACTCTGTAATACAGAAATGAGTTAACATTTGGATTTACAAATTATTTAATAATACCCCGCCCTTTTTTTTCCTCCTTTTCTTGCTAGATATTTAAGTACATTTTTTACCAGTTTTGTCTTTTTGTTTATAATTACTGCCTAGTTATTTCTGAAACTTATTTTACCAGGGTTTTTTGTTATCTTTTTAAAATGTTTTAGACGTTTATTAATTTTTATTTCATTTCTCCTTCTTACAAACCCTCTTTTTTTTTTCTTCTTTTGCTCTTTTAATTTTATTTATTAAACCAGTAGAAATATTCTCTCATAAAATCATTATTCATTGAAGTTAGGGAATGATCAGCAATAAATAATAAAAATAATATAATTATCTTCCGAATATTTTAATTATAAAAGCGCAAAAATCAATACATATTATCAAATCATTCGTAGACAGAAAATGAAACTACCCATTAATATAACTTTAGGAAATACGTTAATTTCATAAATTTAATTCAGGAAACGACGCTATCAACTTAACATTTACTCGATGTGTTTGTTCAGTTTCTGTTTTTTTTTTCATTCAAGAGCTGTCCTAATTGTTTTAAATTCAGATAAACAATGCTTTTAGTATTCACCAGAATTTTTGAGACCACGGTAGCCTCTGCGCAAGCGCTGACTCAACGAGTTCAGTGTTAAAATAGGGGAGACAGTCATCTGATTCAGAGAAAATAAGAAAGAGCGCCGAATTACTGGATCTTTTCCAAATCCCAAACTGTCGCTCAATTTGGCATCCTTCCAAGCTGTTAGGCTGTTCCTCCCTGCTAGATTTAGGAAACGTAGTTACACTATACATCACACACTCCATCACACTTATTCCTGACCATTGTTAGTACCCGCACTTTATTCACACTATTTTCTTTGTCGTGAAAATTTCTCCAATATGCAATTAGTATCAAATTAGGAAGAAATACCCTTTAAGAAAAGTGGTGTGGGGAAAAAAAAAGTACTAACAATGCTCCGGAATAAATTAAAATGTTGATAAGTTTGGTAGATGTGCGCAGTTTCTACTTGCATAACAGTGCTGCACATCAGAAACATCTTGAATCGTATCATAGTCTTCTAAACTATATGCCTTCCGCGTGGCTTGGAAACTTGGCAACAGTTCAAGCGGTAGACAGAGCCACCTGGTACAGATTGAGCACTTTTTTATACAACTTTCACTAATAATTTTAGGAAGTGATATATGATATATACAATCGACGTTTCTTCGAGTCTATTCACCTTTTATGTATATTAAATCCAACTTTTAAAAGTTTTTGGTGGCTGTTGAATAAAAAAGTCGCGCAATCTGTATCAGGTGGCGCTGTCTACCGCCAAGTTTTTGAGCTACACGGAAGGCATCTAGTTTATGGGGCTATGATCTTATTCAGAAAGGAAATGATTTTAAGTATGAGTTTCAAATATATTACCAAATTAAACTTAAGTACGAAGAAAAAAATCACGCATAAAAATAACATGTTATGTGTTAGTTTTTAAAGCTAGTTGAGATCAGTATACACATATTTCAGTTAGAATTTTTTTTTTTGTTATTTGTAGATGGTAATCACAGATGCCAACATTTTAATTTATTTCGGAGCAGTTTTAGCCCGTCTTCACTTCCTAACTCTTTTACAGTGGTCAACATTTTAATTTATTCCGGAGCATTTTTAATCCCGCCTTTACTCCATGCCACTTTTTTTTTCAAGAGTACAATTTCCTTATATAATCTTAGTTATATATTGGGGTAAATTATTCTAAAAATAAAGAGGTGCGAAATAAAGGCGGGGCTAAAAATGTTCCGGAATAAATTTAAATGTTGGCAACTATTCTTTTTACTGAAGAGTAATTTTTTCTTATTTTATCGTTGTTATATGTTCGCGAAAAATATTCTGTAAACAAAGTGGTGCGGATTAAAAGTTGGGCTAAAAATGCTCCCGAATAAATTAAAATGTTGGCAACTATGGTGGTAATGAACGCAAGCCACTAAATGATATTTTGTAGCTTTAAAGATTAAAATTATATATTATTTCATGATCTACGTTTATAAGCTAATACAATAGAACCTTGTTTAGACTACAGGCAAAATACATAATTTGTTAATTTTTCTACCTAAAAAACTAAAAGAGCTTTGGGTTTCATTATCATGGCCTATTTTCACAGAAAATCCCATGTAAACAGGCATACCGACATTTTAATTTATTCCAGAACACTGTTAATACTGTCTTTTTACTTTCTTCTATCTTCAATAGAAGAAAGTACTGGATTCGTAAAAATTTTAGATTTCGGCTTTTTGATGGATTTACGCGTTTTGAGAGCTGTAGAACACGATTTTACCATTTTTGGAAAATGTCCGTCTGTCTGTCTGTCTATCTGTCTGTGTGTGTCACAAAATTTTGTGGCAACTGTATCTCTGGAACTACTGTACAGAATTTCATACAAATTGGTATGTAGTTGCACCTTGACATAAATTAGTGCCTATCAACTTTTGGTAAAAATCGTCTTACAGGTTGCGTTGCCATCCCGCTTTTTCTAAATTTTTAACAGGGTGATATAGGGCAAAATTTTTCAAGATGGGTATCTTTCGAAAGGTCTCGTCAGTACCTTTAAAACGAGTGGTTGAACTATAAATCTGTGATAATTTAAAATAAAGTTATCGATTTTCTTTACTTTTTACGAAAAAAAAACTTAGAAAAAAAATCTCTTTTTTTTTTTTTTTTTTTTTTTTTTCTCTCTCCCCTTAATTTTATCAAACTCCCACGGTTTCCGTGTTCTGACAAACTTAAACTAATTTTTGCTTTTTTCCACTAATTTTGTCAAAGTCCTACGGTTTCCGTGTCTTGACAAACTTTAACATATTTTTACATTTTTCTCCTAATTTTGTCAAAGTCCCACGGTTTCCGTGTTTTGACAAACTTTAACAAATTTTCACATTTTACCCAAAATTTTGTCAAAGTCCCACTTTTTTTTTTTTTTTTTTTTTTTTTAATTATTATTGTTACTGAGTGAATTTGTGTAGGAAAATATAGAAGAAAGTCTCGTGGTGGCCACAACATACTAGTTTTTTTTTTTTTTTTCCCCACTACTGTATTTCTCGGAGTATAACACTAAGGTCTGAATATACAGTTTTACGCCACAGGAACTTTAAACAAGAAAGAAAAATCATGCAGTACGCATTGGTTAATAACTCTTTCCAACTGTACGTAATTGGTGTGTCGAATAACTTTTAATATTCTTTGCCTACGTTATCGCACAACAGACAGAAGGACTGAAAAATATACATATAGACTAATTGGTTTTAAAATTACTCTTAGGCATTTTGGAAAGTGTTAAAAAAGCATAATGCTAAAGAAAATGCAGCCATTAGATTACAGTTACAGCTTTTGATCTCTCTGAATATTTTAGTGTAGCCCTGTAAATCAGAAAGTTAATCATATCATATTCTACACAAAACATTATTTTAGAATATTAATAATATATTTCAATAATTTTATGATTTTTACAGTAGAAAGTTTTTTAAACATAACTTTCGAAAAATTCTGTCATTAAACGTAATGGATTGGCATTTTTTTTTCTGTTGTTGTTGTTGCTGTAAACAAACTAGTTGTACAGGACCTATTACTGTCATTTTAAAAGGGGGACATTCTATAGGAAAAATATTTAAAAAAATAACACTCATAGAAAACAATGCTTCGAATGCTTTTGGGTGTCCCTGTACACAAACCAGAAGAGATATTCACTCCATTTTCAAAATGGAACATCCGATAGTGAACTTCAATAAAATATATCAGTTTCGAGAAATTCATAAATATTTACAAGAGTTAGAGCGCGGGCAGACAGACAGACAGACAGATGGACATATACACAAACTGAAATCATATTCGCACTTAAAAATGTTAGAAAGTGTTAAAAACGCTTGATGTAAATGAAGGTACAAGTCTAGTATTTTTTTATTAATAGCTCTTAATATAACTGGATATTTTTGTGCCTCTCTGTAAATATAATGCTAATCAGGCAACATTCTGTGCAAATCATTCTTTTGTGCATATAAATAACATATTTCAATTTCCTAAAACTTCGTGAAAGTAAATGTATTAAATTTTGATTGATATAAATATCTCTTATAGAACGCAATGCTTTGGAATATTTTGAGTGTCCCTGTACATAAACCGATGGTGGTATTTCCTCCATTTTATACAGGAAACATCCAATAGTGAACTTGAATAAAATATTTCAATTTAATTAAGATATGTTTACAGTAAAGGTATGAAAATATGGTTTATAGAAATACCTCTAACAGAACACAATGCTTTGAAATATTTTTGAGTGTCCCTGTACATAAACCGATGGGGTATTTCCTCCATTTTATACAGGAAATATCAAATAGTGAACTTGAATAACATATTTCAATTTCATTAAGGTAAAGGTATGGAAATATGGTTTATAGAAATACCTCTCATGGAACACAATGTTTTGAAATATTTTCGGGTGTCCCTGTACACAAACCGGTAGAGGTATATACTCCATTTTCAATAGGGAACGTCCAATTGTGAACTTGAATAACATATATCAGTTTCAAGAAATTCCATAAATATTTACGGCAGTTAGAGCTCGGACAGACAGACAGACAAACCGAAGTCATTAACACCTTTCAACCTTGTTGGAAAGTGTTTATAAAAACGTCAAAAGTTCTAAAAGGTAATGCTTCGTACAATCATAGCTTTGTATGTAAGTAAAAATTTCTTGAGTAAAACTTATTTATTTTACATGGACATTATACGCCAAAAAATACGGTATGTTTAACTAACTGCATCTTTTTTCTTATTTAACCTTTTGCGGTGCACAGTCCTCGATTCGAAGACGTAATTATTAAGCTCCAACTGCAAAAACGCATTCCGGAAATTTATTAGAAAAATGTTACTCTTACAACACAGCAGAAAAGTCGTCAATTTCTTTTCTTTTAATTTTGTTAGTGAATTCCGGTAAAAGTGTAATTTAATTGGTCCTAATTACCTTGCGCCGCAAAAGGTTAATGGTAATCAAATAGAGGCTTAAATTTTACGAAAAATGAAGCGGTGTGAAGAAAGATAATCTATACCAACAGTGCCCCTGAATAAATTAAAATTTCGCATGTCTGTATAAATAAATGAGTTCCAGAGATTTATTTTTTTTAATTTATGCTGGAGCATTATTTATATCTACACTTTTTTACACACCACAATAATATAAATTTCTCACCCTCTCTCTCTCTCTCTTCATGCTCAATGATGTATTTTTCTACTTTCCAAAATCACATATTGTGTATTTAATTACAAAAAATTAAGATATGTAAACTTTGATTAACGCTTTTTTAAGTTTAGATAACCCAAGTTTACGATGATTTTTTTTTTTTTTTTTTTTTTTGCAAGGTGATGTGTTTTTCTAGTGTACTTTTGGAAGCAGGTTAAGAAAAAGCTATTCTAAAATTTACACCACGTACGGTTATCACAAATAATTGGTTTTTTTTTAGCTTAAAAGTCCACCTTTTCAAGTCCCATGTGAGTTATTTCCCGAAAAAATTTGGATGATGTGAGTTAAGAACAAGGAGAGTTATTTTATCAAGACATCCAAGAAATGTAGAGAGGGTATCAAGGACGATGGTGTGTTAGCAGATTATTTTTGGATGCTGCATAGAAAATCCCCCTCCCTCAAGGTTTTCAAGCCTTGCGCAAGAAAAAAAGCTCTAAAGGGAGCTTCTATGTAAAGAAATACATTTAAAAAATATTGTGTAAGTAATAGCCTAATTTAATGTATTTTATACATAAATACTTTCGAATTTCTTATAGTCTCTGTGTGATTTTTTGTCTCGATATTTATCCTTACTTTGTGAAAAATCCTCTCGTGAGAGAAAGAAGAAGCAAGTATTTCTCAATTCAGTGTATGAAAACCAGTGTTGTGCACGAACGCGTTCATTTGAACGCGTTCATGAGCGTAGCTCAAAAATTTTGAGTTTTAAGTTGAACTTCGCTCGTTTTTTAAATTATGAACTTGAGTTGCGCGAAACTCGTTTTTTTCACGAACTTGAGCGTGAAAAAGCAATTCAAACTTAAACTCATATTAAATATTTCTGTCTGAAATATAAAAAGGAAAGTAGAAGAAGAAAAGGACAGAAAAGATTATAATTGTTCAAAATGGATCCAAGAAAAAAGGGCAATTGGAAAAAAAAGGCACTCATAAAAAGGGCACCCGGAAAAAAGAGCACAGGAAAAAAGGTCATTTTTGCAATTTGCAACAATAATAAACATCAAAGAATAAATTTAAAGAATTATTTCATAATACATTTTTAGAAATTTCAATCAATTAAATTGTTATCATTTTCACTTAGTATATACCTGGGGGAAGGGGGAGTCAAGGAGCAGGTTGAAAGATAATAATTTTCTTTATATTACCTTCTTAGTGATTTTAATGAAAAAGTGCATCTGCGTGTAAATTTATATGCAAATTCGTGCAATAGTTGTAGTTCCTGAGATATAGCCTTCCCTGAAATTGTAGAAATCGCGGTATAGCAGCGCCACCTGTTGAGTAATGATCACCAAAAGTTGAAAGCCACTAACCTGGATCAAAGTGCGTCCGCTTATAAATTTATATGCAATTTCGTGCAGCAGTTCCTGAGATATAGCCTTCCATGAAACTGTGGAAGTCGCGGCCTAGCAGCGCCACCTCTTGAGAAATTGATACCAAAATTTCGTAGGCGCTAATTTTAGTCAAGGTACATCTGTATATAAATTTACATGTAATTCTGTGCGGTAGTTCCTGAGACACAGTCCCCAAAAATTTCTGACGCACACAAACAGACAGACATTTTCTAAAAATCGTCCAATCATGTTCTGGACCTTTAAAAACGTGTAAATTCATCGAAAACCGGAAGCCGAAAATTTTTACGAATCCAATACTTTCTTGTATTGAATATAGAATAAATTAAAAAAAGGGGAGAGGGAAAGAAATGCAAAATTAGAATCTGTAAATGCGTTATAGTTTTTGACTGAAAAGTGTTTAAGAAGTTTGCCAACTAAGTTTGAAATTTACCAAATGTGCCAGTTTGATTTAACATTGTGTGTGTAGGACTTGGGGCAGGGATGAAGGTTCCCTCTTACTTCTCGTTAGCAACCGTTGACAAAAAACGATGAGTTCGCCTTTATCTGCATTTTCCAGAAAATCAAAGAAATCGCCTTATATCAATAACCAATAAACATGAAATAAAGTCTTCTTTCAAAAAAATGAGCGAACTTTTTGTATAAGTTTCGTCTACAAAATACTACATATTAAAAATAGAAGTAGTCTCCCTCCCCCTCTCACTTTTTTAATAGCTTTTAAGATTTATTCAATTTCTTCAGAAATATTAGCGAGAAAAAATAAGTACTTTTTGTAAACTTCTCAAATCTTCGTGGAAATACTAGGTATCAAAATCTGAACATATTTATAAGAAATCAATTTAAAAGGTGTTCATAGGACTATTTAATAGTTTCAAATGCACGATTTTCTCACTCATGAATTTAATCTCTGCTATTGTTAATAGCATGTACACGAAAATTTTACTATAGCAAGAAAAATATTTTAGATTATTATTTTTATTTATTCCAAAATTATAAAAACAAAACTTCTTAATTCAAACCATTTTTAATTTTAGAATATATATTCAAGAAATATCAATTGATAATTATCTGAAAGTGTTATATCTTGAACCTCATATCTTGAACCTCATCTTGAATATACATACTAAAATTCAATCTTTGACTTATAAAGCTCAAACTTTATTAAAAGTACTAGCTGGCTTCGCCCGCTAGCGGGTCAGTATTTTCAAATGAATCACTAAAAATAATGAATCACTAACAGAAACTTTTAGTGTTAAGAAAAGAAATTAAAAAAAAAATCATTTCTGATTGGGTAAAAAGTCGGGCCGGGTCCCCACGCGCTGCGCGCGTATTCCTTCCCTGACCCTACGTGCCCCCTAAAAAAAATCATTTCTGATCGGGTAAAAACGCGCACCGGGTCCCCACTGCCTTCGGCAGCGCAGTACCGTGCGCGCTGCGCGCGCGTATTCCTTCCCTGACCCTTCGTGCCCCCTAAAAAAAATCATTTCTGATCGGGTAAAAACTCGCACCGGGTCCCCACTGCCTTCGGTAGCGCAGTCCCGTGCGCGCTGCGCGCGCACAACTTCGGGTATACACGCGCTGCGCGCGCGTATTCCTTCCCTGAGCCTTTGTGCCCCCTAAAAAAAAAACATTTCTGATCGGGAAAAAATTCGCACCGGATCCCCACTGCCTTCGGCAGCGCAGTCGCGTGCGCGCGCACAAGTTAAGGGGTACGCGCGAGGTGCACGCCTATTTCTTCTCCACCCTTTCAGGCCCTCTTAATTAACCTACGTATACCAATTTTGAACGATCTAACTCATTTGGCTGAGGTGCAAAAGAAAACGTAATCAGGACACCTCAAAACGTGTAAATCTGGTGAAAACTTTCGATAATTTAAAAGAACTTTAAAATATCTTTCGAATGATGTATTAAAAATAATTGAATCATAATTAGAAATTCAAATATTGAAATTTGAAAATATTACAGCGCCATCTGGCGGTACAAATTTCTGTGTTCCACTGTTTGATTCCAATTCAAAAAAGCTTTCTAATAATGTCTAACTTATGAAATTATTTTAATTAGTAGCTGAGATGCAAAAGAAAACTAATTCGGGATACCTCAAAACGTGTAAATCTGGTGAAAACTTTCGATAATTTAAAAGAACTTTAAAATATCTTTCGAATGATGTATTAAAAATAATTTAATCATAATTAGAAATTGAAATATTGAAATTTGAAAATATTACATTGCCATAAAAGAAAACTGATTCAGGACACCTCAAAACGTGTAATTCTGGTGAAAACTTTCGATAATTTAAAAGAACTTTAAAATATCTTTCGAATGATGTATTAAAAATAATTTAATCATAATTAGAAATTGAAATATTGAAATTTGAAAATATTACAGCGCCATGAAAGAACACTGATTCAGGAGACCTCAAAACGTGTAAATCTGTTGAAAACTTTGAATTATGTAAAAGAACTTTAAAATATCTTTCGTATGATGAATAAAAAATAAATCAATCGTAATTAAAAATTGAAATACGCGTATTAGAATATTGCAAAAATGTCCGGCGTGTAAAGATAAAATTTAATTTGCAATTAAAATGTAAATCTTTTGTTTATTGACGAAAATCGATGAAATTTGAAATGCAAGTTTGTTTTGTGGTGTAAATATTATATACTAAATAAAATGTGTAAAATTGAAGAAAATAGAAAATTGTAATTTTTAATCGCACTACGAAACACGTGACTTCATTAAATACCAGATGTGTTTCCGTTGAAGACTGCTGTAGACTTAATGTCTGCAAAGATAACATTCTTGTGATTCGTTGCCAACATTTTTTTATAGTTTAGTTAATTTTAAAAACTCTAATTGTCCGATCGATAAGCCGTTTAAACCATCGGATTGAGAAAAAAAAGCCCTTTCCAATGGTATCTTGTTTGTAACGATACGACTGATATTTCTAATTTATTTTCCACTTTTTCCGTAAAAATGTCGCTTTTTAAGCATTTAATCATGAATTCTGGTCATTTGTCGGTAGGCAATGGTCAACGTTTTAATTAATATCTCCGCTAATTAGGGTCGCATCGTTTAGCAAATTAGATAACCCTGATCTGCGATAAATTCTCTGTCCGACGGTACCTGTTCGAAGTCCGTGCGACCGTTAGCGGCGGAGCCTTAGCTGCGTCAAGCCGTTTCTCACAGACAGACACACAGACACACACACACGCGCGTACAGATTTTAATAATATAAGGAGATATTACAGAACTGAAAATAAATCTTAATAAAAGAATTAAAAAATAAATAAATAAAACTCATCCTTTTACATAGTAATATATATTGATAAATCTGAGGTATAAGTTTTTTTTTTTTTTTTTTTTTTTTTCACAACAAATTAAACATGTTTATAAAATTTCTTGGAAATTATTGCGAATAAATACACTTTATAAATAACAGTTATATGGTAAGTTTCCTGACCATTTTTGAAGAGAGGGATTTGTTTAGTGTTTTCAGCACAATTCGAACACATAGGTTAAAGGTAATTAGTAAGAGGATACACAGCAACATTGTATTGGATTCAAAAGAAAAAAGCGTGAGAACCTTTTGTTATGTAGTATAATACTTCGGTTTCAGACAACTTCCTGCATTCTACAATACTATAAATACCAGTAGCATTGCTTTACGCTGGTGCCACGATGCGAAGATCTTTGGCAAGACCACCCAGAACAACGGGAGATGTACCATACCCAAATAGCCCTGAGGCAGTGTGACAAATTGCCGCCCTCTCTTAAAAGTAATGGACATTTCATTTCGCTGATAGACGATGCTAATCAGTGAAAGGATCTGCTATCACAGGACTTACCTTGCTCTATAGGCGTGAGTCCATGTTCACAGAGTCTCTTTTTTCTTTAAAAATGAGATTCCTGTTATTTGCGAAAATGATTCTTATCTTTATTTTATAACTCTTGCATTGAAAGATAAGCATCTTTAAAATATAAAAGATTAAACAAAGATTACTGGTTTAACACATGTTACACATAGATTACATAGAATAATAGTATATTTTTTTAATGATTATTTATAATTTTAATATTAAAAATAAAAATGCATTCAGGTCATTGAAATAATTTCATATCAGAGATGTAGATTTTATATCAATGATTATTATAATTTCAGCAGTTTCTGGGAAATGCAAATAATAATAAGTAAAATAATTAAATAAAAAAAAAGATAAATATAAATATAAATAAAAACAGAATAATCCTCCTCTTTATTACAACAAGCTATTTATAATCTAATTTAAATTCTCTTATTCTTTTTTTTTTTTTTATGAATATGTATATCCACGAATACATCCACAAAAATTCAAATATACGTATATTCTAAAGATTATTTTTTTTTTTTTTTTTTTTTTTATGTACAGCTAGTTTTAAAATATCATTTATGATACTAGCAAACAGGATTTAATTATTGGGATTTAATATTACACTTTTAAATGTTTATATTTTTATTTATAATTCTTAAAACTTTTCTTAAATTACTCTTAGAACTTCCATAATTTTTCATAATAGGAGGTATTTCGCAAAAATTTGTGTTATTGAAATAGCATGGATTTGCTTGCATGAAAACTGAAATACAAAATTGACAACAGTATAATATCGTGGAAAACCGGGCACGAAAAAATTACAGTAGCAAGGAAAAGGGTAGCCTACTGGATAGGGCATTTAAGTCTTCAATCGTATTAGGTGATCAGCGGAATTTATATTTCTTCTTATGAAGGGACTGGCTTAGAGTCCTGCGCGGTTCGAGTAAACTTGACCCACAGCCGACCCGACCTGCAAAATGGTTTTTGACCTTCAACCCGAACTGAATCTGCAGCTTCTGACCCACTATATTGTTAAAATTGTGTTATATAATAAACTGAATAAAAGTTCTTTTAAACAAACTACAATTTTATTATTGAAGAAATCTTTCAGACAATTAAATATGGTATAAAAATATTACAACAGTGTATTTATCTAATTATAAACAAACTTTCAGCTATGTTAAAACATATATTTAAAAAATCCACCGTTCCAAGTATTTTGACAGTAAAATAAGGAAGCAAATATAGGTCGAAAAAAAAAATAGTTTTCCATATAAAGCTTTTAACGTTAAGTATTAATATTTAGGTAAATGCAATTAAATTCATGTTATCAGCATGTCTTTAAATTACTAGGAAGGAAGAAAATGTCATCCAATCTCTTCATTTAAAAGTTTAGATTCATAAGTAAAGCATAAAACAGTCTTCGGAGAAAACATTTTGAGAATAAAAATTAATGCAAATTTTACCTGCACCCGACCAGCAAAGCAAGTAATAAGCGATTACCCGACCCGATGCGTTTCTCTCTTGTGAGAAATGCGTTGTCTCTTGCGATTAAAAGGGTAGAAAGTATTGCTACCAAGAAGATAAATTTTTTTCCCAAAGGAATAAAATCCATATGAGTTTGAGTTATTTTTCCCGCTCAAATTCTTGAGAAAACGAACTTCGCTCTGCTCAAGTTCACAATTTAAAAAACGAGCGAAATTCAGCTCAAAACTGAAAAAGTTTTAAGTAAACTCATGAACGCGGTCCTGCGCAACACTAATTTAAAACAACGGAACCTCTAAATGATAGAATTTGTCTCCTATTAATAAGTTCACATGCGCATAAACAAACGTATTGAAAACTTGAGAATAAAAAAAAAACATGCAGAAACAGTGGGTACATTATTCAGAAGTGTTTGCTAAATAAATTTTTACTACAATTAAATTAATAAATTATAATTAATAATTATAAGTTAATAAGTTCAATTTAGCGTAAAATTAAAAATAATTTTCAGGGTAATTGGTAATTTTAGAAAAAAAAAATGGAAATTACCTATGAAACTGTTCACAGAGGATAAGATCTATTAAAAAAAAAAATAATAATAATAAATAAAAAAGTACGTCAAAATGAACTTTTAGTGAGCTTCGCTCGTTTTTAAAAATGAACTTGAACTGAACGCGTTCATTTCTTTCAGACATGAGTTTGAGCGCGAACTAACTCGTTTTTTACACGATGAACTTGAGTTTGAACTAGTTCGTTTTTTTCGTGAACTTGCACAACACTGATCAAAACGCATTAGAGACACGCAACGCAGTATTCTTCGACCACTTTTCTTAAGACCATGTAAGCCTCCGCCCAGGCGCTGACTCAACGAGTCCAGTATTAAAATTAGTATGTTGTGTCACCACAAGACTTTCTTCTATATTTTCCTATACAAATTCACTCAGTAACAACATGAATTTTTTTTTTTTTTTGTTAAAAGTAAAAAAAAAATCGATAAATTTGTTTTAAATTATCACATATTTAAAGTTCAACCATTCGTTTTAAAGGTATTGACGAGACCTTTCGAAAGATACCCATCTTGAAAATTTACTCCCCTCGAAGGGAGACTTCCCCCCAGGGGGGAAGGCGAGGCTTCTACACATACAAAAAAAATTTTCCCAGTTGACAATCTCTATTATAAATATTTCTTGTAAATTTCATAATGATTACTAAAAAATAATTCTCTTTATGCACATTTATACAGAATTTTGTCCTATGTCACCATGTTAAAAATTTAGAAAAAGCGGTATGGCAACGCAACCTGTAAGACAATTTTTACCAAAAGTTGATAGGCACTAATTTATGTCAAGGTGCAACTACATACCAATTTGTATGAAATTCTGTGCAGTAGTTCCTGAGATACAGTTGCCACAATATTTTGTCACACACACACAGACAGACTGATAGACATTTTCTAAAAATCGTCAAATCGTGTTCTACAGATCTCAAAACGTGTAAATCCATCAAAAACCCGAGGTCGAAAATTTTTACGAATCCAATACTTTCTTCTATTCAATATGGAAGAAAGTAATAAGGGAGATTGTCATCTGATTAAGAGAAAATAAGAGACCGGAGAGCGGCGAATTACTGGATGTTTTCCCAATCCCAAGCTGTTGGTCAATTTGGCACCCCTCCAAAGTTTTAGACAGTTCCTCACTTCTAGTTTTAGGAAACGTGGTTACACTATACAAAATAAATAAATAAATAAAATTATGATTTTGCAGGCAAGCTTTGTCAGATCTGGCTGATTTTTTATTCAATAATCACCAATAATTTTCAGAAGTGATATTTGTTATTCATAATAGACTATCAATCTTCGAAGTGATTAAGCAAACTTTACATTTAAAAATTATTTGTGGTTATTGAATAAAAAATCCGCCAGATCTGGCAACACTGTTGCAGACCTATTATCACTATATTCCATAGTAGTAATTATCACCCTATTTATTCAGAGAAAAACTTAAATTAATGGTTAATGGTAGATGCTTGCGTAAAAAGTTTTTATTCATTAGCTTTAAAATTCGACGGTTAAGTGCATTTTACTTTAACGTTTTATTTATTTATTTATTTTAAGTGTCTTTCGTTATACCTTAGAATTTGGTAAATATGTTTTTGCTCTGCTGTGCATATACTATCAAGAAAATGCACGTGAAAATTTATCTGTTATAAAATATATTTAATTAAATATTAAAATTTAAACATTTGCTAAATACTCGAGATATATATATTAGTTTTTGAGTTGCAAAATTAATTACCATGTTTTCTAGCGTTTAATCCGTTGTTCAAAAAATGTGTTTCATACCAGGGATATTAATTAACCGGCGAAGTTATATTTGTAAGACCCATTTATTCGTAGAAATGTAGCTTTTTCTGTTAATTATAATTTCTGAAGTAAAATTTATTTAATGGACCTGCGAATTATACGTTTCGTTTTATTGAAGGGGGAGATGAAATAATTGTAACTTTATTAAAGTAAAACTATAGTTAATTTTTATTAATATAAGCAGTGTTGCGAGATCTGGTGGATTTTTTATTATTCAATAATTACCAATAATTTTGAGAAGTGATATTTGATATACACAATAGACTATCAATCTTCGAAGTGATTAGGCAAACTTTACAATTAAAATTTGGTGATCATTGAATAAAAAAATCCCGCCAGATCTGGCAACACTGAATATAAGATTACTGCTCCAGTCTGTCAACACTACCTTGAAATACACCTCTAACTTTAATGGTTAAAAATTTTTGCTCAAATAACTTCAGAGTAGTTTTTCGTTTTTTCTATGCACATTAATCATATTAGAAATATTTTAAGCAATATGCCCCAGCCCGCCCGTTCCCCCTCTTCGATGTCTTTTTCTAGACAATTTTGTCCTTTTATAACTTCTGGTGTGAGCTTTTTTTTTTTTTTTTTTTTTTTTTTTTTTATACACACTTGACATTGTCGTTTTTTTTGGTTTTCGTCCCATGCTATTTCTATGCGGTTTTTAGCTCCCCCCCCTCTTTTTCTACATTCTAAAGTGCGGTGGAATCTGCAGTGTTTATCAAAAAATATAATAGATAATTTATTTTAATTTCCAAATACCTCTCTATTTATAATTAATTTTCATATTTTTCATATTGTTTATTAATTAAAATTTATTTTTTATTACATATTGCAAACATTCAAATTAAATAATGCACAAAACCAAACTATTAAAAGGCTGTTGAAAAATAAAATAGAATAAATAAATAAATAAATAAATGAGAAATTTAATTTAAATGAAATACTTATGCCATAAGAGTGCTAAAATTAAAAATAAATATTTATTTTACGGTATTATAGAAAATTTTTCACTTTAATTTTACGGCTTATAATATTTATTTTTATATAATCATAATTGAGTGATCAAAAATAAAACTAAACTTCTCAACATAAACAAATCACTATTTCTTTTTAAAGAAATATTTACACTGAATATCTAGAAATACTATTTTGATTAAATGAATTTCGATAAGTTGCTACTTTTATAAATGACACTAGAATAATCTTTTTTAATTTCATTTTCAAAAGAAAAAAAGTAAAGAAATGTTGTTACATTTAAACATAATCAAGACATTTAATTAAATAGTAACTTAGGTTAAATAATACACGAGAGGAAATGTATTGTTCTCATAATACTACTTTAATCTTCTAAAAGAAAAGTTTATGAAAAGCCTTTAAAATATTCTCTGTACGATTTAAAATATTCGAAAAAGTAGTATTGTGAATAAATTATTGCATTTACAGCTGAGATAAAATCTAATGGGTAAATTCTATACCAAGAATTTTGTAATCGTTATTTTTATTTTTAATTAACTTGATATTTTTGCTTTAATATTTTTCTTTAGTATTTTTTAGAAAAAAAAGAAAGCTTTGTTTACGAGAGGTAGAAAAGTCATAAAATGATGTAGTTTTCTGCTGCAGACATTAGTTAAGGAAATTCAAATTGTTACATTTTTGAAAACGTAAATTTTAAAAGCAATGGGTAAGAGGAATTTATAGAATAATATTTGGCCATTTTTATATACTACCTCTAAAACATTGGATTTTAGGACCATCTGGTTTTTTCTAACAGTATAATATTTAGAAAAAGAGCCATGTATAGATTTTACACTTACATACAGATAGGTACTTACATTTGCGAATTTTTACCATGATTGCCAACTTCTCTGCTTTTTGATTTCTACTATTTTTGTATAATAATAATAATAATAATAATGTAATAAAATGCGTTATTTAAAGAGCAAAACTCTTCAACGTATTAAGGTAAAGAAAACTACATTAAAATATTGGTATTCAAGTTACGAAGTAGTGGGTAACAAAAATTTACATTTCCTGAGTAAGGCTTGGTAATATCTGTTAATAACTATTATGAAATATTTGTAAGAAGTCTTCTGCGAAAAGCGAAAAAGTTAGGAACGGAGCACACAGCGTGCTTAAAGATTAATATTGTCAAAAGTTTATCATTTTATTTATAACATTTCAATTTATTTTATCTTATAAAAAATATTATACTCACTTTTATATAATATTCTAGATTTTGTATGCACACATTAAAAACTTTTGATTTATACCAAAACACTCTTAGTGCCTGAACTATTTTTCATACTACTTTATTGATACTGCAATTTTCTCTAAAATGTAATTACGATTAAATATAAAGAAAATTATCCTTCAAGAAAAGAGGTGTGAAAAATGAGCGGTTGCTAACAATACTCCAAAATAATTTAACACATTGCCGTCTGGATTTTTTTTTCCACTTTGAACAGTACACAAACCTTCTAGCGTTCATCTAAAACGTTATATTATTTAAGAAAATAGATTTCATATTCGTGTTTAAATCATATAAATTTTATCCTGATCAGTCGATAATGTAACTGTCTCTGGTATATGTATATATGCCGCCGGCAAATAGGGGGTTAAATACCGGGTGATCCAAAATCACAAATATATATATATATATATATATATTATTCAAAATGTATTTGCTCTATACGATTCTCTCTAAAATGTACAAAACTGCATAAGATTTATTTATTTACTTATTTATTTTTATATGCATAAGAAAAAATATTAGTTACATTTTTCATCAACCTATCGTGCTGTATTCGCATTTTCCTCTCACATTTTAATCAGATTCGCCTGATCAAATGACGCCATATTGTGAATACTGTAGTATTTTTAGTCGAATTTCCAATATGCAATAGCTGACAGTTATTCTAATAAATGACGTTCATCACATTGAGAATTTATTGTCCTAATTACGTTGTTGAATGTACTGCGACACTGTAAAAAGAAAAAAAATAATAATTTAAAAACTAAAACAATACCTGATGCAGAAAATTTAAACTAATTTGCGAGTAAATCTTTTGTTCTCCAAAAAAATCCAATGTTTTTCTTTGCATTTCAATAAAAATCGTATAGTGCTATGGTGAATACTTTTTGAATAATACATGTTTTATTTTTTCTGTGACTTTTGGATCACCCTGTACAAATACGCGAAATCATTTTATTATAAAACAATGTAACGTTTGCAGGAACTCCTAAGGGCAAGACATATTTTTATATTAAACGAGAATTCTCATTTCTCGATGCGAATATGTTAAAATGTTGGCAGATCTGTGTATGTACTGTGTTTAGTTTCTATATAATGATAAAGATTCAATTTATATTATAAAAGTAACAATTTTCAAATTAATTAACTATTCTAGCTTTTCTATGTACTATGCTTAGAATCCTAATGTTGAAAAAAATTCTATGTATAATATTAGACTATATAAGCTTATTAATCAGAAAAACTTTAATAAAATTTAATTACTCTTAATTTATTTTAATACATTTTATATAAAAGCTTTTTTCATTTTCCTCTCTACATATAATAAAATATATGCTTGTATATATTTCCGGTGCTTTGCAGAAAAACGGCTGATCGAAGAGCTACACAAATTTGTATAGAGGTTTGTATTGACCTCTCCCTCTTCCTTCAGTGTGACTCATGTTACTTTCTTCCATGGAATCACCCTTTAGTATATTAATATTGATCAAATTTCAAATTAATATCAAAAATTAACAATTTTTAATTTAATTTCATCAGACGATGTATCAATTCACAAAAGCTTGGTTTATGAAGAATTATATTACTGTTTTAGACTATCCTGCCATCTTCCCAGACATAAACCTAATTGGGAAACCTTTGGGAAGTACTCGCACGAGAAATTATGCTCAAAGTTTTCAGTTTTCGACTATTCAGAAATTAAAGTAACAAGTAGAGTAGATTTGGTATTGGTTACAGCCACACATTCTCCAAACTCTACTTCTAAGCATACCTGATAGGATTTTCAAGATATTATTAAACAAAATAATGAGCATCGTCTGTCAGGAACAGTTCCGGTCAGACTACTTCAAAACTAAAACTTTTGGCAGTTCTTTTTTTTTTTTTTTTTTTTTTTCCCGTTTGTTCAACTTACGGAAACATATATATAATAAGTTTTGTATCACACCTATTCTTATTTATTTAATCTAAAACCTTGAAAAACTATTCACTTGTAATGTTTAACGGTCTAAATTAAATATAACGGATCACTGGCTATTATAAACAACGCAATACTAGATAAAAACAAACCAAAAATGTTGCCATTCAGAAAATACAAATTCCAAATGGACGATTCTTTAATTCCGAATGAACGACTCTTTGATAATTTCATTAAAAAAACCTCTTAAAATATTTCTAAAACATATTAAAGCCTTAAATTTCTTAAACGGGGTTCCCACGGCCCAATTTTTTTCAAGGACTCTTCCACCAGAATAACTTTGATATAAATTTATTCTTAAATGTACTGTGTACATTTAAGAAGAAATTATAATGCTGGTGGAAGAGTCCTTGAAAAAAATTGGGCAATGGAAACCCTGTTAAAATATTTTAAAAACATATTAAAGCCTTTAAATATTTTTATCAAGCTTCATTCTTTGTTTACATTGTAATGTATGAGTGGCGTCGAGTTGAGTAAGTAAATGCCGCCAGTTGATTTTAGTTTTGAAATTAGTGTAAAATGATAGTGTCGATTTGGGATAGAATGTCTGGTTGGGCAAGTAAAGGTCACTAGTTGAAATAAGTATTGAAAGTAGTCTAAGGTGATAATGTCGAGTCAAGGTAAAATGCTCAGTTGAGAATGAGAAAGTCCCTAGCTGGATCCTGGATATTTTGGCGATGTTGTGGGTGAGATAGCTGGTTGGAGGTACGGCGTAGAGGTGAATTTGGGTTAGCATGGGGTGTCTGTAGTTATTGGATAGTTGGTTGGAAAATTTGAAAACAGGACCTACGTAGATTGTGGAAGGTGTATAGACTTAAAAAAAAAGTATTCTGGTAAAATGAAGTGAATCGTTTTTTCTTATTATGAGGACTCTAAATAGAGCACTTAATAGAACACTGTGATATGTTGTTGCTGTTGTGTTGTCGGGCTTATATTTTTTGTCGACCAGAATTTTATTTTATTTTATTTATTTATTTATTTATATTTTATTTTTTATCATTCATATTTATTGATCGAGTAGTATTGTTTTAATTTCAGAACGAAAATTACAAAATATCGAAACACATTTCATTTATAAACAAAAATTGAAAATACATTTAAATGATTATGTAATAATCTTGATGATCTAAACATTATTTTCAAGATTTATCGTTCACATTCCGTCATTTTTGACGGGGTTATATACTAGTTTCAAAAGAATGATTTCAAAATTTGAATTTAAATACCAAATACTCGAAAAGTCTATATTTTATAGACAGTATATTTTATTTTTATTTTTATTTATGTTTTTGTACAAATTCTGCAAAACCTATACAATATTTCATTGTTGTGATACACTTATATTCTTATTCGATATGCTTATTATTCTTTCGTGATAATTTATTCCTTTTTTGAACTACTGTTTTAAAAAATTCACCTGCATCTATAACTTTGAGACGCATTGTATGTAAAAAGAAGTGTAACGATAAGGTGGAGTTGCAGATATTCTAATTACGTAATTCTCCGTTAAATAAAAGTTTTAGTAGGATCAAATATTAATGTACGTTCTTTATGTAATAGCAGGTAATATATATTTGATATGTCTATGTAAATTTGATAAAAATGCATTTCAGAATAGTTTAATCTACTCTCCATATCTGTTATAAATCTGCTATGAGCAGGGTTATTAACATAATAGTTAAGGGGATTTTTCTTTTAGCTTTAAGACTCCTAGTTTATATAGATTTAAATTGTAAAGCACATTTCTATTAAATTCATTTGAAATATCTGATTACCTAACAGCTTGACGATTTTTGAAACTTACGTTTAAATATTTTTCGACACACCTGAGCAACTTTTAACATTCTGATAACATAAATTCACAGTAATATTCACATAGTTTTTTTTTTTTTTTTTTTTTTTTTTATGAGATTGTTTTTCATGAATTATATAAAACTTTAGTAAATTTCAAAATAAATACAATCAGATTAAGGAATTTTTGATTAATTTCAGATAGGTATAGGTCTAAAACAATTTACAGGATCTGTAAATGTTTATTAAATTTTTAATCTTTATTTGTTTTTAGTATACTCGGAACAGTTTTTCCACGAATCCACAGTTTTTAAAAGACTCTTTCATCATTACTTTCTAAAAATAAACCTCTTCGTAAATAAATATTCGTAAATAAATAGGCTTACTTTATGGCGAAATTTTCTATTTAAAATTAGTTGTGTACAAAGTTAAGGATCATGGGAATCTGGTTACTCTCATGTCGTTTTTCTGTAAATAAAATTAATTTTTTTTTCTTATATTTGATAATATAACAAATATTTAGAGAAAACTATCAATATGACAATAAATCGTCTCCAAAATTAAAGTAGCAATCAGGAGTATTATTTTAATTTTTATGATCTGACAACAAATCTGAAAACATTTATTTATTTATTTTTTTCGTAGCATTGTTAATGCATGACTTTTATCACAGCACTTCTTTTAAAGAGTAATTAATTTCATATTTAATCACAGTTGCAACAATAAAAGGATGCATTTATATACATACTTTTTTTTTTTTTTTTTTTTTTTTTATAAACCATATAGTTTTTATTAATTTTTTACATAGTGTTTGATAAAATATTTCACACAAATAGAACTTACACATTCGTGAATTATTTTGGGAATCATATGAAAATGTAAGTAATTATTGCCACCATTCCAATGCGATGTTCTTTTTTTCGAGTAATATTGAGATAATGGGTATTCATCTATGAATTAAGAGCCAATATACAGGAAGTCAAATAAAAAAGATTGTAATTAACTGTAATGTCAGTCATTTACCAAGTTATCATTGTTTTTTCTATTTTACCCTTTTAGTGAATTATTTCCCAAAGGATATTCGTATATTGAATGCTCCACTAATTTATAGGTTAAGATTTTTATATAGAATTCTAATAGCCTTTGATTAAAATATTGATTATTAATCAGAGCCTGATTAAGGGGGAAGCACACATCATCTCCGCTCTCACCGGAATATTTTTACAATTATTTTTTTACTTCATGTCATAGAAATTCCACGCTTTGACGAGGAAATATTTTTTATAAAAAATGAACGGTGTAAAACAATCCAATTTACTCACCGTTATTAGACACCAGATTTCTTTTAAAATAATTTTTAATTAGAATTTTCTGTTTATTATAGGAGGAAAGTATTTGTTAAAAAATGACGGTGTAAGTATAAATAATGTGTGCTTCCCCCTTAATCAGGCTCTGTTATTAATAAACATTTGTGTATATAGAATTATTTTTGTATTACGTTATTTACTTTTTTTTCCTAAGGAATAAACACCACTATTTTCTATTCAAAATTTCCCATATTTTTAATCTTAGAAAAAATAGTACACATTATTAAATTTCAAATATTGTGATCCTAAGTCTCGCGTCCAAAACGAAGAGTTATGTATTATAATTGTAGTTATATTTGCGAATTGTCTGTCTAATGCTCTGGTTGTTTTGGCATAAATAAAAGAATTTTAACAAGCATCTGCATATTTACAACATAAGCATTTGTGAATACTTACATTTTATTGTGCTACATTTAAATCGTAATTAATAGTTGCTGCTTAAAATATGTGTTTTAAAAAAGAGTAGAAATTTTGAATCGTGGATTTATAAGATTAAAAAAAAAAAAAAAAAAAAAAAAAAACTTTTAAAACAAAGTTTGAAAATTCTCATATGTAATATGATTTATACGTTTCTATGCATCTTTGCCTTTCTTTTGTTCTTTCGTGCGTTATTTACCATACATGTAATTCCTTCTCAACGAAATGTAAATATACATTACTGAGGTTCTTTACAAGATATTTTCTACTAGAAAACGGCATGGCTTGTAACTATAAAACATTCAGAACGGTTCTCCCGATCCTTACTTTCCAGAGCCACAATTTTTCAGTAGCATGTTTTTAATTAATCGCGGAAATATATTACATGAGGTCAGGGACTGATTTAGACCGGGGCACACATTATTTACACTTACACCATTATTTTTTAAGCAATACTTTCCTCTTATAATAAACAAAAAATTCTCATAAAAATTATTTTAAAAGAATTCTGGTGTCTAATAATCATGAGTAAATTCGATTGTTTTACACCGTTCATTTTTTATAAAAATAATTTCCTAGTCAAAACGTGGAATTTTTATGATATGCAGTAAAAAATAATTGTAAAAGTATTCCGGTGAGAGAGTGCCCCGGCCTAAATCAGGCTCTGCATGAGGTTACTTTAAAAATTTCGTATTAATTTATCGCCCCTTTAAAGGTATGGTTGCCAATTTAACACATTGTGGCTATCGGAAAATTTTAATAGAATTTTTTTTTCTGTAACAGTCCTCCTCTCCTCCCCCCCCCCGAAAAATTAAAAATAAAAATAAATAAAAATAAAAATAAATAAATAAATAAAAATTTCTATTAAAGTCTTTGTTGACAATAAAAGTGCTAAATTTGGCAAGTATGCTTACAGGGACACAAAAAATATATCATAACAAGGTTGCTACGGTTCCCCCTTTTTTTTCCAACACTATATTTCTACAACAATTTACCCCTTAATTTATTGAGGTAAATACAGCAAAGTCTCGTACAACGCTATGGCAGAGATGAATAAATAAATAAAACAGTTTTATTTTTGAACACGACTATATTTTTAGAGTACCGATCTGTTGGTTCATACACTTGATTTAGTTTTTTGCATAAAGCAGTTGTTTTGATATAAAATTAGTGGTGTTAAAAAATAAAATTGTAATATTCATGAGTCAAACTTACACCCGCGTTGTACGAGACATTACTGTAGTTGCTAAGTTTCTCGATTTCAGGAGGAGACTTCATACCAGAAATTTTCTACAACAATTTCCAACTTATATAATCGTAGAAAAATAATAGAACATACTTCTATTAAAAGATACTAGTGACAAATCTAATTAAAAAATTCAAATTATTAACAAGTATGGTGGTAACATACCATAGAAGACTACTTTGTAAATATATCGGGAGAAGAGTCAGGAAAGAAATACAGATCGTAGCAACACCTATATATATATATTATGCTCTTTTGGTGGTCGTTGGTTAAAGTTTTAAAAAATACAGTAATAATTTTTTATGTGTATAGGAAAACATTTCAGTTTTTAGATTTCATCAGGTTTAGAAATTTAGATTTTAATATAAAATAATAAAAAAGCAACAGGTTTTTAAAGGATTAAGACAACATTCTCGGCCATGGATTCCTAAGAAATTCTGAATCCTTATGATGTGCCCTGTCTTCACTTAAAGTTTGGCCCGTGAATAACGGGCGTCCTGTATAAGTTTATAAGATTAATTTTGGGATAAAAAAGTTTATTATTTATTTTTCAGTGCTGGTTTTAATGAAAACGTTATGAAAAATCCACTACGCACTGTTGGTTAATTTGTGAGGTAGGAGTGGCATCGAGTTTGGGAAGTAAAGGTCGCCGAGGGAAGTCAGTATATGGAAAGTAGCGTAAAGTGGTAGCGTCGACTTGGGATAGAATGTTGGTTGAGATTGGGAAAGTTTCTAGCTAGATCCAGCATAGTTTGACGATGTTGTGGGTAAGATAGCTAGTTGAAGGTGTCTAGCAGAGGTGAATTTGGATTAGCATAGTAAGTCTAGTTATTGGATAGTTAGTAGGATATATTGAAAATGGGATCTACGTAGATTGTAAAAGGTGTTTAAGATTTGAATGTGGATAGTCTTTAATGAAGTAGTTTGGTAAAATGAAGTGAATCGTATTTTCTATTTTTAGGGACTTTAAATAGAGCAATTAATGTGTCGTTGGAGTTGTGAGGTGTTGTGTTGATAGATGTGCTATTTGGATATTTAAGTATTGTGTGTTAATATTAGATTTGACGAATGTGCCGTTGGCGCCTAAAATTTGATGCTGGTGATATAAAGTGTTTCCCAACGCTCTCAAAAGTCCTTGACGAATTCAACTATTAGTTTTTGTAAGCTACAACTGGTGAGTTATATAAATATATTTTATGGTCGTTTAAAATTACCTAGTTAAGTTATTACTGAGTTCTTTCTTATCCATGCACCCCTCTTCACTCCAAAGTTAAAATAAAGTTGGCTGTTTCTTTAATATAAGTCTCTTGATTGCCACCTACATTAAACATAAGCACGGTGAGTCAAGTAGAAGTTGGAACGGAGACTTCACAAATTTTAAGGTTAAAAAAATTTTTCTTAATTTTTTAATGCTTTTTTAAAAATAAATGTAATTAATATTCCACTATACACAGTTTCTAAACAAATTAATAAAACTTTCATTTTTAATTATTTAATACTTTATAAAGTAGTTAAACAGGAAAATTTATTCATTATTTTTTTACAATTATATTAACAACCATATGTTTTACATTTACAAAACTATGATATAATATTGATTTTTAGACAACTTACGTTAACTCTACATTGGATGTTCTTACTTTAAATTCAAGTCAAACCTATTACTAATCTCAAAAAACAAAAATACCCCGAAAAGAATTTCCTACGCTTAATGTTAACGTTAATTTTGAATGCTGAATCAGAATGCAGGATTTGTTGCTTTTTTCAAGAAAATGTGTGAAAGAAATTGATTACAGTCTTTTAAGTATAATGATACTTTCCCTGAATAGAATGTAAATTGAAATGCAGCGAACTATCGCAAATCAAATATCTAAATATAATTGAACATGCAAAAATAAATGCATTTAAAGGGAATAAGAAAATTCCTTTCAGCTAGAAATGAAAATTAGAGTCAAATTAGATATCTGAGTATTTCTCATAAGACATCATCAATCGGAATAAAATAAAACTTTTCCATCGAATATGTTAGTTGAATATCTGTTAGTTGTTGCGTTAGTTGAAATCTTCAGAGCATAAACTCTTCCAAATTGTTTCATCTTACTTATGTGAATGAAAGCTATGTTTTCGATTATAATAAATCATCGTATATTTCGTTTTTATAATAATATATAAAAATAACCTTTGAGACATACCCTTCCATTTCATTATTTATACTCAAATAATACTAAATATAAAATGCAGGAAACACTTCACCTGATTTTTTTTTCTGTTTAAATATTTATTAAAATGTTATAAGGTTTTATAGAAACACGTGTTGTATACAGACAAGTACAGCGTTGTGGCAGTGTAGAAATTAAAATTTTCCTCGTTATTTTTTTAACTCTAAAGTAGATAATTAAAGGTTAGAGTTTAGGTACCGGTATACCATGTATAAGACATCATCAATCGAAATAAAATAAAACTTTTTGAACGAATGTGTTATCTAAAATTATTAGAATATTAATTCTTCCAGATTGTTTAACATTATTTATGTGAATTAAAAGTGTATGTTCGATTGTGATAATTCTTCCTGCATTTAATTGTTTTAACGTTGCATAAAAAATAACATTTCAGATATTTTTTTTTCATTTTAAAATTAATTTCCAAATAATACTAAATATAAACTACAAAAATCATTTCTCCTGATTTTTTTTTAATTTTTGAATCAGATATTCATATACCAGAAGCTCGATCTGTAAATGGAGAATTAGAGCATAGTGGTAGTGTAGGAATTTAAAGTGTTTTTTTTCCTAACGCTGAAATAAAAGAGAGAGAGAGAGAGGGGGGGGGGGATTTTGCAAATTTACACACATAAAGTAATTAAGAGTTTAGAATATTTTATGCAAATATGTACTTGTTCGCAAAACCGACGTCTCAACTAGATATATTTTAGTTACCATGTTTCGATAACAATAAAATTGTTTTAGTTTTCGCACTGAAATATTTTAATTTAGTTTAACTTCAATTATAATATACATAAGGCCAACTCTTCCATTTTATTAATTCCGATATTTCAGGATTTTCAGCATCACTATTTCTAATACCACATTTATTTTGTAATAATCTTCATTAGCCGTCTGTAGTACATATATACGAAAGAATAATACGAGTGTTGCTTTATAAAAAAGGGTTATTCAAAACAGTGACTACGGAGAACTCTTTAATATTTCCAGAGAAAAAAAAAAAATGTTATAATTAAAGACTGAAATCATGAATTTAAACACCAGGAAAATATTTATTTTCAAATAGTGGTGTTAGAAAGCCGGAAGAGCTGGTATCTATGAATATAAAATAATAGTAGCAATAATATAGACTACTTAGAACCTCTACTAAGAAAAGAATGCTTTTGTACAGCATACCTACAACATTCTAATCAATATTGCGTAGCACTGCTGGCATCCGCTTGTTATTAAACATCATTTCCTTTTTCGAAAAATTTTTGCCTAATATAATTACGATTAAGTAAGAAGAAAAATACGGTTAAAAAAAAATACACAGATACACATAATAGACAATTAATCGTCTATTATGTATATCAAATATCACTTTTCAAAGTAATTGACTATTGAATAAAAAAATCGCTAAGTCTCCCAACAATATTACTTCCAAATTTTCATTTTTATAGCTACCTGCATGAAAAAAAAAAATTGAAGGAAACTGAAGTGTGGATCGGGCGTAAGTATAATAAAAAACTATTAGCTATTTATAAATTCATATATAAAATAGTAAATACCTTTTCAATCTCGTATTAAAAAAAAAAAAAATATATATATATATATATAATTGCTTGCTTTTTCTATAACGCACTTACACATTTATTTATACGAGAAGCGGAGATAAACATATTTTTTCTTTCGATTCTTGAATGAAAATAGATAATTTTTTGGCTTTATTAAAAATATGTGTTTTTAACATTCACGACAAAAGTTGAAGTCAAGCAATTAAAAGAAAAAAAGCTTTTTTTTATTTATTTATTTATTTATTTTTTTTAACCGCTATCAGATGATCGATAGTAATGTTGTCTCATTTTCCAATGAAAAATTTTCCGTTTTTTAGTCACAAGGAGCACAGTAAAAATGGTTGGTATCAAATATAGCCAGAGTTGCCAACATTTTAATTTATTCCGGAGCATTTTTAGCCCCGCTTTTATTTCACGCCACTTCATTTGTAATTTTTTTTTTTTCAAATGTATAATTGAGATAAAATAAGAAAAACTTACTGTAAGCGGTATGAAATAAAGGCGAGGCTAAAAATATTTCGGAATAAATTAAAATGTTGGCAACTCTGTATATAACACATTTTTCTGCTATCAGTTGTCTGTGTTTTAGCGCCATTTTTTCGGAACTGTTACCTATGTGTTTTCTGAATGAGAAACATCCTTTTTTAAATAAAGCAAAAGAGTTTAATACCACACTTACAGGGATGGAACACGGGCGCAGAATTCATACCACTGCCAATGTAAGAAAAATTTCTACTCCTTAAATCAACGATATTATAGGTAGAGAAATTACTTAAACGGATTCCGGTATGAATTCTGCGCCCGTGTTCCATCCCTGCACTTATCAACGGTGTTGCCAGATTGCGCAGCTTTTTAAATTTAATAGTCAACAATAATTTTGAGAAGTGATGTTTGATATACATAATAGACGATTAATCGTCGATTATGTATATTAAATATCACTTCTCAAAATTATTGGTCACTGTTGAATGAAAAAGTCGCACAATCTGGCTACACTGCTTACCAACATTATAATTAATATTCCGTAGTGTTGTTAGTACCCACCTTTTTCTCACACCAGTCTTTTTTTTAGTGTATTTTTTTTTTCTTATTTAACCGTATTTACACTTGAAGAAAATTACACTATAAATAAATTGTTATGAAAAAAGGAGCGGACACTATAAATTCTACGGAATATTACTTAAACAGTTCGCAGGTATTCAATAGGAAATACATAGGTGCCAAGTCTCCCGTTTTTCAAGGGATACTTCAAACCGGAATCTTTTTATAGCTGTTTTCGTTAATATTAATCGTCGAAAATATATATAACATATTCCATTTAAAAATACTGGTGTCAATTTTGATTTAAAAGTTTAAAAGGTTGGCAGCTCTGGAAATACACATGTTAAAAATTCAAATGAATTGATAGCTTTATATATATATATTTTATTTAACGTTATTCGACAATACTACAGAGTTGACAACATTTTAATTTATTCTAGAGCATTTTTCATCCGGTTTAAATCACCGAGTTTTTTTTTTTTTTTTTTTTTTTTTTTTTTTAAAGAATTTTTTTTTTTTTTTTTATATTTAATCGGAGTTATGTATTGGAGAAAATTATTCTATAAATAAAATAGTGCGAAATAAAGGCAGGACTGAAAATGCTCCAGAATAAATTAAATTGTTGGTAACTATGGTAATATTTTATAACAAAATTTCAATGGTGAATGACATTTTTCAGCCATTACAATTTTAGCGATTTTATTGTTTTAATAAAGTTGATGCTAACACCAGAATTTGAAGATTCCTTACTCGATTTCCTGAATCATTTGGTATCAGAAGTAGTCTTAACTGCTGTCATCAAACTCAAAAGACAAATTAATGAATTTGTATTTCACTAAATTTAATATAGTGTTATGACAATGATTTTAAACTTACTTCACTGTATAATGATTATCGATACAAAGATAGCGCTTTTCAATTTCTCTAAGTTTGTTTACAAATTGAGAGATATTATGTGTTGGAATATTTGAAGTAAATTTGAATTTTGTAGGGTATCGCATAAGTTCTACTCGTACACGTATAATAAATATATCTAGTGTTTTAACTAGTAATGAATTTTAAAATATATATACGTTAGATACCAAATTTTCCAATTTTTTAATGAGATTTATCAACACTTTTTTGAAAAGGATTGTATCACATACTTGCCATCTAACAACCCAGAAGATTGTTATTCCCCGCCCCTTTTTGTACACCACTTAATTTTTAGAGTAATTCTCTTGAAATATATTTACGATTAAATAAGAAGAAAAGTACCGTAATTTCTGGTAGATAATTTGCAGGTAAGATGTGTCACTTCTCCACCAGAAATTTTATTTAATAGAGAAATCTATACTTTTTCCAAGGAAAAGCTCGTACAAATATAAATTTATTTATCAATTGAAATTTCTGGTGCAAAACTGGACTATATAACATGCGCGGTATCTACCAGAAATTACGGTACTCTATAAAATGACTAATGTGAAAAAATAGGCAGAAAAGGGCGGGACTAACAATCTTCCAGGTTAAGTTGGCAAGTATACTATCGTACACACTGCAAACGCACGCGCACAAAAATAACACATTTAAGAACACATTTTGTCCTCAAATTAACAACACTTTTTGGTGTTCTGAGCTAGAACACTTCATAAGAAACATAATTGCAACACTTTATTGTGTTGTGGTAAGTGTTTTCAATACGTTAAAAAATTGTTGTAATTTAAAAATGTGTTCTAAAAAAAGTGTTGTAAATGTGTTCTGAGAAAATGTGTTCTTAACAATAGTGTTTTGTAGTGAAACACTTTGTCCCCAAATTAACAACACATTTCAAACATCACACACAATTTAAAACACTATAAATTAACACATTTAAAACACTTTACACAATTTACTTGTTATTTTAATGGTAATAGGGAAGAATGTAAAAAAAAAAAAAAAAACACACACAAATTGAATACAAACCTGTATTTAGCGTTAACACAATACATTCATCTTTATTTCTGACTCTAGGCAAATTTAGCAGGGTGCTATACCCTGCTGCCCTTTCAAACTCATTTTAGCAACCAACGGCCCTTTTTCAACCCATTTTAGCACCCAGCAGCTCTTCTAAAAACATTTTGGTACAAAGTAGCCTTTTCTAATATTTTAAATGTTCAGAGGCCTTTAGATACTTTTCAACTTTCTAGCAATAGTTCTACAGCATTCCTGAAGAGCTTATATATATACACATAAAATTATCAATTTAAATAAAATTATAGTTTAAATTTTTTTTAACCACAAATAACAGCAGTGAATATACATTAACACGTTGTGTAAATATATGTTAAAAAATATTGGGCATTTTTGCAAATTGATTAAAAAAAAAAAATGGTATCAGTTATAAAATTACATTAAGTTTATTGACTTCATAAGGTTCAATACTTGGGTAGGACTTTTTTTTTTTTTTAATATAATTATTCAACTTTCAATTAAAATTTTAATATTCTTCAAGTCAAAGTGAAAAATATTATTCTTAGTTTAAAAAATTACAACTTTTCAGAGGTGGAAAATTGATATGGTACCAGTATTTAAAACTACAAATTTTTGTCAAATACTTTCCTGGTAGTGGTCACATGTTGATCATTTCTTCACACATTTTCCATCATGTGATTCTATCCAATTCTCCTTGAAATTACAATTACTCACTGTATCTGATCTTGGTAATTTGTCCTATAGTATAGTCAAATTGTAACTAACAGCAGATTGCATCTCTACATCTGAAATTAGCTGATTGGACTGAAGTGTGACTTGTTGCAGGGGCTATATTTCCCTCTTAGTAGTTTTCAAAAAGTACAGGGGAAGCTTTAAGTATAAAAAATTTCTTGACCAATATTTAACTGGCCAAAATTAAGCAAAGCATTTATGATTTTAATATTAAAGGAACTTATTCCTTTTTATTGCTCGTTTATTATTGACTGTATTAATATATTTTAAAAAAAATTCAATGAAGAATTTCTTAAATTATTTGTGTTGAAAGAAGCAACTCAAAGAGTGAATATGAAATAAATTAAATATTAATAATTATGAGACTTTTAATTCTAATTATGTTTCTCTACTATGTAGCATTATTAAATTTACAATTTATAAGAATTTGCTGAAAAATTAAGTTTCATAAAGAATGGGTTTTTAATTTTTTTTTTTTAATTTTTTATATGTGTTTAAATCTGTATTTCTATGAAAAAATAACAATAATAATCAAAATTTAGAAAAATTTTAACTTTTTCCTTTCTAGCAAATAAATATTAACGCATTAAGTGCCACATTAATCATCAGTGACTGACGCTGAACTTTCCATCCAGGTCGCTTCAATCACTGATGACAGACACAACTTTCTGCCCCGGCCACAACAGTTTCTGGTTTCTAAATGTAAAATACAAAAAATATATATCTAAACAAATTTTTAAATGAACTTCAGTTTGGGTGCCCACTGTCTTCGATGTGTACCAGAGCAGTGTGAAGACTTACAAAGGCATGCTGTTTGTTTGAGGGTTTTTTATTACCCTAAAGACAGAAACATCTCCAGAAGTAAACTTCAATTCAGAGTGCCCACACTGCCTTTGACAGCATTAAACTCAGGCATGCTGTACAGACAAAAAAAATCTCATGAAAAAAAAAAAAAAATTGTAAATGAATTTTAGTTTTGGCAGTTTATCTCAGTACACTGCATGCATAAATTTATTTTATTTATTTATTTTTAACTTGAGAAGCATTTGTAAAGAGATCTCTCTATCGAAATATACTAATTTTAATAAAAAGTGCAATATTTAAATAAAATACCTATAAGTTTCAGTACAAATATTTTTAGATATATTAGTCACAATTTACAATGTGCCCTTTAATATATTAGAATTTAAGAATATTTAAAGCACTTTTTTTTTTTCAAGAAATTTGAAATGCAATGATTTTATATATACATATGCATTAATAATAGAGAAAGTTGAAAGGAAAAAAATACATAGCACTTAAAAAAAATATTTGTTTGACATAAGCACTTTTAAGACCTTAGAGGTACAACATGACTGTTTTAATAAATTACTTTTTAACTAAGGAAAAAAAAAAATAATCTCAGAATATTTTTATTAAACATTCAGAATTTATACAAAACAGATGTTACAGGTTAGATATTAATCAACTTTTTCACTGTGATTTCAAATTGCATAATTTTTGATACAGTCTTTTTATTTTTGTTCTTTGTCCTCTTAGATGACCTGGAGCACAATGAGGGTTTTTCAGGATGGATTCAAAAGCATATCCTCTGTTAAAAAAATAAAACAATAGTCATATTATATAAACATTATATATATAAACAACAGTTAAAGAATATGTAATTAAGAAAACATTTAGAAAATAAATTAAAGAATTAATTAGGTCGCTATCAGTGAATTAGTGGGAGGTAGAATCATTTAAGTTTGAGAAATGAAGCTTTAATTTTAAGGGGGGCTTTTAATTATACTTCATATAAATCTTGGCTTTCTTGGAAATTGCTGTAACGATTTTGATGAAAGTTTGCTGGCAACAAATGCTGGCACCACATTAAAATCTGCAGCAATTTGAGGAAGGAAGGGTTGTATATCGGTTAAATTTAACGATTCTTGTCAGTTCTGATTGGTTATATATTTTAACATTCTCCTCCTGGTCGCAGCAATGTTGGAGACATTATGTTTTACCGGATTCATGATACTTGTGGGTATCATATGAGGGTAAGGTGAAAAGTTCTCGGCCTGACAATGAAAGACTGTGATTTTCAGTTAATTTATATATATATATATATATATACACACTCTGTCACAAAAAAATATATGCATCCAGAAGAGATCGAACCACATTTACGAAACTCTGTACAAATATAGTCTGGTAAGAGATATGGAAATGATTAAAATTTCAATGCCAATGAGACAAGGATAAGCATGTTATGCGCATCAACCACTGTGGAGGGTCAAGACTTTCCAGTAGCGCAAATGAACACGAGGATCGCGCAATCATAAGAGCGACCACGTCCGCACCAACAGCGTCATTAGCCTCGATTCAATGTCATTTACCACATTCTAGGCATCCAGTAGTATCAAGGGAAACTATTCTGAGACGACTGGCCGACGCTGGTATAAACAGCCAACGTCCATTAAGACGCCTACGCCTCACCCCACATCATAAGCAGTGTCAACTGGATTTTTGTCGACCCAAAGCAAGCTGGAGTGTGACCGGCCTAACGTGTGATCGTCCGTGGTGAATTACGATTCAGCCTCAGTGCTGATGACCATCGCACAAGGATGTGGAATGGGCCAGGCCAATGGTCTGATCAGTCATTTGTTGTCAAATGGCATACTGCTATTACACAAGGTGTAACAGTGTGGGGAGCGATCTGTTGGGACACACGATCACCTCAAGTCGTCTTTCAAGGCACTATGATGGCTCGCAGTAACGTGAACAGCATTTTAACGCCGGTTGTGCTGCCTATTCTATGAAGCCGCCTAGGTGTCATTTATCAGCAAGACAACGCTCGTCCATATACTGCTCTACTCTCCCAACAATGTCTTCAAGGATATGACGTACTCCCATGGCCTACCAGGTCATCAGACCTCTCGCCAATAGAGCACAATGGGACGTGCTAGGAAGGAAACTGCAGCCGTGTTGGAATGCTGGTGAATTAATTGTTCAATTGCAAAAGTTATGGCATAATCTTCCACAGGGGGATATAGATGACTTAATTGATTCGATGCCATGCCGTGTTTCGGCTTGTATAGCTGCCAGAGGTGGCTTTACTACTTACTGATTTGTAACTTTTTCATGGCCTAACTTCTTAATAAAACCCCAGTGGCAGAAAGTTTTGTAGCTGTCTGCAACAGGCTTTTAAAATTTCATAATCTGTCTGCAAAATTTGTGTGTAATCAGGGGAGAAAATGGCTTACACTCAAAAAGCCAGAAAGCTGATTGGGGGATAGGGGGGGGGGCTTAACATCAGTGGGGATCTCGTGCAACAATACACGAATACAATTTTACTGCAGAACAATATAGTATAAACAATTGTGTGTATTCATTCAATTCATCTCATTCAATTATATATTTTATAGCAATGTTCAACACAACACAATATAAAATAATTATAAATAATAAAAGTATTAGTTTTAGTTTTGATACAGAAATTTTTTTATCAGTGCGGACAAAAACTGTCCACAAGCCGTTTTTCTGTGTCCGCGACTATGTCGCCATGTCGCGGTGTTTCTGCCACTGGGAATAAAACGATCTTTTGTTCTGAATTTTTAATCATTTGCTTATCTCTTCATACACTACACACATGTTAAGTTCCGTGATTGTAGCTCATTTGCTTCTGGGTGCATATATTTTTTTGTGACAGAGTGTATATATATGTATATATATATATATACTCTCCCTTGATTTTAACACTTGGTACAGTGTTTCTCCAACATCAGTATTCCTTCCTGGAAGTGAGAGTCTAAAAGGCTGTGAAAATATTCATCTACAGCCTTTATGGCATGTTCTACTGTTTCTGGCGTGTAATGGTGGACCCATGTCTCATCCATGGTGACAAATCATTGCATAAAATCAGTTAGATATTTATACATTCGTCTCAAACATTGCTGTGAATACTGTTTGCGCATTTGCTTTTGATTGACATTCAGAAAATGCATCACCCCTCTTGCTCAGAGCTTTCACATCAGTAATTATTTGTGCAAGGTGTTTCACACACTTTCTTCCGATATCCTCACAGTCTCAACTATCTCACTCACCTTGACTTGCCTATCGTCCAAAACGATATCATGCACTTTTTCGATGATTTCCGGTATGGTAGCTGTTTTTGGCCGTCCTTCAAATGGGTCATCTTTGAGCAATGTGCGATCATGTTTAAAATCAACTGACCACATTTTAATGGTTAAAATGGAAGGATCAGAGTCCCTGTAAAATTTTGTTAACTTCAAATGAATTTCTTTAGGGGTTAATCCATCCAAAACAAAGAATTTTATAACCGCACAATATTCAAGTTTATCCATTTTAACAAAAAAAAAAAAAAAAAAAAAAAACGTCTAAACAAACTACTTGAGAGAACAATTTGAAACTTGTCATATATTTTCTTTTTGTTACTCGGAGTAACAAAAAGAAAAATCAAAACAAGAATAAAAGAACATATGAGAGATATTAAAACTGGAAATCAAAATACAGCGTTAGCCAAAACTTTTTACCGGGAAAACATAGATATAAATTTCGAACAAACCACTAAAATAGCTAATTATGAAGAATACAACTACGCCATGTTCCGCGAGTCGATCGAAATCCACCAATGAAAACACTTGTAATGACAGCAGCGCAGTAGCTCCAGATAGAAGGTGGCGCCATATTTTGAAAAAGCAGAAACCAACAGAACAATCCAAATCACTCACAGAGAAGCCGTCTGATGAGAGTCGGGATCCCGATCGAAAGATTTAACGGCCAACAACGAGGTAGTAAAGGTTTTTTAATTTATTTAATTTTGTGAAAACAATATTTATAAATATGTATTAGTTAATGAGTTATAAGTAAAGAAAATTTCCCATAGAATAACATTAACTTTCATTCATATAATCTATTTCTGAATTACTCTGAAAAATCTTAATTCAATGACAATTAAAAATAGCAGAATTTTCTTAAATAATAATAATTAAAAAAAAAAAAAAAAAAAAAGAATTTTTATATGTTCTAACAAGCCGAATAATTTGATATTCGGCCAAACCGAATATTCGGTAATATGGTCGAATACCGAATTAGATACCAAATATTCGGTACATCCCTATTCTGTACCCCCCCCCCTTTTTTTTTTTCTTTGGCACTTCAGTTAAACAGGCATGTAGAAATTAAGAAAATTACATCACTAGTCTGCAAGACCAGTAATTTTAAGATTTTACTGGCTCGCACATATTTCCACTGGTCTGTTTATCCATTCTATTATATTTTTAAAAATATTTAAAATACTAGCAGGCTTTGCCCGCTTCGCTGGACACTATATTTAAATGATTTCTTTGTAACTGAATATATTTCGATTGGCGACTATTTTCGTCACAACTTTAGTATGGGACCTCCTTGGCAATATCAAACATTTTTTGAACTTCTCGAATCTGTACAAAAAAACTGTTATTAAAACAAATATTTTCGAAAATAGTCCAATAGCTGGTGTTAATTTTTCGAATATTCTGGAAACAGTTGAAACTGTTACTCGTACAGTATAAGTCATTATTCGATAAATGTTCTGGGACAGTCTAAAAAATAGTCACTTGTTCCACAGGAGTAAAGCAAATAACATCAACTACACCAGAGCAAACATTTTCACTCACTCACGAAAAATGTCCAGTTGCATAGAGTATCCCTAAAGTGCAATGACTCAGAATAGGTCTCTGAATAACTCTGGATCGCAGTGACTACATACTCTTTCGCAAAAATCAACTCACACCTACTCATAACTTTTGGCGATGGAGCTTGGAGATGACTCCATCGAGAATCCCTTGGTAAGCTCAAGGTCTACGTTCCCGTGTGTCGGAGAGCTTCGAAACGTCGGGAACCCTAAACTATCATTTTTCACCAAATTTAGTCGCCCACTCGCCAAGTTTGTCGCCAAGACTATGCTTCCCATTAAACATATCTTTATTTAGTTATTTAAATATTAATTTGAATTAATCAAATATTTCTGCCCGACAGCGTGCAAGTGCAGTCACTTACAACAGCTCATTTATTTGTATGTTAAATTAGCGTAGTGAATGGTATATATATATATAAAAAAAAAATAACTAAACATTATCGTGCTACACAACTTTATTAATTTTACATTTTTCTTGAACTACCTAGATTAAAATCGCTGTTGCTAAATTAAACCTCTTGGCGAAAAATGTTCGGTGTACTTCAACGCAACAATTTAAAAAATCACCCAGGAGGATCTATAAATAAAACTGACTTTAGTACAACACACATTAGCATCGTAAACTATATTAGCACTTTGTAAAAGAAATTTTAAATTTAAAATGACGCCAATTTTTGTAAGATGCATAATTTATTTATTTATTTTATTTTTTATTGTTCACGTTTAGATAAATGTATTTATTTTCCTGTTGGAAAAAAAAAAAAAAAAAACTCGACAACAATTAAATTATGGATAATTAAATTTAATTTTGGCAACAATTAAATTATGGTTAAAATTTAAATGGCTAATTTTTTGCTATTATTAGCTTACAAAATTGCTATTTTATGCATAAAAATAACAAAAAAAAAAATTTTTTTTTCGGAATAAAAGGCAGCCAACTTTCTAAGTTAGGGTATAAGCTATCTCCATAACAAATTTTATCGAAATCCATCGAGCAGTTTTAGCGTGAAACTCAGTCAAATAAACGGACATTCACATTTATAATATATATAAGATTATTACATTTTAGTAATTGTAATGTAAAATAAAATTACATGGCCAATATATATACATATATATATTATAAATGGATTAAAAAATACAATACAAATCAAATCTTATACATATAAAAAATTTATGCTTTAACAAACAAGCTAAATAAAATGACACATTATTTACTATATAGTACAGTAGAACCTCGATCCATCGTTTTTCACGGGGTAAGTGAAAAAAAAAACGATGAAAGCGGGAAAACGACGAATGAAGTTAAAATCAAAATATGAAGAAAGCAATGTTTATGAATTATTAAACACAATGTATACAGCAGGGCCCGAAATTTCAGTTCAGATTACACTCGCCGGAAAAAAGGTTTTACTCGCCACAGAATAGGATTGTCATTTTTTTTTCTTTTTTTGCACATTTTGGGTTTTTTTTTTCCTAACTATTTGAAATGCTTTTATAAATATGCCTAAAATTATATATATCAAAAGTGTGTTGTATATCATCATGTCTCATAATCATCTATGAACAAAAATCATTATAATGCATTGTATTTGAGATTTGAAAAAGATTAAAACATCTATAAATGCTAAGAGTCCTTAAAGAATAATAATAATTAAAATAAAAAAACTTTGTCAAACAATATCCTGTGAAAACCTTTCTACTATGAAAGATTAAGCTTCCTTATTTACTTAACTTTTTACATCAGAAATGTCTTTTTTGTATATTTTATTTTTATAATCAGACGGAATGTCGATGTGTATATCTTGTTCATTGTTGTCATTTCAAATAGCCATTTCGGAATTACTTTCTCGATAAAATCGTTGCTTACAAATCATAACAAGTGCAAATTCTTGGCGTTTCAGCAAAAAACTGGAAAATGTTAACTGTTTTTTGATCATTATTCAACAAAATAAACATAGGCAGTATCTTTAAAAGGGCTCGGGCTAATTTTCATGCGCCAATATCGCATAGGCAAACTTTCGCATTTTCTTTTCTCGGACAGTGGGCGATGGGCAGAGGATTTCTGCTCGTCTATTCTCAGTCTGCTTGATCACAGTGGGAAAAACGAAACTGCCAAAGAGATTATAACTTTTATGCATGTATATACTAAGCATTTTTCCTTTCCTAGGCTGGGGCGATCGTCGGGTAATGCGCACACAGACTCGGCACTCCGAGAAGAGAAAAAGGAGAAGTTAAATATGAGGTTATATCTATGATGGCAAGATTTTGCCATATTTAAATCTATAAAAAGAATGTTTTCTGTCACCATATCATGTAAGAATTCTCTCTATAAATAGACCAAATTTTTACTCGCCACAATAACTACTCGCCAATGGTGAGCGGAAATTTTGCACCCTGGTATACAGTATACTAATAATAAAAACTAATTTTTTACTTTCCAAATTGTCAAAGTAATAAATCAATGTTGTAGAACATTAAGTAAAATTTATTTTTACAAATCAATAATTTTATGTTGGGTTTTTCGTTCATTTCATAAATAAACAGGAATTTTTCCAGATTTACAACATTTTTCTAGTTCTTTTCTGTAATTTCATGTGCTTATATAAAAGTTCTTGCATTTTCAAACGCTATAATTACGTCATCGGCGGAAATATTATCCTCTGTTTCTTTGCCATTATTTTCATTTTTTTAAAATCACACATTTCTTCTATGCTTTAGGATACTGCGTGTCGCAACGTCTTGATTGATGCAAATTACCACTAAATTTTGTACCAGACGCATAGCTTCTGCTACACACAATCCATTCTTCATCTGCATTATCACCATTTTCATAATTTTCTTGCCCTTCTGTTTGGTGTTCTTCATTTTTTCACGCGTAACCACATTTCACGAAACAATTTTCTAGATTACTGAAGAGGTTACTTCCTTCCAATCTGAAATTATAAAATGAATAGATGGTATGGAGACATGGAACATCAATGGAAATGGGTAAAAAAGTTATTTTAGGATGAAAGCAGTAATTCCACTCACTATGCCACATAGAACTGTTTGACATTCAGGAAAATTTTTTTACAAGGTCAGAAGAAAAATTTTACAATGATGAATGCGGGAAATCGACTTTTTGAAGCACGATACATGCGGGTTTCATTAACATTATTTCAATACAATTGGTGCAGGGTAGCAGGGACCATAGAAATAAAACGATCAATGCAGGAAAACGATACATGCGGGAACGATAGATAGGGGTTGCACTGTATTACATTTTACATATTAAAAGTTTTAAAAAGTTATTAATGTGAAATTAAAATTACAGAGGATAGGCTATGTTATATTAACAATTTTAAAGAAAAGTAAAAAATAAAAATATTAAAAAGCTTCATTGATCCCTTACAGTCATGCATTAAATCAGGCGCACTCGAGCTACCTGCTGCAAGTCGAGTGTAGTTATTTCTTCTAAGAATTTATGTTTTTTTTTTTTTTTTTTTTTTTTGTTTAGGAATCTAACCTTCACATATATACTTGCAATCTTTAACGTAGCATGTAATTTTCTGAAAGATCTGTGTTCAGCAATATTACATAAATTTTAACAATACTTTAATGTGGATCACAGGTAAAATGCCAGTGAGTTCGGGTCGAAAGTCAACTTGTGGGTCGAATCCCAAGACTCCAGTCTGGTGGACCACTAGAATTTATATTTTGCTGGTCCGTTGAATATTTTCATGGTTCCTCACCAACAGAATATAGTTGATTTCGAGCCCTGGTATTTATGTATGGGAACATTCTAAAGAACAATTCAAAATTTCAAACATTATAGGCTAATTATCAAACATACCTTTGAATAAAATCTGTTCTGCAGGACATCTGAATTATTCCAAATTGAGGCCTCATAGCAGATCTTAAACTACAACTTATGCACTTTTGATACTTAATTCTTGAAGTATTTTCTATAACAGCAAAAAGAAAAGAATAATAATTAGAATTACACAAAATAGTGTTTTTGGCCGAATACCGAATATTCAGTCAAAATTTTGGCAGAATATTTGGTATTTGGTCGAATACTTAACTTTCAATTCAAGTATTTTTTCATACCCAGAATAGTTAAAATAATTTTTAATTTATTGCATATAAAAAAGAATGCAGTGTGCATTAAAAAATATCAGCATAAAATCTAAGCATTAACCCGACGTTACTCACGTTAATTGTACATACACAAATGCTCGAGACAGGCCTGTGAAGCCCATTCATAGATTTATATTTTATGCAGGTTATTAAACAACATATTAACCATTTACCAACAGTATAATTTAAAACAATTTTTAGAGCTCAAATTTTATTCATACATAATAGAATTTAAAAAAAAAGTACCAAGTTCGCGCTATGCCGCGGAAGCCCGGTGTGAATAATGCCAGTTAAAAAAAATTGACTGTCAAAATAGAAATAAAATATATCATATTAAAAAAAAAAAAAATCCCTTTCCCCTGTAAAGTTTTGAATTCTAGTAAATAAACTAAAAAGTCCAAATACATTAAATAAAAATAAATAAAATTTTTTCTCTTTTGAATTTTCATAAATTTGTACCTTGTACTTACTATTGGTAAATACAGTTTAAAATATGCTGTCGCAACTTCCCCCATCAACTGCTAGCATCAGTTTTTATTTTTAAATTTATCATATTTGAATACAAATTCTATTTTAATTTAGATTATAATATAATGTGATAAAACCCCCCAGTGGCAGAAACACCGCAACACGGTGACATAGTCGCGGACACAGAAAAACGGCTTGTGGACAGTTTTTGTCTGCACTGAGAAAAAATTTTGTCTGCAACTTTTGGATAACAATTAACTTATAAAAATTTCTGTATCAAAACTTAAAACTAATACTTTTGTTATTTATAATTATCTATATTGTGTTGTGTCAAACATTGCTATAAAATATTTAATTGAATGAGATGAATGAATACAATTGTTTATGCTATATTGTTTTGTAGTAAAATTGTATTCGTGTATTGTTATACGAGATCACCACTGATGTTAAGCCCCCCTCCCCCATCAGCTTTCAGGCTTTTTAAGTGTACTAAGCCATTTTCACCCGAATACATGCAAATTTAGCAGATAGATTATGAAATTTTAAAAGTCTGTCGCAGACAGCTTCAAAACTTTCTGCCACTGGGTAAAACCCAGCGGCAGAAATACCGCAACACGGCGACATAGTCGCGGGCACAGAAAAACGGCTTGCAGACAGATTTTATCTGCACTAATAAAAAAAATTAGTCTGCAACTTTCAGACACTCTTTGTCTGTACTACCAAAAAAAAAAAAAATTGCCCGCAACTTTCACAGTTTTTGCCTGCAGTCATAAAAAATTGTCTGCAATTTACAGACATTTTTCGCCCACGACAATGCACTACCGATATATGACGTCTTAGACGCTCTCTGGTAGGAACACACAACACAGTGCAGCGTTATGCATGTATTCTTTTCTCCTGTTACCTGTTACTGAGATTCTACGGGAACATAGAAAAGTGCTAATTTCATTTAAAACTGTTCCAAAACTTCTCCTCTACTTCAAAATTCACTTATAAAAATTTCTGTATCAATCAAAACTAAAACTTTTATTATTTATAATTTTTTTTTTTTTTTTTTTTTTTTTTGTGTTGTGTCAAACATTACTATAAAATATTTAATTGAATGAGTTAATCTTATTATTTTACAATTATATACCATACTATTGTTCTGTAGTAAAATTGTATTGTGTATTGTTGCACGAGATCACCATAGTTGTTACCCCCCCCCCCCCTTAGATTGCTACTATCATCTTTCAGGCTCTTTGAGTGTAAGCCATTTTCACCCCTGACTACATGCAAATTTCGCAGACAGATTATGAAATTTTAAAAACCTGTCGCAGACATCTACAAAATTTTCTGTCACTGGGTGATAAAAACTTTATTAGATTGGTATATAATATTTATTTATTTAATATTCTTTGACATCATAACATTGATGATTAAAAAAAATCAATTTAGTAAATTTCATATAATAAAAAATATTTTTATCAATTTCAATATTTCAACTTAATACAAATACGACATCATCAATTGCTCACAATTCACGGAGCATACATATCAGGCTATGGACTGTGGCAGCACAAATTTTCATACATTTACCGATTCATGCATTACGAATTTGAGGCATCCAGTGATTTTTTCTTTTTTTCTGTTTTAATGCTTGCAAAGCGAGCATACATTGGGATACTGACTGCGGCAGCACAAATTTTCATACATTTACTGATTCATGTGCCATAAATTTGGAGTAATGATGCTTTTCTTGGTTTTAAAGCTTGCAAAGTGAGCATACATCGGAATACTGACCACGGCAGTACAAATTTTCATACAAGGCGAATCAGGGTTATCCAGTGATATTTTTTATCTTTTGCTTTGTTTTAATTTTTAAAAAAATGCTTGCAATGCATATCGGAGTATCGACTTATGCAATTTATAAAATTTTTCTTTTTAAAAATATATTTTTGTGCTACTTTTATTATAATGAATATGACTTTTGTTGGCGTGATCCACATTAGCTCATTATGGTGCTTTACATTTTAAAAATAGCAATTGTTGCTGTTTTTTTAATTTAAAATTCTAGCAATGAACGAATTTTTCAGTTTAATTTGTCTGTGAAAGCAATCATCAACGTCAATAGTTGCCATGTTGGAAAGTTAATCTTGCCTATGAGCTGGCGGCAGGGTTGGGTTTTTGACGTCAAAAAGTGGTTTTCAACATGACGTCCCCTGTGGCAGAATTTTTTCTTGCTTTTTGTGACGCACCTCACTAAAGCTAATTTCTTTCTGCAAGACAATATCATTCAATAATAAAACTACCAATAAGACTAGCTTCGCATCGCTTAGCAAATTAGATAATGTACATATGCGATAAATTCTCCGTCCGACTGTACCTGTCCGAAGTCCGTGCGACCATTAGTGGACAAGCTTTAGCTGCTTCAAGCCGTTTCTCACAGATAGACGCACACACACACACACACGTACAGATTTTAATAACATAAGATATATTAAGCATTATATAGAGTAACTGCTAAGCTAAACAGTTTTAATTTTTCTTTTTTTCTCCCTGTAAAAATATTTATTTTTTACAAAATAAAGTACTAAAATAAATTGCTGTTCATGCTATCTTGTACTTTGCTTTGAAAACTTTAAGTTTTATTGTAAATTTCTAGAATTTGCAAGTTTAAGAAATGTGGGTTTTGGGAGTAGACATAGACTGTACATTTTGAAAAGTATTTTTTTGCAGAATGAATATAATAATAATAATAATAACAGAAAATTTATCTTTTTTTTTTTTTTTTCCCCGATTTGTAAAAAATACACAGAATCAAATTTAAAACATTGTGGTCATTACTACTATTTATTACCATTAGATTATTGGCCCATACAAGCACTGAAAAAATGTATTGGTAGAAATTACAGTTTAAATTAGAGTAGAAGTAGTAAGTACTTATAATATTTTTAATTATTACATATTTAATTAACAATAAATGCAAAAAATAAATATCGTACATCGAAAAAAGAAATTTCAAGAACTTTTATTATGAAATAAGTAATTTCGAATTATACTTAATATATGTTTTAAAAACACTTTAATGCTATTTATATATTATATATATAATACATACATTCAGACAACAGAAACATTTAGAATAATAATGCTAACCCTTTTAAAGACGATTTTGAAAACATACCAATAATTTTAACTGTTTTCATATTTAAAACAACTATGACCACAATTAGGTGTATTTGAACTAATTTTCAATACAAGCGCTGTTCGAATAAATTTTTGAAAAGATTACCTCTAAATCTAAAACAACAAGAATTAAAAACATTTTAAATGTAAAAAGTATTTTATTTATGAACTTACCTTGATAATTAAAAAAATAATCCACTTAGACAGCATCTCCGAATTCACTTTCGGAACACCACGTTCACATCAGCAAGCAGGTACGGGAGCATCCATCTTGGAATATCTTCTCGATGACTCGATGTCGTAAACAAACACAGCAGCGTTGCCATACCTGTTTTTCAAAACTTTGCGATCTGCTACATTTGCCATAACAGGAAATTGTTTGAGGTTGAGATTGAGTGGGTTTTACGGGTTTTACATCGCGCAAGTGCTACAGGACAAATGCGGAAAATCTTTTAAGTAAATTAGAGAAACAACAGCTTGATAAACAATTAATATTTATATAAGGGTATATTTAAAAAATCTGGTGTGAAAGTGAAACAACCACACGAATTTCATTACCCACTATTACACATATTATATGCATTTTTGAGAGATAATGTGATCAAAAAACATAAAAGTTACCTAAAGAAGTAGAAACCTAAAATTTTTCCGGTAAGAGAAACTTTAAAGACATCATAAAAAACGAAGCTTACATATAGCGAGGTAAAAAATAAGAGAAAAAAAGGGTAGAGTTATATTTTTAAACACAAATTTCCGAGATTTGAAGATGACCTACCTAAACAGAAAGATTGTTAATTTCCCTCTAATAACAACGTAATACACGAGAAAGAAATAGATTTATATAACACGTTTCAAGAAAATCGTTAGAGCCGTTTTTGAGATACCAACTTAAAAAAAAAAAAAATTTTGACCGGAAAACAATAATTACATACAAAAGGATATTTAAAAGTGAGTTAATAGGGCGAGTTTGAAAAAAAATCCGTACAGCCGTTTTTAAAGGAACGCGCTTGCGAGACCTGAAATTGAGCTATTTATACAGGACGCCTATCAATTTTCCTGAACTAACCAATTATATCATTCGAAAGGACATCTAATAGAGTGTTTATATAGCAAATTTGAAGAAAATCGTTAGAGCCGTTTTTGAGATACAGACTTACGGTCCCACTTTCGGTTTTTCAATTTTCACCAAAATTTGGAAAATTTGTCTGTACACCAGGCCTGTCTTAATTCTGAAGTTTTGTAGTTATATCTTTATTGGTTTCGGAGATATGATAGCCAGAAGATTCCACACATACAAAAGTCTCCGAACACTAGCAAAAATTCCTATGTAAAAAAAGTACACTTAATTCAGTTTTGTTAAATAAATCCTTGTCGAATCCTGTTCATAAGCAGTCTAAAAACAGAATTCCACAGGAGTTTATTTAAGGGAACTGGGACGTTTTAACCTTCAAAAAATCGATTTTTCAATTTTAGCCTCAAAAAATAGGAAAAATAAACGTAAATATATAACGATTCCGAAAATATATAACATGTATAGGTTTGAACTGCCGAAAGCTTAACTATTAACGTTTAAAAACGTAAACAAAGTTTTTTTGCATTTTTCTCAAAACATGTTTTTTCCATATTTAGGTACGCTCGTATAAAATTCTATGCATCACACAAATCTGCAATTTTGTGATATAATATTTTTAAGCATTTTTCATCTATTAAACATACTTTTATTTATTTGTGGGCACCAGTTTTTTTAGGGGGGTGCTGTTTATGTTAAAAGAAATCATAATTTATAGAATTTCAAGTTATATAGCATTTAATTTTTTTTTTATTATTTCTATTTTGTGTATATTAAAATAAAAATATGTTCACTATAATTATTGAACCTTTACTCATGTATTTTGATAATTTTTATGTGATTTTATGCAAAACTTTTTTTTCTGAGCGTACCGATTTGTGGTTATGTATTTACAGACAATTGCATCAGAGCTCATATTCGATTTGCTATTAAAAAAAAAAAATACTTGAAATTAAAAGGATTTCTTTAGTGTTTTATAATGAAAATATTATGTTCTGTTTATATGTATAATATTTTAATTCAAATATAACTTTTACTTGGGGAAAACCCTTTATTTGAAACTGCAATTTTAACTACTTTTTCGTTGTCGAGAACGTCCCAGTTCCCTTAACAAAACTTTATTAAGTGTACCTTTTTTATATAGGAATTTTTGCTAGTGTTCGGAGACTTTTGCTACCGACTGTACACACATACACAGACACTGACCAATTGCCAAAAAAAACTCTTTTTTGAACTAAGGGGATCTTAAAACGTGTAAATCAGATGAAATCTCGATATCGAAAATTTGGACCAAATACAATACTTCCATTACCTACGGTAGTAGGGTAATGGAAGTAAAAAATTAACCAGTATTAATAAAAATCATATGGACGTTTCTCCTGTGACATCGCTGAAAGGTTACAATTTGAAGAGATTTTTACTTTTTTACTTTCTTCTATACGTAATATAGAAAAAGTATTGGATTCGTGAAAAATTTCGACCTCCGTTTTTTGATGGATTTACACGTTTTGGGATGTCCTGAACACGAATTGATAGTTTTTAGAAAATGTCTGTCTGTCTGTGTGTATCACGTTTTTCGTGGACGCTGTATCTCACGAACCAATGAATGAAATTTAACCAAACTTGGTATTTAGTTGCACCCTGACATAAACTGGTGCTGATTAGATTTGGGGATCAATCGCTCAACAGGTGGCGCTGTGATCGCATTTTTGTAAACTTTTAACATGGCAGTATTGGACAAAATTTCGTGTAAATGTGCATAATGAGAATTATCTTAAACTTGTGATTGTAAATATAATATAAATTATTGATAATAGTAGTAGTTAACTAGGAAAAAAAAATTGTGCATGTGGGGGCATCGGTTCCCCCATAAATTTTCACGATGGGTATCTTTCGAAAGGTCTCGTCAATACCTTTAAAAGGAATGGTTGAACTATAAATCTGTGATAATTTAAAACAAAGTTATCGATATTTTTTTTTTTACTTTTAACAAAAAAAAAAAAAAAAAAAAAAAAAACTTAGAAAAAAAATCTTTTTTTTTTTTTTTTTTTAAATATTGTTACTGAGTGAATTCGAATAGGAAAATATAGAAGAAAGTTTTGTGGTGGCCACAACATACTAGTTAATATGTAGTATTGCACGGATTAGGAAAGGTCTTTATTAAATTCAAGGTCATTGCGCTTAAGCTATATGAGGTAGATATTTTTCAATCATTCATAGGGGACCAAATATCTGGGGACTATCCCCAGTTTCGAAGGAAAAAATAATTTCAAGAAATAATACTTTTATAATTTGTATTGGAATATATAGAAAATAATTTTGTGATGATCATAACAAACTAGTTTTATAATGTTTCAAAAGAGTTTTTAAGCTTTTTTACTTTCTTCTATATGTAATATAGAGAAAGTATTGGATTCGTGAAAATTTTCGACCTCCGTTTTTTGACGGATTTACATGTTTTGGGATGTCTAGATTACGAATTAATAGTTTTTAGAAAATGTCTGTCTGTCTGTCCGTATCATTTTTTGTGGACGCTGTATCTCACGAACCAATGAATGAAATTTAACCAAACTTGGTATTTAGTTGCACCCTGACTTGAACTGGTGCTGATTAGATTTGGGGATCAATAGCTCAACAGGTGGCGCTGTGATCGCATTTTATGCAAATTTTTAACATGGCAGCATAGGACAAAATTCCGTATAAATGGGCATAATGAGAGTTATTTTAAACTTGTGATTGTAAAATTAATATGAATTATTGATAATAGTAGTAGTTAACTAGGAAAAAAATTTTGTGCATGGGGGGGGGATCGGTTCCCCCCCTGGGGGCAAGTAAACCCCCGGGAAAGTAAATTTTGAAGATGGGTATCTTTCGAAAGGTCTCGTTGATAATAGTAATAGTTAACTGGGAAAAAAATTTTGTGCATGTGGGGTCATCGAGCCCCCCCCCCCCACCGGGGGGGAGAAGTACCCACCCGGCGGGGGCAAAGTTTCAAGATGGGTATCTTTCGAAAGGTCTCGTCGATACCTTTAAAACGAATGGTTGAACCATAAATCTGTGATAATTTAAAACAAAGTTATAGATTTTTTTTACTTTTAACGAAAAAAAACTTAGAAAAAAAATCGTTTTTTTTTTTTTTTTTTTTTTTTTTTTTTTTTTTTAACGAAATTTAACCAAGCTTGGTATTTAGTTGGTCCCCGACATAAACTGGTGCTGATTATATTTGGGGATCAATAGCTCAACAGGTGGCGCTGTGATAGCATTTTATCTAAATTTTTAACATGGCAGTATAGGACAAAAAATCGTATAAATGTGCATAATAAGAGTTATTTTACACTTGTGATTGTAAAATTAATATGAATTATTGATAATACTAGTACGGAACTAGGAAAAAAAATTGTGCATGGGGGGGAAGGGGGGGGGAAGTACCCCCCGGGGGGGGTTAAATTTTGAAGATGGGTATCATTCGAAAGATCTCGTCAATACCTTTAAAACGAATGGTTGAACTATAAATCTGTGATAATGTTTAACAAAGTTATCGATTTTTTTTTACTTTTAACAAGAAAAAAAAAAAAAAAACTTAGAAAAAAAATCGTATTTTTTTTTTTTTTTTTTTTTTTTTTTTTTTAAATATTGTTACTGATTGAATATGTATAAGAAAATATAGAAGAAAGTCTTGTGGTGGCCACAACATACTAGTTTTTTTTACTTTCTTCTATACATTTAAAAAAAGATTAGTAAAAATTTACAACTCTTGGCTTTGATGGATTCACCTGTTTTGATAAGACTCAAACACGATTTAACTATTCATACTTTCTTCTGTATATCTAAGAAGAAAGTGATGGATTCGAGAAAATTTTCGAACTCTGGTTTTCACTGGTTTTAGACTTTTTGAGGGTTCTTTAACACGATTTGACCCGACGTTTTTAACACGACGTTTTTAGAAAACGTTTCTGTCTGACTGTGTGCTAGGGTATAGCATAGGGCAAAATTTCGTATAAATATGTACATAATGAGAATTATTTTTATGAAATTATTGTGAAATTTTTAAAAATTATTGGTAATTGTAGTAATAAACTAGAGGAAAAAGTGTGCACGTGAGAACATCCCTCTGGAAAGTGTGTGCGTTTGTGGGGGGGGGGGTAGCCCCCGTTTGGTGTGAATATTCAGTATGGATATCTTTCAAAAGAACTCGTCAACACCTTTAAAACGAATGGTTAAGCCATAGATTTGTGTTAATTTAAAACAAAGTTATCGATTTTTTTTCTTTTTTTTTTCATTTTTAAAGGGAAAAAAACTGAAAATAAAGGATAAGTTTCAGGTGAAGGGATAAAATTAACATTCTTTGGACATTTATTGTTACATTTCTCTGAGAAGAAAATCGTCAACATTCATTTTGGAAAAGGAAAATTAGTAAATACTAATAAAAAAAAAAAATTATTAAAAAAAAAAAAAAATGTTGCACTGCTTTAATTTTAATAGAAAAATGAAAAAGTTTTGTGATGGGTACAACATACTAGTTTAGTTTTGCCTACGTTCTGTAGCGTCCTCTCAATGCACGCCTTAGATGTAGAGATGTTCAGCACATTATTAACAAAAGCCTGGACAATACTTTATGCGATTAAGTATTATGTTTAAAAAGTGTTTCAAAGGTGTTTTAGTATTAAAGGTGCATGTGTTGTAAAAGTGTTCTAAAAAGCGTTTAGAATCTGAATGGGCTCTTAAATTTGGATCGAAACACTATCTAAACACATTTCTTGTCCTTGTAATTTCTAACAACACTTTAAAACACTATATTTCTCCTCACACAACACAATCGCAACACAATCGCAATACAATCAGAAGGTTTTGGTCTAAAAGTGTTTAGAATTGTGTTCACTTAGCGTTGCAAAAGTGTTTCACGCATTTGCAGTGCATATTTTCGAAGATTAAATAAACTGAGAACAATTATAAAAAAAATTGTGTTATGTGGTCTTCCTTAAAAAGAACTGGAGATTCAACACTATGATATACTCTTTAACTACATTTTTTGCGACCTTGGAAGCCTCTGCGCAAGTGCGGATTCAGCGAATCCACTAGAAAATAAGTGAGACAAGCTTTTCTTTGAGAGAAAATAAGCGATAAAGGAATACCGAATGACTGGATGTTTACTAAATTCAAAACTGTTGGTCAACTTGGAAACCCTCCAAGATTTTCGATTTGTCCTCACTGCTAGGCGTAGAAAACGTGGTTAAACTATACACATAGAGCCGTTCACTGTAAGTTACAGTTTAAAAAGTTGCACTTCATTAAATTTTTTGACCCCTTTTCAACCATTAATTAACTTCATTTCTACTTAATGACGAATTCTACCTATGCGCAATTTTCACATTCTCGTACCTATATATTTGGTAGAGAATGTATTGTTTTTAGGTTAAATTTTCAAAATTGAATTTTTGTTATATTTACACGTTTTGAGGTCCCTTGAATCAGAAAGTCATGTTTTTAGCAGTTGGCCTCTGCGTCTGTGTGTGTGACTGTTATCAGCAAATCGCAAGGACAAATAACAGCAGGAAGTTCAAATTCGGTATCCTAAATCTGTGTCATATAGGAATGCTGCACTAAACTTTTCGTTGAGATCAAGTAAATGGTTCGTATACAGGGATAACCAAGAAAATTCAAATACAGTACGTGTATGGGGGGGAGAGGAATTGCAGGTAAGTACAGTTTAACATTTAATAGCAGCACTAAGCCAAATGAAATGATTATATATTTTTTTTATGCGTAAAAGAAGATTTCATTTGAAATATCGTATGAAAATCATTCACCGTTCGTTTATAGACTACACAAAATAACTAGATTACAGCAGGACAATACTTGAAAACTGATGACAATGTATTTCAGATTGTGCTATGTGCTACTAATATAGGATTATATTTATGTGCACCATACCATGTAGTGTGTACATAAATTTTAGAAGATATACAGTTCTGCCAGTATTTAAGTGAAAACATTCTTTTTATTAAATGTAATTAGTGGAAGTACATTACTACAGAATTTTACCATGTCCAGAAAAACTGCTCAGGTACTGAAACTAATTAATCGTTAAATCAAGTATATTTTAAGCTGAATATTCATCGCTTGTTCTTTGTATATTTACACTTTTTAAGGTTTTCTGAATACCGAAGTGAGCTTTTTAACGATTGGTCTTTGTCTCTGTCTCTTATCAGAGTAACTTAAAACCAGATAGTTTCTGGCAATTCAAATGTATTTTGAAGTTAATATAAGTTTGTTACTAAATTACAGATTTGTATTCATTATAAACGTACGAACAATAATGAAACGGAGGCGGGGGGGGGGGGGGGTTGACCCACCACTCACACAGAATTATGAGTTAAATAAACCTGGTCCAAAGACTTATTTAAAATATTTTTAACATAGTTTTATATAACATTACTCGTTATCTTACTCCTTAACCTATTTATAATATTAAATTTCAGGGTAAGAGAAAGTTGTGTCAATGACACACCAGATTATAGCATATATGTTTTAGTAATACATAGATGGCAACAGTATAATTTATTCCGGAATATTTTTAGCCCCGCCTTTATTTCATACTACTTATTTTTTAAAAGTAAGTTTTTCTTATTTTATCGAAGTTATATATTGGAGAAAAAATTTCTATAAATCAAGTGGTGCGAAATAGAGGCGGGGCTAAAAATACTCCGGAATAAATTAAAATGTTGACATTTATGGTAATATACCTAAAAGTGTGCTTATGACAAGTTTAATGTTGCTTATATAAAAATGCGAATTTCACTTGTTATATATGTACAAATCTGTTATATGTTTTATTAAATCAGTTTTTATTAAAACAGCTTTATTATATTTTTCCCTATTATATAAGACCCATATCGATTTCTCATAAATGCAAAAAAAAAAAAAAAAAAAAAAAAAAAAAAACTATAAGGAATCGATAAAATATAATAAAAAATTTAATTCTGGAAAAAAAAAAAAAAAAAAAAAAGGGAAAAGGAGGAAGCTGCTTTTTTTAGCCTAATGGAATTGGCTTAAAATGTTGTTTGAGAAAATGCCACAAGAAGACGGAGCCTTAATAGTATAATAGCCAGATGTTTGTCGGCTAGATGCTGATATGAAGATGCATCAAGAAGACGGAGCCTTAATAGTACTGACGTGAGTTAACGTCAGTGGTCGCGAAAATTTTAATTATTTAAAAATTTTAAGCATATATGCACAAAACTGCTTATTCCCCAAACTAGAAAATAATTTGCTTCATAAGCGTTTAATCGTTTCATAACTTTGAGATTTGTGCACAGTTAATGTAAAAACTTAAGATAATTTTATGATGATATACATGTGTATGTATGACACTGAAAAGCAAAATTATCTGAAATTTATTTTTGTTTATTTTCAAATCAATTCAAAGTTCATGTCTAATGTAATGATAACGATAAAAAATTTTTTGTTAAATCAAATGCTAAATAAAATTTTGATAAATCAAGTCTTAATAAAGAAGTTTTATTTTCAATCTATAGGACAGCATTACTAAAGAGAATATTGTAAAATTTTAGTTATTAAGAAAAAATAACCGAGATATCTAAATCAAAAATTCTCTGCATACTTAACCACTTCACTGGCCGCAGTAATGTGTGAAAGGCTAAATTTCCCCCGAGTTATCTCGGGATAGCCGGTGAAGTGGTTAATTGATACACATACTTGCATAGCTGCCAATATTTTAATTTATTCCGGAGTATTTTTAGCCCCGCCTTTATTTCGTACTACTTTTTTTTTAAAGTAATTTTTTCATAATTTTTTGAAGTTTTATATTGGAGAAATTTCTTTTATAAATACAGTGGTGCAAAATAAAGACGTGGCTAAATGTACTCCGGAATAAATTAAAATATTGGCAGCTATGTACTTGGCAACATCCTTATTAATATTCCGTAGTGCCGTTAGTCCCGCCCTATTTTTCACACCAGTAAATTTTTAGAGTAATATTCTCCGAATGCAATTACGATTTCATAAGAAGGAAACATTGTAAAAATATACTGGTGTGAAAATGAAGGCAGGGTTAACAAGACTACGGAATATTAATTAGGATGTTGGCAAGAATGGATACATAATACATTATTTTGTAAATTATAGTTGTTATGCCTTTTTTTTTTGGGGGGGGGGGGAAGGCATAGACTGAAATATTTCCAGTGTGCAGAAGATAAATGGTTGAAGTGTAATTATTATTATTTTCTTTTCATTTCAAAAGTTTATATTGCCAGTGAAATGCACAAGAAAATTATGGATGATTATTGGAACGTTAGCCTGCCATTGAAGATTTTTTGGAGGTAATTTTCGAACTTGCCACGCGCATTTCAGTGACTTTCTATCAAATGGAAGAACATTCTACGAGGACAATGCTGCCTTACTGAAGATATTGGAGGATTTCATTATATTAGATCGAAAAGCAAACATCAAAATAAGCAATAAGGAGACTGGTCATAGTTACGGCAGTGAATGGAATTTTTTTATTCGAAGAAATGCTCTGAAAAAAATTCAGTATGCTGTATTTTACAAATACTGACGTCTTTATAGAAACAAACAAAACGCGACTGTCAAAGATGTTTAATCTTATAATCCATTAACAGGCAGTAATCTTGCCACAGTGACGCAATTACTAATTCCCAATTGCAAAAATTCATCCTGAAATTTTTTAGCAAAACTTTATGACATTTTCAAGCTAAGTTATAACTTCACTAGAAAGAGTCGATTATTTCTTTTAACTTATTTCTTAAATTCTGGTGTCTTCCTCTATTAAACGAGCGTGACTATGCATGGTATCTTTAAGCGTTAAAATAAGTTTAAGACGATTTTTTGTGTCGCTTTTCGATTGTCTAAAGACAGGCCCTTTTTCTGGGACTCTTCCACCACTATATTCCTAAAGTAAATTTTACTTCATTTAATCGTGGAAACTTACAACACAAAAAAACTATAATAAATATTGGACACGAAAAATACAAATAGTAGAAACCCTGGCCTAATCACTATGGATGAATTAGCGGCAAAATAATGTAAATATTTTGCATCAGAAATGTTGTCGTTCAGAGTTTTAATCATGTTTATGAATTAGTTCAAAGAGAGAAAATCCTATTTAGTGTTGAAAATCTGTATTTTATTTTATTATTTATTTATCTTTCGTCATTTTGTTTAAAAGAGATAACAAGGATCCCTACAGAAAATGACTTGTAAGTATTTCTTAGCTCATTTGAGGGATTAATTCATTGCAAATCAACAAAATGCTTTCTTCTTTTAGTCTAATTTGCAAAATAAGCCTTATTTTTGCGAATGCCTTTCGAAATACTTTTCTGATCACTTTATCGATGTTTCAAGTAATTTACATTTTAATTGCCTAAAAAGGTAGTTTTCACTGTATAGATTAACGGATTTTATACTCATGAAGGAGGCGAAGAAAAAAAAAGTGTGAGTTGTTAAATTATTTTAAAACGCCGTTGTAATTTATTTGGTAATCAAATGGCAAGTGGCGAGTTTATTTTTTAAGGTCTTATATCTAATGTCTATGTTTTAAAAATTACAACAGCTAAGGGTTGTTTCGCAGCATTGTTGTATGGGAAACGCATACCGCACAATTGTCCCACTAACAGCGCTACAACCGATCAATAGGTGGAAAGTTTTATTGAATAGTATTGTGGTAGTACTGAGAATAATCGTATTGTTGATTGTGTCAACATAGAGTAATTCCACTCATAACACTATCTTCAACCATGGTTTTTGAGACTGTCAACTATGGGAGCCAGCGCGCATTGCTTTCTCAACGAGTCCACTGTTGAAATTGGAGTGATAACCTCTGTACTTTAATGAGAATAAGCGATAAGGGAATGAAGAATGCTGGATGTTTACCAAATCCCAGCCGGTTGGTCCGTTTGGTACTTCTCCAAGTCTTTGGAATTGACCTCAATGTTAGGTGCGGGAAACATGGTTACCCTATGATCTTTGATGTGAGCTAATAGACAAAGAAGTGATAATAATAACACTGTAATTAGTTTGAAATCTTCTTTTAATAGTGTTTTATATTTCTCAACCCCTTCCTGGCTTATCCATAGCCCAGCTCGTGCAGGTGAACAAAGAAGGATGCAAGAGTTTCCGTCTGAAGACGGAACACTGGCACCAGTACTCTTTATCAATAATTTATGTCATATTTGTGCAGTAATTTATTGCGATAGAAATTATTGATAAAGAATACTGGAGTATTCTATATCTGCAAGGCGGATTTTAGCCAGCGGATATAAGTGTATTTTATTTCTTGCAGTTTTATCAACAAAATCACGCAGCCTTAAAATGTTTAGCATTGATTTTATAGCGTTCAACTTTTCATTGAGCCCTCGATATTTCATTGAATAACACTGGTACAGTGCTGCCAAATTTAGAGACTTTTTTATTCAATTATCACCAATAATTTTGACGAGTGATATTTAATATACAAAATAGAATAATTAACCTTCAGAGTTCCAGTTTTGTAATTTATTCCGGAGCACATTTAGCCACGCCTTCTTTTCATACTAGAAATTTGGTTGACTATTTCTATCTAATAATTGACATAGATTAAGTAAGAAGAAAAACAATCTTAAAGAATACTGGCAGGAGTTGTACTCTCCGCCATTTTTTCAGAACACCCTCAGAGAAAAATGTTTTCGCCTTTTTTGCCACCACTAATTAAATGCAGAAATATTTGTTGTATTTTCATAGTAACGTGTCGCAGTTAAACAGGATTAGAATTACTTTATACATATACTGGTAGCAATTAAGAAAGAAACTTCTGATCTCTGAGTGTCCAGAAAAAAGGGCGGAGAGTACGACCCCTGACATTGGTGTGGAAAGAAGGTGGGGCTAAGATTACTCTGAAATAAATTATAAAAGTTGGCAACTCTGAATTTTCGATGTGATTAGGTAACGGTTACAGTTTAAATTTAATGATATAGTCCCTAAATTTGGCAAAACTACATAGATATGTGTATCCGAGTAGTATCTAAGACCAGGTTTTGGTTATGCAAAATTAATTGAAAGCAGATATTGAAGTGAACCCAAATCACGGTAAAAACTCGTCAAAAATAACGTATTTCCAGATCTGTTTATAGAAATAATTTGATTTTAATTCAACAATCCCCGATAAGATATTTCGAATAAATTTCCTGTGAGATTTATCTTTCTCTATGATGAAAAGACAATCGACTGCTCATCAAATCGATGAATACTGATGAAAGGCCTTTTAATGACATATTGCATTTTAATACTGGAGAATAGAAAAAAAAAATATAGCAGCATTTCTGAAAATTTAAAACCAATTTTTAAAAATCTATAGTTATTATATCATCCTGATATTCTAATATTTGCTAGATGTTATTGAAATTCCTTTAAATTGCTTAACACCTACACAAACGCCCTTTTTTTTATGTCTTTTTGACAGTAAGGCCTGTGGGCGTTATTCTCTCCAGTTGCAATATTTCAGAACAAAATTTTCTATACACAGATTCATATTACAAATAGATATCCGTTATAATTCTACTCTTACTAATCAAAGCATTTGTATCTATAGCATATTGGTTGTAAAAATATGAATATTATGTATATTCTTAAGAAATAAATGCCATACAAAATGCAAAAGAAACGCCCATTGGCGGAGTTACAGATTTTCAAATAACGTGAATCAACGTCAACGGTCGCGAAAGTGAAAATGCACCCCGTTAGAGCCTCAATAATGAGATACGTACTGTCACCACTATTACTTTTTTATTAATTATTTTTGACTTATAATTAGCAAAAATACATCACTAAAATAAGAAGATAATTATTATTTTGGTAGTTGGTCGTTGGTCTGTTTCGCTCAGGGTTCCCAATTTTTATAATTTTCTCACTAGCATTTTTAGCCCCGCCTCATTTTTATACCGGAAATTCTGAAAAATTATTTTCTTCTTTTTTAATAGTTGCCACATATTAAAGAGAAATAATCTAGAAAATGTCTGGTGGGAAAGGAAGGTGGGGATAAAAATGCTCGTGAATAAATTATAAAAGTTGGGAACTCTGGTTTCGCTCTGCATATAATTTTTGTCCCCCTAATCATCTCTATCTTTAATAAATCAATCAGAGGTGCCAAGTTATAGCGGCTTGTCCGTAATCTTAATACAGGAAATTTTTTAATGTATTCTTTTGTGATAATTATCTGCAATTTAGTAGGACAAGTTTTATTTTTTTGTTATTGTGGTATGAAACAAATTTTGCGGTAGTAGTAACTTAGCACCTCTGAAATAAATTAATGTCATACAAATGTCAAATATCATTGTTATTGAGAGGGATGGTAATGTGTCCTTGGATTAATAAGACTCTGTATCACATACGATGAACCTATTTCATTTTTTTTTAATTCTCTTGTATAACTATAATATTTTTATACACCAAACACTTATTAAAGTATCATTTAATACATTTTAAAAGGTCGTCCACAAAGATGTTTATTAATCCGTTACCGCCCAGTGATCTATTTATAGAACGCTAGTGCATTTGTAACTCCTCCTTTAAAGGTTAGTGTGCTATTACAGCCTCCTAAACTAGATGCCTGTCGCATGGCTCGGAAACTTGGCAAACAGTTGTAGCGGTAGACATCGCCACCTGATACAAATTGCGCGACTTTTTTATTCAACAACCACCAACAATTTTTCAAAGTGGAATGTGATATATATACATAAAAGGCGAATAAAATCGAAGAAACGTCGATTATATATATCATATATCACTTCTTAAAATTATTGGTGACAGTTGAATAGAATAGTCGCGGAATATGTACCAGGTGGCGCTGTCTATCGCTTCAACTGTTGCTAAGTTTCCGAGCCCCACGACAGGCATCTAGTTTAGGAGGCTACAGTGCTATATAGTTTTTAAGAAACAAACACAATGTTTGCATATAATTTATAATATATGTGCTATACATTTAAATGCATCGCTTAATAATAGCGTTATTACATGTATCATCTTTTGTGAAATAAAAACTAAAGCATAAAAACTTTTAGTAAAATAATGCAATATTTAAATGAAACGCCATAGGCGGGATTTACGTTGAACAATACTTAAAACGGCGTGCGTTAACGGGTTAATTTCTTTTGTACACTCGACATGTTTCTTTGCAAGATTTTTCTCTCACACCTATAGAGAAATTGAAAACTTGATATGAATAAATAACAAGATTATTTTACAAAATAAATTACAAACTATAGAAACCAAATTTAAATTATATAACATTTTCAAATTTAAGAAGTTATGTATATATATATATATATATATATATATATATATATATGCGGAAAAATGTTTTTATTAAAAAGAGCAATTCTTTTTCTATTGAAATATTTGGATTAGATAAGAATATCACTTTTGCAGAATATTTTCAAGTGTACAACAAAGCGTTCTTTTTCAGGAATGTGCCAATTTTTCTTTCAAAGTAGAAAATCTTTTGAATCTGAAAATCGTGTATCCCAAGAGTTTAATACATTTTCGCTGTCTAGAGTTTGTATCAATGCCTTTCAAACCAGGTGTTCTGAAAAGAGTACAATTGTATATTTTTTATAGGTGCAGTTCATTTGTGATTAAAAAGAAAAAAAAAAATTCTAGTGTATATTATTTAATAATTAAATATTTTATTTAATATCTTCTTGATCATATTTTAGAATATACCTAAATACTAAAAATAATTTATTAATTTTTGAACTTTTGTTTAATTATTTCGTTTTAATCCATTATTTATTTCATGAAAATACAATAATCACAGAGTTTCAACGGACCTACATTTTAAAAGAATTCTTTCACCTTTTCACCACTATTATCGGAAAATTTACTTCGTAAAATTTACAATATTATATTATATATATATATATATATATATATATATAAACTACTATTTAAAATTAGTGGTTTACAAACTTAAGGCCTGTGGAAAACCTTATTACAGAAAAGTTTTTGATATCCACTCGAAAATATAATTTTTACAATGTCTGTAGGTCTGATAAATCAGTTTCAGATCGGAAATTTTAATTAGCAAGCAAAACTATTTTTAAACGGCTTTTTGTTTCATAAAAAAGTCGCATTATCTGTAAACGTTTTGATGTGAAATTGGTTTATGAGACCTGCGGATTATACGCCAGAAAATTCGGTAGTTCTTTTACAGTGTCACAATAGTTGCCAAAATTTAATTTCTTCCGAAACAACTTTAGCACCGCCTTTATATTCGTAACACTGTATTTATATAATTATTTTCACCAATATATAATTACGATAAAATAAGAAAAAATTCCTTTCAAAATAAAAGTTGTATGAGATAAAGCTGGGGCTAAAAATGCTGCGGAATAAATTAAAATGTTGGCAACCATCGAATACACAAAAATTTCTCCATCAAACCGCCCAATGGATTTAGAATATTTGAATTAATTTCTAAACTCTACATTTGATTTTAAGATAAATTGGTAGCTGTTTTACAGACATAGCTACCAACAACCTAATTAGTGTTCTGTAGTACTGCAGGTACTCGCCCCTTTTTCTACCCCACTTTATTTTTAGAGAGATTATCTCCAAATGTAATTACGATTACATAAGAAGAAAAATATTCTAAAATAGACTGGTGGGAAAAAATGTGTTTACTAACAATGCTACGGAATATTAATTAGGATGTTGGCAGCTATGGTTAAAGGCAGTGTTACCCGCAATTTAGTGATGTTTTTATGCAACAATTACCAATAATTTTGAGGAGTGATATTTGATAAACTTAACAAGATATTAATCTTCAAAGAGATTCGACAATTGTTACAATTAAAATTCAGTTATAGATATTGAGTAAAAAAAAAAAAAAAAAAACCTAAATTTGGCAATATTGATTTTCTGTGATTATTGCTAGAAACGTATATATTTCCATGAGTGTAAGACTTATAATTCCTCTACTACTATGAAAAATAGAAATCTTATGCATCTATGGGCTCAAATATATTTAAAGTTTACTTTTGTAATGTTAAATTATTTAAAACTTAAAAAGAAAAAACTGATAGATATTTAATAATGCAACCTTATTACTTCCCAAGTAGCACCAGAACGTTCTCTGAACGTCAAATAACGGTTGCAATAGTTCAAACACCGTGTTTCGTGTCACAAAAACGTTCTACTCGACGTTCAAAAATAGTATTATTTGGAACGTTCTAAAAAGGTCTGTTTTGTACCATCCATAATACGTGCAATTAAAGTTTTATGAAAAACGTTAAATAGTTCACCGTCATAACACGTTCTGTTTCAGTGAACTATAATGAATATTATAAAGCGATTCATTTCCACTTATAATGCATAAAAAAATTTGAAAAAAAAAAAGTGAACTTGAATTTCTTGATACGTTTAACCCGTTAGTAGTCGCTATAGACAGCGCCACCTATTAAAAATTGCACGCTTTTTATTTAACTGTCACCAATAATTTTAAGACGTGACGTGACCGACTTTTCTTCGATTTTATTCGCGTTTTATGTATATCAAATGTTACTTTTAAAAATTTTTGGTGGCTATAGAATAAAAAAATCTGGCAACACTAAAAGATGGGCGGCAAATCGACCAACTAGCGACTACTAACGGGTTAAAAATAATATTAGTTGGAAAATAAAAGAGATGAGGTGGACTGGTTTTTAACATAATTTTAAATTTTGTTTATCTGATATTTGCAATAAAATTTCTGTTTTATATTCTTGAACGATGTAAAACTGTTTTTCAGATAATTTTTGAGTTGTATTATTTTTTTGTTTCATAAAATGTTAACATTAAATATAATATTAATATAAAAATTTATAATTGAATAATATTGTTTAAAAAGTCTCGCAAGTGCATAACAACGGCTCTGTGGATTTTCTTCTGACTCGTCATTCTAACTTCCATCTAGACGTCCATTTGTATGTGATTTTAGGTTTAGGATAACGCGGTTAATTTACCAAATTTAGTTAAAACCGTAAGCGAGTATAAAATTCTATCTCAAAGACGGCTCTAATGATTTTCTTCAAATTTGCAACATATCCCAATTTTTACATGTAATTTCGTTCGTAATTTCTGGTTACTACTGGAAAATTGTTAGGCATCAGGATTAGGTAGTTCAGAAATTGGTGTTTAAAAAATAGTTTTATCGATTTCTTTAAATTCGATATATAAACTTTCTTTTGTGTGTTTTTAACACCGTATGTATAGCTGCCAATTTGTACTTTTTTTTTTTTTTGACCGAAAATATTTTATAGGAATTTTTCATACATTTCCTATAACGTTTTAATGATTAAATAAGGTGAAAATTTTTACTCAGAGAAAATGGTGTAAAAAAAAAAAAAAGAGAGAGAGAGAGAGAGAGAGAGAAACGAGAAGTTGTCAGATATACGTATATATTAGATTGTTCTTAAGTCTTAAGTTAGGACAATTTGTTAAAAAATTGTTAGATGCATATCAATTTTATGTCTCTTGACCACACTATATCCAAAAGCAGTATATAATGTGTGTAGATGTGGGTAATTGAAGTCGGCTTGTTGTTACACAATAGATTTATTATTATTATTATTTAAATTATTTTTAAAAAAAATGACACTAAGATTTTTTTTTTTTCACTACATTATTTTTGTTCATGAAAATCAGAAAAAATAGTTTGATGTAATTATATACATATATTATACATTTGATTCTGAAATAGTTTGTGATTTAAAAGTTGTTCAAGTATTGAGATACTTACATGTTAAATATTATATATTACTTGTATCTACAAATTAATTATTCATTATTTTTTTTACATTTGCTATTGTTTTAAATGTACATAAAAACCTTAATATATATACTTTATATATATATAACGGTTTAATTTTTGAATGTATAAATCCTTGCTTTTAAAAGGAAGCTTGAGTTGAATAAATATAATACTATTTGCATTATCAGCAGCCACAAACATCTGCGTATGCTATGCGGATGGCAGTGGTTTATAACTTAGGCGTGTGTTTCGCTCTTTGTGGCGATTTTCTCCTTTGTTTTTACAGAAAATAATATAAAAGAATTAAAGCCCTCCCCCCCCTTTTTTTTTATAACTGTTTATTTGGATGCCTATTTAAAAAACGCATAGGATCATGCAAAAATGCACATCGAAAATTTTCCAATGAATCCACATATTTCTCTTTAAAGGAATTATTACTGTTAATCTTGCTATTTTCATTTATTTAATCAGTAATATGTATATTAAATTCGCTATGATTACTGTAGCATAAATATGCTGAAATTTAATTAATTAAAATGCCTCTTTTTAGACCAATGTTTATTCGAATAATTTTTTATTTTTTTCACAAATTAGTTGTATGAGGTGCAAGATTTTTTGTAAGAAATATTTTATACTTTAGCTATAGAACCTGAATGATACATATTGATTTCAAAGATTATTTAAATTATTTATGGAAATGTGAGCGCAGGCAGACGAACAAAGATTATTAATTAATCTTAACTTTATTTGAAATTTTGAAAAATGCATAACTCAACTGAAAATGCATTTCTAGCGTTTTCCATTACACCTCTTTGTGGCCAAATATGCAGATCGTTGCTAACGGTAGCATAATCTATAGAGAAAATGCTTTTGTGAATCTAAATAATATATGTTTATTCCGTTTGTTTTTGTGCTGATTCAAAATATTATAATGCGCTTTAAAGAAATAATCGTCATAGACTGTAATGTATCCGAATTCTTTTTGCAAATCCTTGTATTAAAAAAAAAAAAATGTGCTTTCATACTATTTTCAATAAAGAACATGACATAGTGAGCTAAATAACAGTGTCATAGCTAACACAAAATCACATTCAAGGTATTCTAAAAATACTCAAGAAAGACAGACAGACAAACCGAAATCATAAATATTGTTCAACTTTCTTGGGAGAGCTAACATATTTGAATAATGCTTAATTTCTGATAATTTTTGTTTTAAAATTAAAACTCATATTTTAAATCTTATACCGATCAAATACTAATTATTAAATTTAATAATTAAAAAATTAAAGACACATATGGATGAATAATTAAATATATGTATTATGTATATTTATTGATGTTTTATGACCCATTTTTTTCTTACAGAAATTTTTTGTATGCTCTGGAATAAACTAGAGGGAAAATTACTATCCAAAAATAAATATATTAAAATCTCCGCAGTAGGATCTCTCATATATGTGTGTGTGTGTTTATTTATCTATACATAAGACTTTTTTTAAGAACATTTTCCGGCAAATTTTAAAATATTATATGATATCGGTTTGTCTATTTTTCGACCCCCCCCCTTTTTCTTTCTTTACGGGGGGGGGGGGGAGGTTAATTTTAAAAATGTTTTTATGATACTCTGAAATATATACATATATATATATATTTTTTTTTTTTTTCAAGTTCATTATAGTTTTCTCTTAATTGTAAATTATATAAATAAAGCTATTGTTTTATGTACGGGATGTCTGAAAAGGACTCTGGCATATCATGGACTATGACAGATACTTCTGCAAAGAAATATTTGTTTTATTTTTATGCTGCATAAAACATCAGAAAATACTCATATACTATTCATATGCACAAAAACATGTTTTGTATAAAATGTGGCATGATCAACATACGATTCACGTTGCGAGAGAAAAATATTACATTGGGAGATATACGTGAAAACTTCCTTAAAGAGCATTTTTAGTTCTTTTATGCATTTTTAACATTATAACAAATTCAAAATGCGTTTATGATTTTGGTTCCATTGTGTATCTATCTTTCCGTTCTCTAATTCAGTTAATTATTTTAGAACAACTCTGATATATTATTCAGCTTTACTGTGGTGCATTCTTTATTAAAAAAAAAAAAAAAAAAGTAGTTTTCGTTTACTTACAGGATCTCAGAAAATAATTCCGACATATTAGAGTCTATGGGATCTTTTTTTCTTTAAAACATATTTAAAAAGTTGTATAATCTTCACATCACAGCAAAATTAGCATACATTATTTAGATGTAAAATACTGTGTTTCCTGTAGAATATGATCAGTGTTAATAATAGGTTTATAGGGATCCAAAATTATTTCATGCCCTATATAAGTCGAACTCACGCAAAGTAAATTTTCAGTACGTGAAATTCTTTTCGACTTTTGTCTTCTTTTTTATACTTTTTCTTTCTTTTTTTTTTTAAGTATAGTAATATAGGACGTATGCAAATTTTAAACGATATACAAAGACAAACACAATAATAATAAAAAAAATTTATTTTATGCTTTCATTTTTAGAAAAAATAAAATAAATGATCTAAAACTAGATTTTTTGGGATTTCTTCCTTCTTAATTTAAACGATATACAGAATTGATGTGTCATTACTGAGGTAAATTTCACTTGAGATTAATATAAAGGTAAAAATTACTTGAAAAGTGTTTTATAATTTTTACGAATTGCAACATTTTTAAAATTAATAAAACATGCGTAATTGCTGTAATATTTGAATAATATATATATATATATATATGTGTGTGTGTGTGTGTGTGTGTATATATAAATTGTTTTCAAATTACATAATACAATAGTTTATGTTTCATACCGTTTAAGCAGTTTCTTCAATTAAAGAGCAAAAACAAAACAAAAAGTAATAAATATAAAATTTTATTGAATTTCTTTTTTTTTTTTTTTTCATTGTGATTGTAATTTTTCTATGCAATTTTCATTCCATTTTGTTTTGATCAGGGCCCGTTTAAAACTGAAAAGCCAAGTAAGAGAGGTATCATTCAGGGGGTCCCCCTAGTCCTATACAAATCATCTATTCTTTGTTATATGTACAGATTTTTATGCAAGCTTAAATTATGTGACTATTCACCATAACATTTTTAAAGAAAAAAAAAAAGAAGAAGCATAAGTTAATATCTAGTCTAATTTTTATGCAAATGATGTCAGAACAGTAATTATTTAACATATAATGCTAATTCTATATTAATTTGACACGGTGCAGAAAGGAAATGGCATTCGAATACACACAAATCTCATGTAATTACACAATACCTAATAATATAGTAGATACTTTGTCAGTGAAAAATAAATACAAAGCACCCTGATAACAAAATGGTAGTGGATGCTGCAGATAATTTTAGACAATATCAAACATTAAGTACTTAAATTTTATTCAAATCAAAACTTCTTTTCATTTCAAACTATAATTATGGACTTTATATTTAGAAAACATAAAATGCATTAATATGAATGCAAGATAAATAAATAAATAGAAAATGATATGTCATTTAAAATACTTTTTTATAAACAAACACAAGACTGCCTAGTGAGTTTCGTAGTTTAGATAAAAGTTTCGTATAAAAAATAAAAAATAAAAAAATCTTGGACAAAAAATTATTTAAAAAAATATTTTAAAAAGTGAGAGTTTGGGGGACCCCTTTGTAAATTCTTGAGTAAGCCCGGGCTTCACGGACCTATTCGGTAAACAGGCCCTGGTTTTGATGATTAGTTTTTTTTTTTTTTTTTTAACTAAAATAACAATGCAATTTATTTGAAGTAACATAGGCATTCTGAAACAAGGATTTACTATTTTAGCTACGATCGAATTTCAAAATTTTACTTTAAAAACCTTTAAAATAATAATAATAATATATAGAATAAAAATAAAATAGTTTCTTTTTAATAATAGAATTAAAATAATAATCGTATGTTTTACAGAATCTCGCCAACCGTTCAGTTTTCGTATGGTTGCCAGCCGGATGTATTTTCAAAAATCAAAACAAGTGCGAAGCGCGAAGACAGTAGTCGTAATGTGTCGTTTAATGATACCATCTGCGTAATTTCATGTTTTATTCAGTTAAGATTTGCTGCTAGACGAAGTAAATCTACAGATAAAAGATAAGTTTAATTTCATTTTACATATTACAATTTTAGCTATTTTAAGAGTTACAAATTTGATAAATATGTGCATCGAAATATAACAATATTATGCCAGCTTAAACTTCTCCGAAATTATTTAAATTTTTAAAAGTAAATTCAAAATATTTTTATTATTACTATTTTTGAAATTTTTTAAAATGTTCCATTTTAATTTGTTTTTTGATGGTTTCATATTGCTATTGTTTAACGATATATTTTAGTAGAATGATTAGTTAATTTCTTATAAATATTTTTATGTTTGAGAGCTGAAGTTTAAGTTTTAGCATTCAAGCTTAAAAGTGTTTTTAAAACATTAACAAATTATTGAATCCACACCCAAAGAAAAGCACTGCGCTTTAAAATAATCTGCGCTTTATTTTTTTTTCTCATATATATTTAGAATTTATGGTTACATTGCAGTAATATAAAATCAGGTGAAAATAATAAAAATTAGTTAGAAAGCGATTTTTAAAAAAATTTCAAAAAAAAAAAAAAAAAAAAAAATTGAAATTTGTTATTTTTAAATTTAAGTAGTTTTGGAGAAAACTTTATTTATATTGTTGTATATCAATGCATATGTATGGAAAATTTTTAAACTCTAAATAAATTATTTAAATACAGTTTTGCATTCTATATGCTTTGAAATATAATATCATTAAGTTTATTAAAATTTCTCAAAATCTATTTAAATTTACAATAATAATAAAATTTTTAGTTTTAATTTTTTGAAAATATTTTAGATGTTCCTCTTAACAAAGTTTTGTTTTATTTTTCCATCGATTATGTATTATTATAGTTTGGAAATAGAGTCTAAATATTTCTAGGTATTAATTTGTGTATACATTCATAAGTTAATGTTTTAAAAATATTTTCATTTTTAAATGAAAAAACTTTCCAACAAACTTCAGTATATAAATAAAAAAATCTTTAAAATTTTAACTTATCAATGAATCTAAAAATTAATACACAGACTAGATTCTATGGCTAAACTAAAATAATGTACAATCGGTGGAAAAATAAAACTTTTATTAGGAAAGCAGTAAAACTATTTTTTAAAAATTAAATTAAAAATTTTTGTTATTATTGTAAATTTAAATAGACTTCGAGAAATTTTAATATACATAATAATATTATATTTTAATGCATTTATGTAAAATTGTATAATACTAAAACAGTAGTTTACTAAAATTACTCACAGAATGATGCATTTGGAGTCACAAGGATTAAAACAAGCAAAATAATTCAAGAGTTTAGTTGTGCATAGCAGATGAAGAATAATGATACAAACAACAACAGGGATATGAACTACTTTTTTTATTAATTCAAATAATGTTTCAGAAATTTTAACATACTTACTATTCCTTTAATTTCAACGTATATGCATGAAAAATTCCATATTCTATGACAGTAATTCCCAGAAAGTGTCATAACGTCTCTACATCCCTTAAAAAATTCCTTAAATTTTTGCATTTTTTAAAAAAAATTCTTTTTTCCTAATCTGAAGATAATGACGTTATAGTATTGATTACAAAACTTTGAATAAACACCATAAAATTCAAGAAAATGCAACTGTTACAAACAAAGCGGCAACACATTCAATGTACTCAACGTGCTTGTTTGCAGCTCGCATGCCTACATTGTTCGCCTGAAGAAGGGTTGTGTCTTCTTTTGACACGAAACAATTGTTCGAGTTCTTGCATTTTATGGTGTTTATTCAAAGTTTTGTAATTAAAACTATATCTTCATTTTCTTCAGATTAGGGGAAATAAATATATATATTTTTTTAAATGCAAAAATATAAGATATATTTTAAGGGATATAGCGACGTTATGACACTTTTTGGGAATTACTGTCATAGAATATGGAATTTTTCATGCATATACGTTGAAATTAAAGGAATAGTAAGTATGTTAAAATTTCTGAAACATTATTTGAATTGAAAAAAAAAAAAAAAAAGTAGTGGGGTGCGGTGCTTTTTTATAATGACGTCACAATTTTTTTTTTTTTTTTTTTTTTTTTTTTTTTAATTGCACTATTTTAGAACGTTTACAGTGCGTTTTCTAGAACGTTCTAAAAATGTGTATAACGTTTTGAAAACGTTCTAAAAACGTTTAGAACGTTCTGAGACCGTATACATAGAACGTTCTCTGAACACTTCTATAACACCAATGGTGATAGCTACACGTTCATTGAACGTTCCCTGAACCGTACTATTGTACGTCTTCAAGATGGACAAATAGACGTCTATAACACGTTCAAAGGGAACGTTCTTAGAACGTGTTTGCAGAACAATATTTGAACGTTCAGAGAACGTTTCGGTGCTGCTTGGGTTATAGGTCTTTGACATGGAAGCACTAAGGGATTTATATATATTGCGACCCATTAAATGACATATAATTTGGGGGAAAACATTGAAACACACTAATATTATTTTCCTTTTTTTCTTTTTTAACGACTTCTCATATTTAAATTAATTTAAACAACCGTTAATTACTAAATGTTGGGAAAGTCGAGTGGAGTCACTCTAGATTTTTTTTTCTTTTGAGATATAGAGCTTTTATGTTACAAACAGAATTAATCAAAACTATTTTGTTCTTCGTTTGTTATTTTAAATTTTATTATGGAGATTTTTATTTAGTTAAAGATCTGGCATATTCCATTTGATAAACTCTGTATAAAATATAAATTTCTGTCACGATTTAATTATCCTCTTTTTTAGGAGGTGGGGAGAAAAATATTGAAAAAAATCATAAATAATTTCTTCCGTCGTCAGTTTCCTGTATAATAATCTTATTCTTAACTAATTTAGTACGTACTAGGACGCGTAACACACTTTAAATTATTTCTTGATATAATATTTTTCTTAAAACGGATGTCAAACTTTTTACACATTGCACAGGTAAAAGCACAATTAAAAAAAAAAAAAAAAAAAAAAAGACTCTTTTTAGGTGGTTTTTTTTTTGAAAATTTCTTTAATTAAAAAAAAAAAAAAAAAAAGATTTTGCGTATTTGTGCTTTTCACCTTATGTGCTGCTGGTGTATATATACATCAATGGTATTTAAGGAATCGATTACTAAGGATAAAATTTCAATAAAGGAATCATAAAAACATAAAATAATTTTAATATAACGTTTTAGAGGAACCCCTAATGGCGGGGCTTACTATTAAAAATAGTAAAATAAAAGACACAATGTGTGAAATGCGACTACAACGAAAGACGAATAGCAGATATATTTAAACATTTGTAAATAAAATTTCAAAAACAATAAATTTGGCAATAATATATATAGTAAAGTCCAATATATTATTTACAACTATTCTGAAGAAAGAGTAGATTGAAACTGACACATTTTCAGACTTGCCAACGTTTATAATATATTCTGGAACATTTTCATTCCGGCTTTTATTTCAAATAATATTATTTGTAGAAAATATTGCTCGAATATATAACTACGGTAAAATAAGAAAAATCTTGCATTTAAAAAGAGTAGTATAGAAAAAAAAAGCGGGTTAACAATGCTTCGGAATAAGTTATAAAAGTTAGTAACTCTGCATTTCATTTGGAGTTGCCAAGTTCTTTAATTTATTCCGAAGCATATTTTACCCCCGCTTTTTTCATATTGCATTTTTTAAAAGAGTATTTTTTCTTATTTTATCGTAGTTGTTAGAATGATAATTCTAACACTTTTAAATTTTATTATTTTTATCAAATCATCCGGAAAATATTTTCGTTTCTTTTATTTAATTTATTTTCCCTATTTAAAATTTTACAAGTCCGTTCTTTCAAAATTCATTTTATTCCGATTTTGCATTTTTAGATATTTTTCTAAATTTCCGATTTTGCATTTTTTAAATATTTTCCAAATTTCCGATTTTACATTTTAAAATAATTTTATAAAATTAATTTCCTTGCAACTCTAATTTAAAGAGATTGCTTATTTAATTCCCTTTAATTTCAGCCATCGCTCATAGTGATAGCCCAAAAATTAAGCATTTTCTCTTCAAAAAAATCATATATCCAAATTTACTCCTTTTTATTAGATATTTTTGTAAAATCGGGAGTCAGCCATTATTGCGGAAAAGTTTCGTACTTTCCCGCGCTTTCGAGATGTTCTAGAACATACGCGATGATTCTGGACGTCATCTGACGTCAGTAGCGTCTCTTTCGCGAGCGCGCATTCGCTGGCTCGGGCAGGCGCGAAAATTGGATGAGGTAACTCTCTCACTCCCTTCTTGGATGTGGACAGCGTAACCAGGAGACTTGCGGCGATTTTCTCGCGGCTGAGGCCGCTGAAGGCGGCGGTTGCCGCAAGTGAATGATCTGATATCTAATAATTTAAATATTGGCTGAAGGAATCTAAGTTTGATTCATCTTGGCATATGAATTACGTATGTCATATCGGCCAGCTTCAAAAATTAATGCATGATCAACGGAAGATGCCAGTAAAATGATGGGATGGTATGATGAGGCCTAAATTGCATTCTCCAAAGATTGCGATCTTCCATTAACTATGGCTCAACAGCAACAAAGCCTTAATTCTCACAAATGACAAATGTTCCAGGGGCTTGTAAAAATGTGTTGTGATGTGTGACATCGATCTCCTAAGCAAGAAAGGCTTAATATTTTTCCCAGATTGCCAAGTATTAGCTCCAATTCTACATAGAAATGCATTTTATCCTGTGATGGTTTGTAAGATCAACTTCGTTAAGATACAACAACGATCGTACAAAGAGCGACATCGAAAATAGTGAATTATCACGAAATTTTGATATATCAATCGAAATACATATTAATGTCGGTTGTAACATCATCTACGATACTAACGATGAGCAAATGAACCTCAACCTCAATATATACGTATATGCCAATTTTGGACATACTGATCTCCGTATGACTGAAAATAAAAGCACGATCGTAAACAAAAATGTACATTCATGATTTAATTTGTGATCAACGAAAAGTTTTTAAGTGTTAATTGAAACGAACGGGAATATGAATCTTACTACCATCTACCATTCCTACCCTGAGCGAATTGTTCGCTATGTCAATATATTATTTGTGTCTTTGCTTGAAGTATGGTCATTAAATTGTAAAGCCACGATCCGGTACCGGCGTGAAAAATATAATCAGTCAAAAATAAAAAAAATGTGTGTGCTACAAGAGTGTGTTTATGTGCTTCTATTCATGTCTTTGGATTATTAATTTATTTTCTTTCAGCTATTGTTGTACTGCAAACGGGGTGAGTTAAAACAATTTATAATTTTTCCTATGTTTATTTTATTTGTCTAATTCAAATTATTATCATTTAATTCAATTTTAAAGTTTAGGTAATTTTAAAGAGTTTTATAAGCCGCGGCACTTCTTTAGCAATGTACCCACTATTATGGAATCATTCGGCCAACCACTAAAAGTTAATTATTATTATTATTAATGATCAATTTTTAAATTCTTTATTATATATTTCATATTCAAAATTCAAAAAAAAAAAAAAAAAAAAAAAAAAAAAAAAAACATACCTTAAGTTTTCTATTTTAACATTTGGTGCCGCTCCAAAAAAACTAGTAAATTTAATGTAGGTTGAGATCCTGAGGTTATTGGCTCATTAATTTCCATTTCAAAATTAATTAATTTTAGCGATCGCGATTTAAAAAAAAAAATCGCGAATATTTTATTTATATTTTTAAAAACGTATGGATGCTGCTGTTTATGTTTGTAAATAATCTAGATATTATATTTTCCATGTTATGTGTTTTATTTTATTTTGATGTGGTAAATCCCAATATACGGTATTCCAAAAAATAAAAGGAATACATATAATTTCTAGAGCTATTTTAGCTATAATGATTTAAAAAATAAAGAAAAAATTGCGATTTGCCACTGATACATACTTTTACTTATAATATTTCATGGAATTTTAGTGTGGTAAAATTTCAAGTTGCAGTTTCCCCCCCCCCCCCCCCAAAAAAAAAAAAAAAAAAAAAAAAAGATAAATTTTTTAGAATTCTAATGTTATTCATATATTTTTTTGTTTTTGCCATGGGGATCTGCTGACATATGAAGGATAAATTCAATATAGGCTACTAATGTACAGTTATTTAATTAGTGATTTTTCCATTGACTACACACTCCCTTTGGGCGATTTTCAAAAAATTATTTATTTTAAAACCACTCCTAGATATGGAGTAGGTATTTTTACTTCACTGGAAAAATAAAAAGATGAAATTTAGATTGAAAATTCAGAATAAAGATTTCTTTTTAAGGGATGAATTAATCAAAAGTGCATAATGTTACTTAAAGAAATTTTTAATACAAAGTTCAAAGGTGATAGATTAATATGGGTGAAACTGTTTAGATTTGATTATTGGGATGGTGGAATTTTGCAATTATGGCAAACTGCGCTCGTGGCCACAGCAAACATTTTGCCCACATGCGGAATTTTAACTATAACCCCAGTTGACTATGCAATTCACTTAAAAAAAAAAAAAAAAGGGTTACCTATCTTTCTCGTATCTCACAACACCTAGATAATTTATAGGAAACATTTATAGGCAATTAAAATCGAGATCATTGTTCTATTTATATATAAAAACTATATTTTATTTATTATATTAAAACTGTGCACAGTGTGTATTAATTTTACAAGGTTTATTGTCGGAGCATTGCACTTGCAGCGACAAATAAGTCGATGTGGTTGAGACCGAATAAGGCACCCGTTTTTCACCCTTGGTGAATGTAAGCCTGTGGCTTATGCTGACATGCATGTCTCCGATTCAAAACTCTAAAATGTAAAATACCTTGAATATTTATAGCATATGCAGAGACCATCATAAGCTGAGCCTATAAATAGTGTGACCAGCAGTCTCATCATGCATTGCTTTTATTGATATGGGACGAACATATTCCCCTTTTTTCTTCAATTAAAATGAAATAAAATAAAAGACAATGACCTAGAAACCAGATGATCGTATTTATTATCATTGCCTGTTTTCCTGTCAACAAATTTAAAGAACGTTAATATGACTCTAAAATGTTCATTTTTTTTTTATCACTGTTCATCCCTATTACATTACATTGAATCCCAAACAATATTAATATTAAGTGGTGGGAAATAAAGGTGGGGCTAAAAAGTGCTCCGAAATGAATCAAGGGACTTTCCAGCTGAAAAAAAAAAACTTCTATAAAACTATAGAAAATGAAGAAAAAGTGCAGGTAATCTGACGGTATTTGGAACAATCCCAGCTAAAAAAAAAACAAAAAAAACTATAAACATGAAGAAAAGCTGCAGATAAACTGAAGGTATTTAGAACAATAATAATTTAAGGGGAAAAAATGTTTAGGTGCGGGGGAGTTACCTGAAATTTTTTTGCTTTTCAAAATACCTTCAGTTTTTCTGCAGTTTTTGTTCATTTTTATAGTTTTTTTTTTTTTTAGACTATTTTAAGCTGGGATTGTTCTAAATACCTTCAGATTATCTGCACTTTTTCTTCATTTTTTATAGTTTTTTTAAAGATTTTTTTTAGCTGTGTTAGCAACTCTGATTTTACTATATAAATATCATCACACATGGTGATTATGATTACAGTTACGAATTCAAAACGTTATAATTTTAAAACTACCTATCAGAGCGATTTTATTAGAGCAATCGTGAGGCAATGAACATTTGTTTAACAAAAGAAAAAAAAAAGTTCCAAAATGTGCCGTTAATTATCCGTAAAGTATTTGTTTCACGAAACTCCTCTTTTTCTATTTTCACTATGACTGTTTCCGCTGTAAACACGTATTCTTGTCTTTTTGCTTAAAAAAAAAGTACTAAACCCTTAAGTCTATTATTTCCTGAAATTCAATTGTGTTGCTAACATAATTCTTGTGCTTAATAAGCCCATTTAGGCGTTCCCCCTGACATTACTCTGACAGTACCATCTATAGGAACACGCTGGAACTACTTTTTTATTCCCCCAAACAAATTTTCATTGCTTCACGATTGCTCTGATAGAATTTCAAATCGCTCTCATGGGTAGTTTTAAAATTATAGCGTTTTGAAATTGTAACTTTAATTATAATCACACTGTACAACGATCATTCCCGTCAACCATCTCAGTAATAATCGGAAGATTAGCAGTACCCGCCTTTGTTTCACACCAGTCCTTTTAAAAGTAATTTTTTACTTATTTATTCGTAACTACATTTGCAGAGAATTATTCTAAAAATAAAGTGGTGTGGAAAAAGGGGCTTGTACTAAAAATTTTACGACTCATAATTAAGATGTTGGCAAGCATGCAACGATTATAATGTTCCTTTTTTTTCTCTTCACAACGAATTTTTAATAGCAATCTTCGTCATAAAATAAAATTATTTTTGTGTCGTCGTGGAAATGGCCCCGAAAAAGAATAGGTTGTACAACCCTTGTTACAATATTTAACAAGTTAAGAAAAAGATAATTAGTTGATTTGTTGATCAAAGATAGTGAAAACATATAAATTAAAATGGTGGAATATGTGTTTTCAGTATATGTTTTGAGCCATTAAACATGCATCTAATCCGTAATATATATATATATATATATGTATAATCATTTAGCATTTACATTTATTGGTTAATGCTTTTAAATAAACAAAGTAATTTACTCTAATCTGTTTAGTTACTTTTTTTTTTTTTTTTTTTTTTTTTTTTTGCAGTATAGAACAATATTATTTAGTACACGAAGATCCATTACGTTTGCTAATCTTAAATGTTCTTTAACATCTGTTTTTCGTCCATATGCCTATCATTAGACGAACATTAATATTTCTTTCTCCTAAGAACGTAGCACATCTGTCTGTTTTTTTGTGTTTTAGATTAACTGTTACAAACTGAACAGAATTGCTAGTTTTTATTTACAAAAATAGTTTTTGTTATTTACGAAAAGAGATAGTTATTTACATTTATTTACTAAAACAATTCTTCGAAAAAAAAAAAAAAGTAGAAGAAGATATTACCACTTTTACTATCCTTAAGTGTAAATGAAATATGTTGACAAAATAAATAGCAGGGCCTGATAAAAATTTTTCATTTCCATGGAAACGTAACTTGCTTTATGAGAAATCTAAATATATTTAATGTAAAATATTTCTATGATTTTCTTTTCACCTATATATATATATACTCATTAATATAAATACATATGTACAGTCGAGGGGAAAAAAGAAAAAAAAAAACGCAAAACTCGATGTAACTTTGTTGCTAATCGAAGCACAAAAATGTAACAGGTATCATTCGACTGGGAATTGTTAGTACTTTTAGAAAATGAAGTGAAAATTTGAATTGGGGTCGTCTACATATTAAAATGCGCACAAACTTTGATTTTTTCAATGATAATACCCTAATTTTATTTTATATTTGAATTTCTGGGGCCTCAACGACGCGAAAATGTATATTGGTTGTATATTTCACTTATTTTTTTTTTTTTATAGAGCTATAAGCGTTCAAAGTTTGAAGGTGCTATTGTTACACTCACATTTCAAACTTTTATTAATATCTTCACAAAAAATAATTTTATCGATATAATTTTTTATTTTTTATTTTATTTTATTTATTTATTTATTTTTTTTTTACAAAATCATACTTGCCAACATCCTCATTAATATTCTGTAGTGCCGTTAGTCCCGCCCTATTTTTCACACCAGTACATTTTTAGAGTAATATTCTCGAAATGCAATTACGATTTCATAAGAAAGAAAACACTGTAAAAACATACTGGTTTGAAAAAGAAAGCGTGGTTAACAATACTACGGAATATTAATTAGGATGTTGACAAATGTACAAGATACAGTGAAGAAACCCAAACATAATGCATTGTCACTTCTGATTCTGAAAAATACTTTTAATTCTGTAAAATATCAATAAATTCATATTAAAAAAAAAATGAATTGTGACCTATATTATGTTTTACATAAAATGGATCCTAATGCTGAAAAATATGGGTGTGCAAATTTGGAGCTCATTGCTGTTATTAGTTATCGAGATATAAGTAAATCTTTCTTTTGGAGAGTCTGAAGGGGCCATCTCTTATAAAGTTTTGCAAGAGATAGCGAAAAAAAATCTTTAAAAATAACAGAGAAAATTATACAACATATTTTTTATTTTTATCTACGGGTCAAACTGTGTAACAACAACATCCAACGCGAAGAAATGAAACAAAAAAAAAAAAAATATTTTTAGACATTAATGTAAACAAACGAATTTTCGTTTTCCAAAGAAAATAAGCCCCGCCTTTCATCATTCTTCTAAAACTAAAGAATATAGGGAAAAAAATAAAAGAAATGTAGACCTGCTAATTATGCTAGATTATCCGTAATGGTATTAAGCTCCGCCTTTTTTTTCACACCAGAATAGTTGTAGAGCGATAATCTTCTTATTTAATCATAAGAACATATTGCTAAATATTATTCTACAGCTATTCTGGTGTGAGAAAAAGGCGGGGCCTAATACCATTACGGATAAACTAGCATAGTTAGCAGGTCTAGAAATGAAAAGGAAAAGTGACTATGCGCATTCGTAATAAACCCCTTATTTTACATTGGCAAAAATATTCACAAATAGCATTTGCCTCATCGATTACTGGTGATAAATTCAGAGCCTGATTAAGGGGGAAGCACACATTATCTCCGCTCTCACTGGAATATTTTTACAATTATTTTTTACTTCATGTCATAGAAATTCCACGATTTGACGAGGAAATATTTTTTTATAAAAAATGAACGGTGTAAAACAATCCAATTTACTCACCGTTAATAGACACCAGAATTCTTTTAAAATAATTTTTAATGAGAATTTTCTGTTTATTATTGGTGGAAAGTATTTGTTAAAAAATAACGGTGTAAGTATAAATAATGTGTGCTTCCCCCTTAATCAGGCTCTGGATAAATTTTGAATCCTTTAACCACTTCTTTCTCGCCCCCGTGATATTCACTGGCAGTGACCACGCCCCACGTGTATTTTTCCTTTAGCATTTTAGGGTACATGAAAGAACTAGCCAGTTACAAACTATATAATGAATTTGAAAATATGTACAGAATAAATTTATATATTATTCATATATTTATTTTCAGTCGATTTTTTTAATTAGACAAATATATGGAATTTATGGGCTTGTCTTTGAAAAATATGCGACCGTTAAGGGGTTAAGCGAACACTAGAAAGGAAAAAATTAACTAAATAGGCGGGGCTTACTGTTTAAAATAGAAAAATAGGTTGAACGCAAAAATTATTAAAAAAAAAATAAATAAATAAATAATGTATTGGAATGCATAGATGCCAAAATTTTAATTTATTCCAAAGTATTTTTAGCCCACCTTTATTTACCACTTTTTATTATTATTATTTTTTTTTAAGTATTTTTTTTAAGTATTTTTTAAGTATTTTATCGAAGTTAAACATTAGAGAATTTTTTTCTATAAATAAATTGGTACGAAATAAAGGTAAGGATAAAAATACTCCGGAATAAATTAAAATGTTGGCATCTATGGGAATGCAATGCAGACTTGTTAAATCGCTTCTTAACTACCGTCATAGTCAAAAAGTTAGTAATTTAGCTCATATATTGCTTAATATTTTCAATTTATTTATTTATTTTTGTGTGTATGTGTGTTTGTGGGGGGGGGGGGGAATATTACTTTAAGGATAATTTAGTCTTTAAAAGTTACTTCTAAAAATATATTTTAATTAAAAAACTATATTTTTATAGAAATTGTAAAAAAATAGTCCACTTTCGAAGAGTTAAACTGAATGGTATCTATTAGATTTTTCTGCGTCAATTAATAACGAAATTACAGCGAGTGTTGCGTGTTTTTTTTTTTTTTTTTTTCCCGACTGTACATATACCTACATTAAATATACTAATTTTTGTTTGAAAATTTTTAATATTAGAGCTGTTAATTTTCTTTAAATTTCACAACTACTAAATAAGAAAAGAAGAACTTTCTTGTTTTAAAGACGAAAATTCTGCAATAAGCGAAGACAAAGAAAATTCTTTGAAAAAGTGTGGTATTCTAAAATAAAGAGGTTTAGACATTTATTTATAAGATTATTATTTTCTTTTTATTGCCAGAATAAGTTGTACAAAAATATGAAAAATGTAGAAAAATAATTATGAAAATTTTCAAGTATTTTTAAATTATTTTCATTTAATTAGTAACTGGATTAAAATATATATATATATAATAATTTTTTCTATAAATACATTTTTAAAGAAGTTACTCTTACAATCCGCTTTTGTCATACTTGAAATAAGAAACATAATTTAATTATGCAAAAATTTAGAAATGGATATTGACAATATAATTAAGCTCATTTTAGTCATCAATAGAAATCATATTAACAATGTATTTACATTAGATCCTGATTAAGAGCAGGGCACAACTTGAAAACTATTTTTTAACAATTACTGTTGGCTTAGAAATTAAATTTAAAATAGTGTACCTAATTCAAAAATTCGATTCTCAGAGTCAACTTATTTTCTTTAAAATTTCATAAAGCATCGGACAAATCCAAAGTAGGAAAAAGAGAATCATGGCATCATTCTCTCACAGTGTTGACCGTTCTGGCGATTTTTTTTAATTCAATAATCACCAATAATTTTTAATTGTAACGTTTCCCTAATCGCTTCGAAGATTAATAGTGTATTATATATATGAAATAACATGTTTCAAAATTATTGGTGATTATTGAATAAAACATCCGCCATAACTGCAACACTGTTCTTTCAGCACTAAATTTCATGTTCGCAACAATGTACTGTGAAAAGTAACACTCAGTTGGCATTCTCCAGATCCGCGGAAAAAGATCCTATTGAAGGTATCGGAATGGATCACTTCACACTATGTCCTTTCTTTTTTCTGATATCAAATTGCGCCATGTTTTGAATCACTCAAACCGTCAATGTCATAGCTGCCAACCATTCTGTGTTTTGTATACTGGTATTATTTTATAGAAAATTTAACTTATTCAATCATAGAAAACTGCTACAAAAGTGCAAAAAAATTCTTTAAAATATCGGTGTTCAAAATGCGAAACAGTTTGCAGTTTATGGTCTATGTGAACATTTTTTTGTAATCGTAAGATCTCGAAATACACATTTATCATGAAATTCTTGTCACAGTACTTTCAACGAATTACTCGGTCACAACTATCGCTCAGTCACTAGCAAAGAGCTTCTGTTGTCCAAGCTGGTAACCGTGTTCGATATAAGGTGGAGTTCGTCGACTCGCAACCTTTAACCCCTTAACGCGCGCTGTCCTCGCTGCGAGGACGCAAAATTTAAGATCCAGCTACAAAATTTCATCCCGGAAATTTTTTAGCAAAAACTTACGTTTATAACATATCGGAAATGGCCGATTTTTTAAACTTTAAAATTTGAAATTTCTTTTAATTTAATTTAGTTCATGAATTCCGGTGGCAGTATAATTTAAATGATTCGAATTGTCTTGCGCCGCAAAGGGTTAAAACGTTAATTCACGCAAATACTATCTAGGTTTCCTTAAAAAAAAAAAAAAAAAAAAAAAAAAAAAAAAGAGAGAGAGAGAGAGCATTTTACTTAGATCTAGGTCGCACATGCAGTTATCTACATAGTTGCAAAAATTACTCCCGATGCCCATCGGAACTGCATAGCTAAGGATCGACGACTTCTGATAGTTTCATTTTACAGTACTTCTATGACACCCTCGGTCATTTTCAAATTATTTGCATGAATTACCTGTTCCAGGTTTCGTTTTTATGACTTCCTATTGTCTCAATTAAACAATTTCATCAGTAACTATGCCATTTGCGATCTAGTGTTTGGAAGATATCTCTCGATTATATACAAGGTCTGGCTTTTAATTTCCAGGACTGACGTAACTGTAGGCGAACGGAAAGCCGGAAGATGGCGCTAGTGATTGCATATTGAAGAGCGTTTTCTTGCGCATGTGCAGTTCAATCGGCGCCATTCTGAAGTAAGTTGTTCTCTTGGAAAGGCGCATTTAAACGTAGCTCTTAAATTCCTATTGTCAAGGTGAAAATGGAGCAGAGAATTAACATTAAATTTTGCTTCAAATTGGGCAAGACAGCTGCGGAAACCTACGAAATGTTAAAACAAGTTTACGGCAAGGAAGCATTATCCCGCTCAAGAACTTTTGAATGGTTTAAACGCTTTCGGGACGGGCGAGAAAGTGTCGAAGATGATCCACACACAGGTCGGCCGCAGTCCGTACGCCTGTGAAGCGATTCTTAGCCCAGCATGGTGTCGTTGAGATGCGGCATCCACCATACTCTCCAGACCTAGCACCTGCAGACTTTTTCCTGTTTCCTAAGCTGAAAAATTCGATGAAGGGAACAAGATTTCAGGATGTCGAAGCCATCAAGAAAACCGTAACGTCAGTATTAAAGAGCATTCCAAAAGAGGACTTTAAAACTGCTTTCCGAAATTTGTACAGTCGAGCACAGACGTGCATTACGGCTGATGGGGATTACTTTGAATCATATTAAATGACTACGTGTTTAACTTTCTTTTCTTCTGAGTTATTCTATGAGTCCTGGAAATTAAAAGCCAGACCTTGTAGAATGAAACAGTTTATTCCAATGATTATTCTTTTTTCAGCTCCGTTAAATTCTTTCCTTTCTATTCTTATGACATCTAAAGTATTCACATTGGTTTTCTATTTAAACATGTTCTATATTTTTCACGTTAAGAGGAATCTACATTTATTCCAAGAATCACAATTAAGTATTCTATCTATATCTAAAGGGCTAAGAGATTTTCTTGAATTCTGATTGTCTGTGTGTTGACGAAAGTTGCCACAAAATTTTCACACATTAGATAATTAAAAAAAATCTAATTGTTCGATCGATAACTTAATTAATCTGATGGATTCAGAAAAATTGCCCCTTTCATTTGATACCTTATTTATAACGAAATTTTGATTAGATTTTTTAAAATTAATTAAAATATGAAAGAAATAACCTGGTAAAAGATTTAAAAATGAACATTTAAATTTTTAATTGTTGCCAAAACTTATTTTTTTCTTTTAGGTAAAATATTAAATTTGCTCATACACAGGAAAAAATGGAAATATGAAAATGGAGTTTTTTTTTTTAAAAAAAAGACAAAGTTGCACGAGTTCCAAAAATTAATGGAAATATAAATTAACGTTAAATAAATAAAATAGTCGTCTGTTCAATCACGTGATATTGAAAAACAAAGAATCGAATTCAGTAAATATTGTTCTTAAGAGCAAAAATATTACTATTCAATATAAAATAAAATAAAAGTAATATTTTGCATTTGTAAACAGTGGAATAATTGTATTTGTGAGTTTAATAATTTTTAAGAATACTTTATATGTTTATTTATTTTCACAAGTAAGAATGGATTTTTTTATATTGTAGTGTAACGGTTACATTAACTGATTTAACAATAAATATATGATTCACTACCTTCATTAATTTCATAAATTTAAAAATAATTTCATTAAAAAACTTTGATCTATTGGCATGCAAGCAGCATCTGACCGAGTTTTGTACATTTCGAGTTTGATTTAAAAAAAATTCCCGCATTCAGAATTTGGTTCATTCCCAAACCGAGACTTTTCTAGTTAATGATATTTATTAAGGCACACGATTAATCGGTCAGATTTGTCGCTCTATTACGATTTTTTTTTTTTTTTTTTTTTTTTTTTTTAATTAGAGCTAATATAACCGGGGCATTCCGCTTAAAGTGAATTCCAAAAAAATTCATGCCACAACCTGATCCGAACTCAGCACATGTTAGCTGTAATTTAGAATGCTAAACATTTAGCTGACAATAACATACGCGGGTCAACAATTAAAACTCATTTTTACTTTCTCTTACCCATAAGGTAGAGAAAGTATTGTTTTTGGGTCAAATTTTCGAACGCGAGATTTTGTTATATTTACACGTTTTGAGATCCCCTGAATACGAAAATCATGTTTTTGGCAAATGGTCTGTATGTATGTCTGTGTGTCTGTCTGTATGTGTGTGTGTATGTCTGTATGTCTGTGTGTCTGCCTTTTATCAGCATATCTCAAAAACAAATTATTGCAGAAAGTTCGAACTTGGTATTCTAAATGTGTATCATATAGGGATGCTACAGTAAGCTTTTCGTTAAGATCAAGCTAATGGTTTGTGTACAGGGACAATCACGAGAATTCTAATACATTACGTCTATGGGTGAAATTGCAGGAAAGTAGAGTTTAACGTCTATAGACTACAATAAACCAAATGAAACGAATATATATATATTGTAATAGAGATAGTTAACTGGTAAATTTTTTTTTGTGTATGTAGGAGCCTCTCCTCCCCCCCTGGGGGGAAGTCCCCCCTCGAGGGGAGTAAATTTTCATGATGGGTATCTTTCAAAAGAGCTCGCCAATACCTTTAAAACGAATGGTTGAACCATCGATCTGCGATAATTTAAAACAATGTTATCGATTTTTTTTTTTTTTTTACTTTTAACGAAAAAAAAAAAAAAAAAAAAACTTAGAAAAAAATCGTACTTTTTTTTTTTTTTTTTTTTTTTTGAGAATAAAATGGACTTTTTTTTTTTTGGATATTTGGTGTTATACTACTTCTCTAATATGGGTATCGTCTGCATTATCATGGAAGATAATTTTTTTAAATAATAATTTTAATAAATTATTTTTTAAAAACAGACTTATTTTTTAATAACCGAATTAAATTCTATATAAATGTAGGTGCATTAATGAAACGGGGGGGGGGGTTGAGGGTGAGAACTAATTATCATATAAAACTCTTCAGAAGCCTAATATGAATTGTTTAACATAGGTTTACATAACAGGACTCGTTATCTTACCTATTAATCTGCAACCTGTATTTATTTCAGGGTAAGAGAAAATCGTGTGAGTGACACACCAGATTATTAAATTATATATTTCGAAGGCAATAATTTTGTATTTAGTTAGACTACGTTTTAAATTTTTAATACAATGTAAAATTAATTAATTTATTATAAATATTTAAAATATTATGTGGTTTATGAAATGCTATAATAGCACCTATCTTTCTAAAACTGGAGAATATATTAAATACAATATATATATATTTAACAGTTCTACTGTAACAGAATTTAAACTTCTTAGAAGGTAAGATGTCTATTTTTGTTAAAACATTTTCCGTGACTGAAGAATACTTTGTATGACATTTTGAGAAAAGGCACTATACTTAAACTATCTTATTCATTACTTTTTTTCAAGAGAATATGTTTCATTTAAAATTTTGAAACGAGTAGTCAACGTATACACTCTCAAATGGTAAAGCTGTGGAAAAATCTATCTTTCATTTAAATAAAAATAGGTGATTAAAAGTATGTGTATTTTTTAAAATTTCATTGACGTATAGAAAATACTCTTTCTATTACTATATAAGATAAAGATATTTTTGAAAAATTACCTTATATTGAAGTTTTTAGGTTATAGTGTAATACTTTTTCTAAAATGTCACTTAAGCATATTTCCCTATGAAAATATTGTTGCCAGACTTTGCGACATTTTATTCATTTTTCGTAAAGATGTAATAGTTAATATACACAAAAGACGAGTCTTCGATTCTATTCTTCTTTTATGTGTATCAAATATCACTTCTGAAAATTATTGCCGACAATTGAATAAAAAAGTCGGAAAGTCTGGCAACATTGTATGAAAATATGTACAGTAAAGTCCCGTACAACGCGGTTGCCAGTTTGTCTCATGAATATTACAATTTTATTTTTTAACACCACTCATTTTATATCAAAGCAACTGTTTTATATAAAAACTAAATCGAGCGTATAAACCTTAACCAATAGATTGGTAATCTAAACATTTAGTGGTGTTAAAAGACAATTCGGATCATTTAAATTATACTGCCACCGGAAATCATGAACTAAATTAAACTAAAAAAAAAATTTAAATTTTAAGGTTAAAAAAACCGGCCCTTTCTGAAATGTTATAAACGTAAATTTCTGCTAAAAAATTTCCGGGATGAATTTTTGCAGCTGTATCTTAAATTTTGTGTCCTCGCAGCGAGGACAGCGCGCTTTAAGGGGTTAAAAAATAAAACTGTTTTATTTATTTGTCATCTATGCCACTAGAGCCTGATTAAGGGGGAAGCACACATTATCTCCGCTCTCACCGAAATATTTTTACAATTATTTTTTACTTCATGTCATAGAAATTCCACGCTTTGACGAGGAAATATTTTTTTATAAAAAATGAACGGTGTAAAACAATCCAATTTACTCACCGTTATTAGACACCAGAATTCTTTTAAAATAATTTTTAATGAGAATTTTCTGTTTATTATAGGAGGAAAGTTTTTGTTAAAAAATAACGGTGTAAGTATAAATAATGTGTGCTTCCCCCTTAATCAGGTTCTGCCTGCCACCGCGTTGTACGAGACTGTATTTTCATAATTTTCATATAGGTTTATTTTTGTGCTCTCTTTATACAGATACATGTTTCTAGCATTTTACAAAAGCACCTCGGAATACTGAAAACAAAATAAACTATTTTTCCTTTCTTATTTAAACTAATTCGTTAGCCTAGACAAAGTTGAAAACTTCTATAATTTTGAAATATTCCTAATTTTATATTAATTACCACCTTATTTACTTTATAAATTTTCAAAAGATCAAAAAAAAAGTTTATAATTGAACAATTTGATAAAAGAAAAATAGTAGAATCTATCTATATATATATAACAATCATGGTTTGATGATGCAGATCGTTGTTCTACAGAAAGTATGAAAACTGATATCCTCTGAATATTTTAAAATATCTATATATTAATTTGAAACATGTTTTTGTCTGTCTCCACTATATTGAGAGAACGGCTAGGTGTAAAAATTCGGTTGAGGTGTCTAAAGAAAGGTCTTGGTCTGTAGATGTGCTATGAAAAGAGAAAAATAAAAAAAAGCCGAATGGTTCCCCCCCCTCCCCACCACCCGTTTGGGTTAAAAACGAAAAACGTCATTTTCGGAAATGCAACAATACAGCGAGTTTATCTCAATTTTTATTGCCTTATAAAAACAAAGTTCACGTGTTATCATTTTATTTTTTAATTATTGATCCTTTTCTACAGTGTGGCAACATGAAAAAATCTATATATTAATTTGAAACATGTTTTTGTCTGTCTCCACTATATTGAGAGAACTACTTGGTGTAAAAATTTGGTTGAGGTGTCTAAAAAAAGGTCTTGGTCTGTAGATGTGCTATGAGAAGAGAAAAATAAAAAAAAGTCGAAGGGGGGGAAACGGGTGGGAAACCGTTTCCCACCCGTTTCGGGTTAAAAACACGTTTACGAGCTTAACTAAGCTTCAAATTACTTCACGGGGAAGAAATTGTACATATGGGGACTAGAGTCGAATACTAAAAAATCAATATCTGCGAATTTGGAATTTTCGATTTTAAAGGGGGAAAAAGGGGGAAAGTAGATTTGGAGGGGAGGAGAAAGGGGGGAAATTAGTTTGAGAGGGAAATCCGTTCTAGACCCACACATGTAGCACCTCGTTTTAAAGGTCTTGAAATTTCATGTCGATTGGGGATGTTTGTATACAGTATAGTCCGACCCCTGGTGGTGAAAAATGGAACTAAGTGATTTTGCTGTAGACCCTATCATGTTACATCTTATTTTAAAGGTCTTGGTATTTCCTGACCGTTGGTGATGTTCGTACAGAACACAGTGCGCCCCCTGGTGGTGGAAACTGCAACTGAAGGATTTGGCTGTTGACAAAACCATGTGACACCTTATTTAAAAGGTCTTGGAAATCCAAGGCGATTGGTGATAGAGGTCTTGAAATTTCATGTTGATTGGGGATGTTTGTATACAATATAGTGCGCCCCTGGTGGTGAAAAATGGAACTAGGTGATTTTGTAGTAGACCCTATCATGTTATATCTTATTTTAAAGGTCTTGGTATTTCCTCACCGTTGGTGATGTTCGTACAGAACAAACTGCGCCCCCTGGCGGTGGAAAGTGCAACTAAAGATTTTGCAGTTGACACCACCATGTGACACCTTATTTGAAAGGTCTTGGAAATTCAAGGTGATTGGGGATGTTTGTATACAACATACTGCGCTCCCTGTTGGAGGAAAGTGGATTTTGCAGTGCTTGCGTAGCATGACTGCTATACGGTGCCGCAGCTGCAGGCAGCGGTAACACGAGTCAGAGGTTCGTTCGGTTCAAGGTTAATTTTTGAGAATTTTTTCATGTTAATAGCGGCCTGCATATACGTGCCACAGGCACTGGGATAAGAAATCGAGTTCCGTTCCGTTTGAAGTATTTTTTTTTTTTTTTTTTTTTACAGATTATTATTATTATTATTATTTGTGATGTTTTCATTTAAAATAGAAAATCAAACAAAATCGAGTTAAAGATATAAAACTATACAAATTTAAGGTGCATTTAAGGTTATTATCATGGGCCGGCCAACACCAGGCGGGTTCTTTCGGTTGCAGGTTAATTTTTGGGAAATTTTTTTTATGTTATTAGCGGCTCACGTATGTGCTGCCGCGGACACCGGTGTCACAAGACTGAGTTTCGTTCGGTTCGAGGTAATTTTTTTGTTACAGCTGATTATTTTTTACGCGATGCCTTTATTTAAAAATAGAAATTCAAGCAAAACCGAGTTAAAGATATAAAATCATACAAATTTAAGGTTCAATTAATGTTATTATCATGGGTCCGAGCAACGCCGGGCGGGTCAGCTAACATGTAGCCTTAGTATTAAAAGAAACAGAGAATAAAAGATAGCAACTGTTTTATTTGGAGTCAGTTTGACGTCACATTGACAGTACTTTGTAGAAAGTGATGTCATATATAGTATTTCAATTTATAACCATTTTTCCGAATTTCTTTTTTTTTTTTTTTAAGTGAAATGTTGTAAATTATATTAGATGTTTTAACTTGAAATACATTTAAATAATGATACGACGATTTTTGAAACATTACGGTCAATAAAGTGACCGTCGAAGTCGACGGGTTCCAGCTAGTATATTATTATTTCTAGACACGTCTGTTAGGGACTTTTCTTACTCATCCGTATTTGCACAAGATGCAACATTTTAATACAATTAATTTTGTATTTTAAGAAGTTGTTTTATCAAGGCTGCTAGAGATGACTTTTTTAAAAATCTTCTTTCGTACCACTATTAAAAAAAAAAAAAAAAAAAGAATGTTTTCGCCGTTTAACCGCATACTTGCCAACCATTTCATTAATAACCGTACAATTGTTAACGCCCCCTGAAAAAACGTCCCTTTTCCCACACCACTACATTTTTAGAGTAATTCTCTCCAAATGTTGTTACGATTAAATAAGACTAAAATTACTCTAAAAAATTATTGATGTGAAAAAAAAAGGCGGGTACTAAAAATTGTACGTTTCATAATGAGATGGTTGGCAAGTATGTATCCGCAATTTGCCTACATAAATTTTATGCTATGGAAATAGTGGTACGGAAATAATAATAATATATCGCCTGTGGCAGCACTCTTTTTTAGTACTCAGTGAATTAAGTGGAATAATCACAATAACAAATTTAATTTTCTGTTGTGGCATAATTGCCAACATCCTAATTAATATTCCGTAGTATTGTTAACCTCGCCTTCTTTTTCACATTAGTATGTTTTTACAGTGTTTTTTTTTTTTTTCTTATGGAATCGTAATTGCATTTGGAGAATATTACTCTAAAAATTTACTGGTGTGAAAATAGGGCGGGACTAACAACATTGCGTAATATTAATGAGGATGTTGGCAAGTATGGTTGTGGTAACCAGAGTACCTTCCACTTGCCTACAGATGATGTTTTTCATTTTCTTTCATTTTTTATTTTAAAATGGCCCCATTTAATTATAATATCAATAATGTATAAAATCTTCCCTATAAGTCTGTAGACATTTTAATAACTCATAAAATTGGAAGGAATTAATAGAATTAAACGCGGTTTGCGAAAACGTTGTTCTCATGAAGGGGGATTTTTTTTCTTTTTCTTTTCTTTTCTTTTTTTTTTTTTTTTTGTAAAAAAGAAATAAATGTTATTTTTTTTCCTGGATAGAGGACGCTGCAACGACTCATAGCTAGAAATATGCAAATCAGATTCCTATAAATTGCACGGTTTAACGATTAATACACCTTATTCCTTCTTTTGCATACTTGCCAACCATCTCATTAATAATCTTACAATTGTCAACTCCCCTTGAAAAAACGCCTCTTTTTTCACACCTCTTTATTTTTAGACTAATTCTCTCCAAATGTTGTTGCGATTAAATAAGAATAAAATTGCTCTAAAAAATGACTGGTGTGAACAAAAAAAAGGTGGTTACTAAAATTTGTACGGTTCATAATGAGATGGTTGGCAAGTACTTTTTTGGCTCCTATTTGAGCATATATGAAGTTTTAATTGCGATGCTGACTTGGTGAAGATGTTTCTCCTCAAGTAAGAACCGCCGACTGAAAGTGTAGTTAGCAGAGTTGTAACCAGTTCTGCAAGATTGAGGGATATTTTTATTCAATAGCCACTACTAAATTTAAATGTAACGGTTGCCTTATCACTTACAGACTTTTTTTTTGTAAGATATCTTCGAAACGGTTAAGCAACCGTTACAATTAAAATTTAGTGGTGGATATTGAATAAAAAATTCCATCAATCTGGCAGCACTGGTTGTAACACGTTTGCAAACTGTAATTTGTGATGATGGCAGACACATAGATTGGAATTTATGTGTCTGTAAACAATTGCATGAAAATAAACATAGTTTGCCACAAAAAGGTGTGCTTTGCTCATGCACAGTGTCCAAAAATAAACAAACGAAAAAAAAAAAAAAAAAAAAAAAAAAAAAAACGAAAAATTACAGTTAATGTTTGTAATGTAGTTAATTAATGTTTTGAAACCTAAATCAGAGATGCCAAAATCTCTAGTTTATTCTGTAACATTTTTAGCACCAGCCTTTTTTCCCTCACCAGTTTTACTTTTTCCTTTCTTTTTTCTTTTTTTCTTTATTTTTACCAGTAACTTTCTTTTAACTTAATTGTAACTAAATATTGAAAATTATTTTACGAAGAAACTGATCGGAGAAAAGGCGGGTACTTATAATGCTACTGAATACATTAGAAATTTGGCAGCTCTGCTATACTTTTATAATAGAATACCAGATATCTCTCAACAATTTTCTGCGTGACGTAGTCAGGGTACTCATAAAGGGATATTTAATAAAAACACAATTTTTATGTAGTAATTTTAGATTTGAGTAATCGTTTATATGCGTTAATATCTATTTTAAAGAATACTATATATGAATTGTGTTATCCAAAATACCCCTTGTGGAAACACTGCAACTAATACAACTGTTATCTGATAGTACTTTTCAAAGTATTGAATAGTAGAAATTTAATATCAAATACTTCTATCAATACATATATGCAAATATATGTATGTATGTATAAACCCCATACAGAAAAATATACAAGATGGAAGTCACGTTTCATTAATAAATTTTATTATTATTATTGCTATTCTTTGCATCAAACTTTATTCCGGTATATGGAATAATCAAAGCCAATTAAGCATATGAAAACTGCTCCAACGTCGAAAGGTGAGTTCTAATTTTGTCTTTCTTGTTCTTAAATTAAAACATATTTGCACTTAATTTTAGATTTTTACCCGTAATAACTAAGGAGTAATGTGGGTAGCAACCCTACACATTGTATTTAAGTTTTTTCCAAAACTCAGGGATGGAACACGGTCGCAAAACACATACAACTATCAATGCAACAAAATTTTCTACTTCTTCAATCAACGATATTATATGCAGAGAAATTTCTTAAACAAATACCGGTATTAATTCTGCGCCCGTTTCCTTCCCTGAAAACTACTGGAGATATTTTATCAATGTATTTTATCACCTCTAGGGGTGAGTCCCAGACCGTCGCCAATTGCCCATATGCGCAGCACTAGTGTGACGTAAAAAACAACCGACCAAATAATTCTAATTTTTTATAGTGATTCAAATTTAATAGTAATTCAATTCTATTAATAATTCTCATTTTCCACCTATACTTTGTATGATTGATTCTATCAAAATAAACAACTTTATACGGATACCTGCTGAAGATTTCCTTTTTTTAACTATGTTCACCAAATTTACCCTTCTGTAGTTTATGTATATCACAGCAAACTAATAGACAAATAAAATGTATTAATTCTTAAATGTCACTTGGTTGTTAGTATTAAAATCATCCCATGAAAATATACTAACGTTTTTTCACCGTTTTTACTCGAGCAAAAATTTTAAATAATATACCTGTACTGATAAGTATAAAGGATTTAAGTCCATATTCTTGATTTTGCAGGAGATGAAAAATAAAGTTAAACTAACTAAAAACTAATCAGAAGAATCAATTAGGAAAAAGGGATTATGTTGATTTATACCAGAGCCTGATTAAGGGGGAAGCACACATTATTTATACTTACACCGTTATTTTTTAACAAATACTTTCCTCCTATAATAAACAGAAAATTCTCATTAAAAATTATTTTAAATGAATTCTGATGTCTAATAACGGTGAGTAAATTGGATTGTTTTACACCGTTCATTTTTTATAAAAAATATTTCCTCGTCAAAGCGTGGAATTTCTATGACATGAAGTAAAAAATAATTGTAAAAATATTCCGGTGAGAGCGGAGATAATGTGTGCTTCCCCCTTAATCAGGCACTGATTTATACCCTTTATATCATTCAGTGATTGTCAATCTTCATTTAATAAAGGGGAAAAATAAATATTTTAAACCAAAGATTAATGCTAAATTTCTGACTTGAATCTTTTTTTTTTACCAATGGATTTTCTCAAAGACTAAATGACATGGATTTAAATCCTTTATACCAATCGATAGAGAAATGTTTCTGAGTCTGACTATGTACTTAACAAAAAATCGCCATTTTTGCATTTAAACCCTTTATACTTATCAGTACAGATATATATAAAATATTACTCTTGAAAAGTATCGGTGATTGTTGAATCCATAGCCTCTTAAACCAGATGCCTGTTGTGTGGCTCAGAAACTTAGCAACAGTTGAAGCGGTAGACACTACCACCTGGTACAGATTGCGCAACTTTTTTATTCAACTCTCACCAATAATTTTAAGAAGTGATATATGATATATATAGTTGACGTTTCTTCGATTCTATTCGAATTTTTTGTAAATAAAATCCAACTTTATACATATCAGTTATACAATCCTTTATACTTATCAGTATATATATATATATATATATATTGGGTGAGTGCAAAAGTTCTACCCATTTTTATTAGAAATAAAGAACGGAAAATTGTGCATAATCCCTATTTCTGTCTATGACATCTTGCTACCTTTCTGGTTGGATATGAATCCCACGGTGGTAAAATTCCGACGGTTTCGAGTCAAAAATGTTTTGGATAGCACTTTTCACAGCATCAAGACCATCAATGATTTTCTGACTGAAGGAATTTTTCAAAGCGCGAAATAGGTGATAGTCAGTTGGTGCCAAGTCAGGAGAATAGGGGGAGTGGGGTAAAACCTCACACCAAAGCCCAGTAAATTTTGGAGAGTGATGACAGCAGCATGTGCCTGGCGTTATCGTGATGAAGAATAACACCGCGATGATTGATGAGACCTGGCCGTTTTAATACCAAATTTGAATGCAGGCTGTCTAACTGTAGACAGTAGAAGGCAGCATTGATCGTTTGATTGAGTGGCAAGCCCTTCCAGTGAATTATTCCCTGCACATCAAACCACACACTCAATAACAACTTCTTAGGGTTAAGTTCAGCTTTCGAAGACGATGTAGGCGGATCAGAAGGGCTACACACAGTCCTACGTTACAGTACGTATCCCACTTCTCATCTCCTGTCACAATTCGTGTTAAGAATGGGTCCTTTTTGTACCGGGAAAGCAAGGAAACACAAAAGGCTATTCGGTCATCCCGTTGATTAGCTGTCAGGTTATCTGGAACCCAACGATACGACTTTTTCGTAAAATCCAACTTAACCATCCGTATCTCGACCGTTGTCCGGTGTACGTTGAATGTCTCCACTAATACTTGCACGGGTGGGTTCGGGTTGTTCCTTATTGCTTGGTCAATATCGTTTTCTCCAACGTGTGATAGCCATCCACTCCTAGCTTGATATTGGCAGCTGCTGTCTGCTTCCCTAAATCCCCATAAACTTGACAAACATTGCGACATGCTGCGGCTACCGTACTCTTTTTATCGAACTCGACTAACAAAGAATGTCTTATATGCTCCTGCTCGCTTTCCATATTACAACCTCTGACATTTTTTTTAGGTGATTAACTTTGTAAGACTCGATGAGTTTATATGTGAGTCATCCACACGTTTGATTGGCCGACTATTTGCGTCATTACAATTTCATGTGTGACGTCAATTCCATTGTGAATTTGCATATCCAAAAACGGGTAAAGTTTTTGCACTCACCCAATATATAATATGTAATTCATAGATATGTATAAATAGTATCAATCTCGATAAGACAGTCTGAGTAGTTTTGGAAAAAAATAAATTTAACATTTAGGGTTGCCATCTCCATTACTCCCTAATTGTTAGAGTTAGAAGTCTCAAATTAAGTATAGAGATTTTTATGATTAAGAACAATAAATACAAAGTACGAACTCTACATTACACGCTAATTCAGTTTTTCATGTGCTTATTCGGCTAAACTTTTTCATTATCATGCATAAGAAATTCTCACTTACTTTAAATTTCTTACAAATCGAGTTAAATGCATGAGATTTCCAGATTTATATTAAAGTTTGTTTTGGATTAAGTTAAATGCGTTAGACATTTTCAGATTTATTTTAAAATAACATTCAATAAAAGTTAACGTAGTTCTATATGCTTAATTTACACATTTATATGGTAATTTAAGCACGTTTTCTGAATTTTGTAAGTTTTAATGGTCGCTTTCAAAGTTTTCTTTTAGTTAATTTAATTCATGTTAATGTCTTCGGGAAATTTCTTATTTTATATTTTCTCTATCACCAAATTGATTACGTATCAGTTACGAAATGTAAAAATTTTTAAACATTTCCGATTATTATCTCTATATTTTCTTGAATTCCAAGAAGTCCTAGACGAAAAGTTTGTTACTTCAAATTTTTGTGTTTAGAAACATTTAATATAAAATGGTGTTCGTGTTTTTAGAGGTGTCGCAAAATGCCAAATCTTGCAAGAGCTATGTAGGGGTGAAAGGACGTAAATCTTCCATCCCTATTTTTTAAAAATAATCTTTCATTATCGCATTTAATCAAACTATTAACCCGTTAGTAGTCGCTAGTTGGTCGATTTGCCGCACATCCTTACGTGCTGCCCGATTTTTTCAATCGATAGCTACCAAAAATTTGTAGAAGTGGCATTTGATATACATATAACGCGAATAAACTCGAAGAAACGTTGATCACATCACTTTTTAAAATTATTGGTGACAGTTAAATAAAAAGTGCGCAATCTGTAATAGGTGGCGCTGTTTATAGCGACTGCTAACGGGTTAATGTAAAAATACACTAAATATTTCTAAATACAAATAGTGGTACCTAAAACGCCCCACACTTTCTCCCCTGGAGTTATGCCAGTTAAGATGTTATGATAAATGTAATTTTATATAACTTAAAAAAAGATTCTAGAACATTGAACGACTTTATCTATATAAATTATTTTCTAGTACACGCAGTTTATTTTATAAATATTATACATACTAACAAGTAAGTATCTATAAAAATTATTAGAAACTTTTAAGGAGTTTACAAAATTTTACTGTAAATCTTGCAACTAACATTAAAAAAATAATCGAGTCTCTTTACGACTTATTATTTTCTAGATATCATAGTGAGCATGGGAAGCTCCCAATTTTACTGTAACTGTTTGAAGTTGAAATTGCGCAATGAAAATCGTATTCTTCTATTTTTAGCACATTTTACTGTTAAAAAATTACAAGATAAAAAGAAATTTTTATATACTACGTTTTTAATTTTCTCTTGAATCATATAAACTTGACAATTCTATTATTATTGAATACTTTAAAAAAAATTTTTTGATGAATTATCCCACCAACTTGAATGAAAATGATGAAATGCGTAATAAACAGAGCAATTATGAGAAATTTTCAAACATTTATTAATTGTCATCGTGATCTGAGCTATTCTAAAAGTTTCAAATGTCTAGGTAGTTGGGAATTTAGTTAAAAATCGATTACAAGATTTGCAATGGACAAACAAACAAGAAAGCGAGTCAAAAAAAGGTGTTAAAATACAGCTTTGTATGGCATAATTCGCTTGTTTTTTTTCGGGATATCTACAAATGAAATGTTGTTAGCAGCATAGTTGCCCACAATTTAATTCATTGCAGAGCATTTTTAGCCATGTCTTTATTTCCCACCACTTTATTTATAGAGTAATTTTCAATCAATCAATATATATATACACACAGGATGATTCAACGATGATGGAACAAACTTTGAGGGGAGGTAGGACACATCATTAGGACTCAGAATTGCATAGGAACCCGTGTCCCCAAACGTCACTTTAACCCTTTACGGACCATGTGTTTTTTGTGCTTTTTACGATTAAGCTTCGCCTACTGCCGTTCCTCTTGAATGGTGTATTATTCAACAGAGAAATTATATTTATAATTGTTTATCATACAAAAGACCATACATAATAAAAATTTTGTTTCCGAATAGGCCACATTGCTTGAATAAATATTAATATTGTGAACATTTTTTGTATATACTGTAACACACAGATTTTAAAAGTTACAACGTACGTGGACTTTCAAATACGAATATTTCGACGTTCATGGAGCAAACTTTAAGGGGTTGAATAGTTTACTAAAACATACATCTTTTGTATAGGCATAACATAAAAAATTAAATATGAAATAACAAACATTGTGCAAAAAACGAAAGTAAAAACTTATAAAAATACATAGTAAAAACAAAGTGCTTCTTTGCATCAATATTTACAATAAATGTTCAAAATTGCGACTACCAGCCGTAATGCATGCTTGATAGCGTCAAAGTGTGGATTGGCGAGCAGCTTTAAAAATGCCAGGTTTTTCGCGGACTTGTGCAACCTCAATGGATAACCGAGCTACGAAGTCATCTGATGAATCAATAGGAGAGTCGTAAATGATGGCCTTCAGATGTCCTTATAAGAAGAAATCGATACTCGATAAAACTGGGGATCGGAGTGGCCATCGGACTGGCCCGCCTCGTTCAATTCATCGCCCTGCAAAACTGACATCCAGGTAATTGCGCACTTCCATATCGAAATGTGCTAGCGCACCATCATGCTAAAACCACATTTTGTTGCGCACGATAACTGGGACATATTGCAGCAATTCTGGCAAAACCTCTTTTAGAAAAATAGCATAACGTGAGCCATTGAGCGGCGTTTGTAAAAGATATGAGTCAATGAGGTAATCGTTTGCAATACCTGCCCGAACATTAACAGAGAAACATTTTTGCAATGAATTTGAATGTATAGCCTGCGGATTTTCTGATGCCCATACAGGAGATTTGTGCACATTGAAAACGCCTTCCTGTGTAAAAATTGCTTCATCTGAGAACAGAACAAAAGCTGGAAAATCCTGCTGCATAGCACACTGTTGCATGAATCATTAGCAGAATTCTACGCGCAGAGGATAATCACTTACTTGCAATGGTTGAACTTTCTGAATATGGAATGGGTGGAGATGTTCTTCATTTAAGACTCTCCAAACAGTGAACTGACTCGCATGTATACACGACGTGCAATATCTCTTGTACTTGTAACGGGTGCTTCATCCATAATGTTTAGAATGGTTTCTGCAGTGTCGGGATTTCGAGCAGTTCTTGTTCCAGTCCTTGCGTCAGAATTAGCGAGAAATGTACTATTTTCACAAAGGTTCCGATTCAATCGTTTAAACCAGCGTTGCGAGACATGGCCTTTTTTTTATTCAATAGTCACCAATAATTTTGAGAAGTGACATTTGATATACATAATAGACTTTCAATCTTCGAAGTGATTAACCAAACGTTAAAAGTAAAAAATATTGGTGACTATTGAATAATAAAAGGCCAAATCTGACTACCCTGGTTCAAATATATAGAGTTCTAACAACCACGTGACTTTCTTCTTAGCAACCGTACTTTGCTGAAGGACAAAGCTAATTTTTCCATGCCATTGGAAGCGTAATAGTCGAAAGTTTTTATGCTTTTACAAATACATTTACAGCACTGTGTTACAATAAATTTGTAACACTATTCCGCATTGATAAACAATAGGTCAGTGGGGTCAACTGTCCCTCAGCAAACAAATATCGTCTGCTCGTGACGTCATCTGGTAGAACTCTATTGTGGTTCGGTAAGCGCCTGCTTGGAAATCGTTTCTGATATAGTCGTAACGCTGCTTTTTCATCCTTAGTAATATCTCCCAACACCCTCGTAAAAAACAGTTTTAAATTATACTTTACAGCAGAAGCAGACAACGAATGACCAGGTTCACTAAAACTCTCTACCTCAAGCATTACCAGCCGATCACTCCCAATTTTGCTTAGTTGTATTACTGGTGGTGATTGCAATTTTAAACATTTATTGTCAATATTACTGCAAAGAAACAGTTTGCGATGTATTTGAAACTCCGCCTACTGCGTAAGTTTTACATTTCCTGTGTTACAATACATTAAAAAAAATATTCACAATATAAGCGTAATTTATTCGATCAGTGTAAAGTATTCGGAAACAACATTTTATCATATATTTTGTAAAATTAACTGTAAAAGACAGAACCTTTCTGTTAAATACTGCGCCATTCACGAGCAATGGCAGTAGGCGGAGCTTTCTGTTAAAAACCCCAGAAAACACATGGTCCGTAAAGTGTTAAAATGACGTTTGGGTACATGAGTTCCTATGCAATTCTGAGTCCTAATGATAAGTCCTACCTCCCCTCAAAGTTTCCTATCATCGTTGAATCACCCTGTATACACACACACACACACACACACACACGCACACACACACACATATATATAAATATATGATAAAATAAGTAAAAGTACTCTTTAAAAAAATGTTGGAAGAAATAAAGACGGATCTAGAAATACTCCGGAATAATTTAAAATATTGGCAACTCTGTTAGCATATGTCACTATGACCAATTTTCGGATACTATTATTTCAGAAAAAAGTGACACTTTAAATAAGTTTTTAATGTCCAACTAATAAAAAGTTACTATTGAGAACTAGTAGCATTCGAAATCCATAACAAAACATCTTTCGCATTATATTTTGGAATTGAACATATAATGTATTCTTCTTTTACTTACCCTCTCTGTAATACCTTTTGCTTATGGTTACATTTCTGAATAATTTCTTGAATTAAAAGATTTAAAATTTTAAAATCTTATAGATACTAAGCGGACCATTTAAGAATATTTAGCTTATTAATTACGTTAATAAAATAGCACTGCACATTTTAGACATTGTATTGGATATGAAGAACATATTCTCTACATATTCAATAGACCATTTCTTTACAGTAGACGAATTTCATTTTTATACAATCCAGGTTTTTTTTTTTTTTTTTCCCTTCTATTCAAAGTTTGTGAATAGATGGAAATATCATTCCTTTAAAATTTTTTTCATACGGTTGTTGTTTAAGAAGGTGCCAATTTTTCTTTGAAAAACTGAAAATCTTTTGAATGTAAAAATTGTGTATCCCAAGAGTTTAATACACTTTCGCTCTCTATCGTAGTTTCCATTCTTTTTCACTTTTTTTTTCTGAAAAGTGTGAAACGCTTTCTTTTCTTATTGTATTTGCGGTTTTTCTTGTTATTTCTTAAAAAAAAGAAAAAAAAAGAAAGGAAAAGAAAGAAAAACACCATGTATCAATTGTACGTACAAATTTTACAAGATCAATTTTTTCCTTCTTATAGTAATAAAGAATGTGTATTGCTTAACAGTTCTTTTTCCCTCCGTATATTTATATACATATGCAATGTTTTAAAATTCAACTTTACATACAATACAGTACTAGCTCATTTTTTCACCGTCTTTGTTTAAAGATATAATGAAATTTTAGACAAATTTAGATAATTTTGTTAACTATTTAAATTTTAGAAAACACGGCCTTACGATATATTTTTCAACATTTATCTTCAAACAAACAGACACTCTTACAATTTAATTAGTACATTAAATGAAATATATTTACTCTCTTAAAATTTATATATTAAATATAATATTAATTACTTACCACTGAAAAGAATCTACAATCAAAATATTTCTAAGTATTGACGGAAGCACACTATTTCTTTCCCGAAAAAATGTTTGATAACTCGAACATATTTTTAGAGAATGTATTAAAAAAGTCCATTAAACTTTAGTAAAGAATGATACTTTCAGTAGAATGTAAATTGAAAAGCAGTGAACTATCGTAAGTTAAATATATACGTATAATTAAACTTGGAAAAAATAAATGAATTTTAAGGAAATGAAGAAATTCCTTTGAACTAGATAAAAATTTAAATCGAATTACTGAATTCTAGGAAAATACATCATAAAATAACACATAACACATTCTGAACTTCGTTCTGCACAAATGAGTCAAAAGTTTTTACTGCATTGGTTCTTGGTATTTCAATGTTATTCGAAATACATTTATCTACAAAACAATTTTGAAAGTTTAGATTACAATACCGAGCACATTGAAAAAAAAAAAAATAATAAAGATTAATAGCACTTTGATAGAAATATTTACAATTAAAAATATGAATGGAATATGTAGTTTAAAAGCAAATATTTATGAAATTAATTTTTTTAATATTGCATTCAATCAAAAGATTTAAAATAATGAGATCAATTATATAGGAAAAAACATGTTTTTAACGTAGGTTTATTTCTGAGTAGAAGCCTTTTTAATAATATTATTCATAACAGAATAAGTTTGATACGTGTGAAATTAAGGTTGCATGACTTTTAACGCACAAATAAATTTTACGGAAAACTTCGTACCAGTGTTTTGCAAATAGCATAGTTACTAACTCTCCAGGATTGCACGAGAGACCTTGTCCTAAAAAAATTTCCACAACTACTTTATATTAATTTAATCCTACAAAAAATTGTGACTAATTCCTACTAAAAAATAGTTGTGATAAATCTCAAGTAGTAAAGAAAAAAAAAGAGTCTCAGTAATGCAATTTAAAAATTGTCCTAAACAGTTGAATAAAAGTCATTCTTCAATTAAAATCATGGTATGACACAAGTTAAAATTACATAGGAACCTAAACATTTTATGCTGTTAGCCTAGCTCCTTAGTGGTATTAATTACATTTAATAAGCCTCAACTTAAACCTGTAGAAATCAGGGACTCAATAGATAGCACAGTGTATTCCAGGGATGGGATACGGGCGCAGAATTCATACCACTATCAATGAAACAATTTTTTATGCTCCTTAAGGCTGTGCATCCGGAAATAGAGTTTCCTATTCAATATGGCCGCCCAGGTTCTAAGAAAAAATTGGGGATGGCCTAACTTTAAAAACTGACAGCCAATTGCTCCAATCAGTGACTAGTATAATTCCGCTATTAGTTGACAAATTATCTACTTAACTACCTAAGTTATTTTGACACGTCCTCTTCTAGCTGTGGGGTGACCTGACAGAGGTGATAAGAGACAGTTTCCCACCTGTATTCAATTATCTACAAGAAGAACGCTAAAAAGTATACAAACTATGGCATCAATCAGTGAAATATTTTGTGAAACGTAAATCACTAAAATAAACAGATTTACGATTTAAATTCTAATGTCAAGAAATTTAATCTTATTAAATAAATAAATAAAAATCCTTTACACAAAATGTTTCAGAACAGAAGCAAATATTTTTTAAATTACGGAATATATGCATAAAATACATGAATATTATTAAAAAAAAAAAAAAAAAAAAAAAAAAAAAAATGTTTATTGAATTATTTATACTACATATATAGTTTAAAACAGTAGGTAAAATGGCTCTCTCTCTTGTCGAAAGATTCAAACCCACGGTAGTGTGTTTTAAAAAATAGTGGTTTATTTTATTTTATTTTATTTTATTTTATTTTTTAAGTTTTAATAGGAAATATGTTTACTCAAAAGTTTTTTTTAATTCTAACTGTTTACTTTCTTTCACGTTTATACATGGTAGAGAAAGTATTGTTTTTTGGGTCAAATTTTCAAAATTGAGTTTTTTTTTTTTTTTTTTTTTTTTCTTCTTTACATAATTATAAGTTTTGAAATCCTCTGAATTGGAAAATGTTTTTAGCGGTTGGTTTGTGTGTGTATCTGTCTGTTATCAGCATATATCAAGAACAAATTATAGCAAAAAGTCCAAACTTGGTATTTTAAATGGGTTTCATATAAATATGCTACACTAAATTTTTCGTTGAGAAAAAGCAAATGGTTCACATACAGGAATATCCAAGATAATTCAAATACGTGATGTTTATGAGGTTCAAAGTTCAAATAAGGGAGTAACAAAATTTTTTAAATGCATAAAAGCATGACTTGTGTAGATTGTGGTATGGAAATCATTGATCATTCGTTTACAGAGCTCCAAAGTATTTGGATATATTGGGGCTATACTTGGAAATTGCTGAAATTATAATTAATTTTGTGTTAGAAGTTTTTCAAGTAAAAATAAATTTAAATACACAACATTGTTTATAGACAATATACAGAGCTACCCACAATTAAGCTAAACGTTCTTTTGTATTGAATGTAATTGATGGAAGTGCTTTGCTATATTTTACTATGCCGACGAACACTGCTCATTAAGCAAAATTAATTTTTCATATCCATACTGTATGTAAACGAATTACTTTTAGTAGTTTTACTCTCAACTCTAGTTTTTTTTTTTTTTTCTTTCATAATATCACATTTTGAGGTTCCCTGATTATAAAAGTCCATTATTTAGCGGTTGGTCTGTATATATATCTGTTATCAGAATAACATAAAAACAGATAACTGCAGGAAATTCAAAAGTGGTATTTTCAAGTTCGTATTAGGTTGCCACTTAAAATTTGAGCAAGATTGTCCAGTTTGAAGTCAAATTAGTATCAGCCTTGATTATTATTTATTTGTTTATTTTTACAATTATGCATTATAAATAAGTGGGTTTGATGGAGGAGGGGAGTATCCGTCTTACAAAGAAATACATGTGAAATAAAACTTTTCCATATGTTCTAAAAATGTTCCGCAATTTCAGATTTTTTTTAAAGTACATTAATTTTATTAACTTACGCTATTGATCCTAAAACTTAATATGCAATATATATATATATATATATATTAGAGGTCTGCACGGGCCGGGCTCGGGCCGAATTTTTCAATCTGTTCTCGGGCCGGGCCTAAAATTTTTTTGCAAGCTCGGGCCGGGCCGGGCTATATATTTTTGTGTATACTCGGGCCGGGCCGGGCCTGAATGAAATTTTTTCCGGTCATGTCGGCTCGAAGCTTTTTCTTATTTTTCGAAAAAAGAAAATGATAAAATATTTCTTCAGCCATTTATTTCACATAATTTTACAGGCTGGTATATCACATAAAATTTTATTTTGTTAAAAAATGTCTGTAGCTTCAATTTAATTGCTTATCAGTCTGTCTGTTCGCTATCAGATTTTCCGCAAATATTTTTAGCATGTCTCGAAATTAATATATTTTATTTCAAGTAATATTAAATGGTTTCCTATTCAAAATAGTATGCATGTCACTGCTAGTTTGCGCACATGCTCAAACAAATGAAATTAGGTACGTTACTGTGTATAAGGCTTTGTGCCCTATGGTCTCTAGAATTTAGGTGGTATGAAGGCTATAAAAATCCTGCTGCTGTAACTTTTTCTCTAAACTCCTTTTTCTTTTCTGCAGTGCACTGGATGATAGTTGCTTCATTTTTAGCATGTACAAAAGCCTCTTTTCTGTAGAATATGGTTGGATTACTATTAGAATTTTGTTTACCGGATCACATGAAAGATTCATAAACATTACGGTACATAAGAGAAAATTGTTGAACGTGCATTTTTAGTAGTAATAATCATTTTAATTACCGTCCTATATTATTTGATGAGTGCTAATATTTTCGATTTGACTTTCTGTCTGTCTTATTTGTGCCTTCTGTACGTCGGTAATAATGAACTTTTTTTTAACATATAATTATCTTGTAAAAGTTCAGCAGTTTTGTTAAAGAAGATTCTATTGCTTCGCTGTATAAAACCTCTGCAAAACACATACTAAAAATCTTTTTCGTAGGAAGGCATGCATTTTTTTTTAATTTTTCATATTTTTGAATCGGGCCGGGCCGGGTCGGGCCTGATTTTATCAGTTTTTGTCCTTGCCGGGCCGTACACAGCAAAATATAAACGGGTCGAGCCTGGCCCGGGCTGAATTTTTCAATTTCATACCGGGCCGGACCAGGTAAGCAAAACTTTCGTACAAGCCGGTCTGGGCCCGGGCCTCAAAATTCCGGCCCGTGCAGACCTCTAATATATATGTATGTATGTATAATGAAAACATTTTTAAAAGTTTCAGTAAATATTCTATATATTTCTTTCCAAACTCTATTATAAACAACTTCTCAGAAATGGACAGAAGACTAAAAGAAATTAAAACCCTGCAGGAACTTATGAATGAAAAGTTACAGCAAGAACAACCCCCACAAAACACTGCCAGTGTTCCACAAGATACTCCTGCCTCCTATGTAGAATCAAACATTATTAACCCCAGCTTCTCACAGGTCACAGGTCACCAAGCGGCAGCAGCACAATCAAACAAAAGCACACAGAACCAAAAGAGAAACAATAAATCTGCACATCCACAGAACAGGCAATTCCAACAAGCCCTACAGGCACTTAACATTTTCAAGAAAACAGTATACATTACTTCTGTCAAACCCACAGACAGAGGAACAGAAATCATGGCACTCTTGAAATGTAAAAATTTCAACACTCATGCAAAAATAGTAAAAACTAACATATACAGAAAATCCATAGACGTTACATGTGATTCAGAGACTGATGCCCAACATTTACTAAAGGACCTCGCCTCTCACAGTGACATTCCACAATATCTGAAAATGAAAATGAAACCTTGCCCGATGCAACGCTTCCTAGTTCTAGGTTTGCCGGAGGAAGCTGAAAGCAACCAGCTACTAAAATGCCTCATCGAACTAAGTGGTCTACCTAAAGAACTAGAAGAAGCCATACAAATCATCCGACAGCAGCAATCCAGAATCGCCGACCTGAAGAACTGGGTTGTTCAAGCACCCTCCCCTCTAGCAGAAGCCTTCTTAAACCTCCAATCAATACAACTGGGCCTGCAAATATATCCAATAAGACCACTAACACAAGTCATCAGGTGCTTTAACTGTCAAAGCCTGGAACACCCAACGACTACCTGCTCAAGCAAACAATACTGCTCTCATTGTTCAGGTACACACAAAAATGAGCAGTGCAATTCCAGGCCCAGCTGCATAAACTGTCAGCGGGAAAACATGTACAGACTGAAAAATGGATTATCTCCAATAAAATCAGACCACCCGGCTTACTCCAAGAAATGCCCCATCTATGAAGAAAGATATAAATTCTGCCGTGAAGCACTGGACAAAAAATATCCTATGGTAGCCCTAGGCGCAGCAAGAATTTCGAGAAGAGATGCTGCTACCTGCAACCGCCTAACCCATCAGTCCAACTCTCGCCAACGAAGTAACCAAAACAACCAACAGAATAAATCTAGGATCCGTACAGTCCAACAATCCAGCTCCCGCACAAGGAGCTACAGGAGATCACAGGAAACAAGATCAAGAAGTCGCCAGACACGCCAAAACTCCAGACCAAGCCTCAATCCAGAGTCCGAAAGAGTCGCTCCACAAGACAAAGACTACCCTCCATCAGACAGCAGAGAGCACCCATCCACTAGGCCAATATATCCATACCAATTCTTCCCAATCCCACCTCCATTATCTGCAGATTCAAATCATCTTACACAGCTCTTCATGGACTACCTCAGAAAATACTCTGCGACAACCTACCAACCCACTCCTCTCGGAGCCAGCAGAAGTCCAGGCATCAGTAACTCCGACGAGCTATTATCTTAACTATGGAGCAAGCAGGTAAACAACGTCCTAATTTATCTAATTCCGTTTCAACCCCCAATAAAAATTTTAAATTCAAAGCAAAACGCAAAAAAGTTCTCTCCTCCTCCTACCAAAAAGCAGCATCTTCTTCGACCACCCCACAATCAAACTCCATAGACAGTCTTCGGGTCCTGCAGGTCAACCTCAACAGATGCAAGGCGGCAAACTCGGCGGCGCAAGTATATATGGAGAAAAACTCCATTGATATTGCGCTGCTGCAAGATGCCTATTGCACTCGAGAGGGTGACCTGTATGGTTTCCCTGCCTCCTGGTCCAGATTTAGCTCTAATCAACACTCCGCGCATGTACTCATCAACACACAAAATCTTAACTACACTCACCTTTTCACTGGGGAGCATTGTGTCTTTCTGACTTTGACTACACTTGAAGGCGAACTGATCCTTGGCAGTGCCTACGCTGCCCCCTCTTCTGATTTCGAGGAATGTCTGCAAGAATGGCAATTTCTCATCACTCAAAAATCTCTTTTTCTCTGTGGCTGCGACCTCAATGCGAATTCCCCATTATGGTGTTCACCGCGTGAGGACGCTAGAGGAAGCAGCCTAATTGAATTCATAGCTTCTAATAACCTCTGTCTAGCCAATATTGAAAATTCCCACCCAACTTTCGAAAAAAATGAAGCCAAGGGCTGGCCAGATTTTACCCTTGTTAATCCTAAAACTTTTGCAATCATTAACGACTGGTCAGTCCTGGATATCCACAATAGTTCTGATCATAAATATATTACTTACTCATTAAATTCGACTCCCTCAACCACTTATTCTAAAAGATTTGCAACCGCACATGGTAATTTTAATAAATTCAAAAAACAACTCAAAATTAATACTTCCTCTCTACATAATACAATGTCTTCAGTAACAAACACTAATCAACTAGAGCGCGCAACTTCTGACTTAATCAAATCCATACACTCTGCCGCCTCCTCTGCTTTCAGACTCAAAAAATCGGGGAGGCAGTTCGCCTACAACTTCTGGTCCCCCCAGCTACGCTCCATGCGTAACCAGCTAACCGCGCTTAAGAGACAATTAAAATATCTAGACCCAACATTACACCCGCAACAAAAACTAAAGATTAAAGAACTCTCGGCCCAGTTCAAAAAACAGGTAAATACTGCTAAAACTTGCGCATGGAGAAAGTTCTGCTCCACACAAACCAATAAATTTGGCACCGCTCAAAAATTCTTCACCAATAAATATTTTACCCCAACAGAGCTGAAACTTCAACGACCTCCAGCTCGATCCTCTAAACGTAATAACCTAGAATATATCACGAGCATTCTTTTTCCATCTAGTAAATACCCTAATTTCAATCCTCCTCCCTTCTCAGCTCCCTCGGATGACCCTTTCACGGAGCCTGAGGTTAGGGCTACTCTGCACAGTTTCAATGTTAAGAAAGCGCCAGGTCCAGATCATATAGATTTTAAAATACTTAGACATACGTTCTACACAATTCCCCAAATCATTACTGACTGGACAAACCTCTGTCTTAAATTCCAATATTTTCCAATAATTCTACGAAAAGGAGAGGTGGTGTACTTTCTGAAGCAGGGGAAGCTCCCCTCTGAGCCAACTTCATATAGACCAATCTGTCTTTTGCCCACTCTAGGTAAACTACTCGAAAAACTCATCGTTACTAGATTAAATTACTTTTTAGAAACCAATAATTTACTGCATACACACCAATATGGGTTCAGAGAGGGTAGATCGTGCGAAATGCTTTTGGAACAAATCCGGAGCTCCTGCGCCCTCAACGCAAGTGCTAAAGAATACACCACTCTCATCTCCCTCGATATTAAAGGTGCTTTCGATAACATAGAGTGGCCCCACATTCTCAATACTCTACGCGATCTCAACTGCCCGGGCAATATAGCGGGAATCATTGCTTCCTACCTTTCCAATAGAAAAATTTTAATTAATTGGGGTAACGGCTACTCAGAAAGATCTCAATCAAAAGGCTGCCCTCAGGGATCATGCCTAGGACCAACTCTTTGGAACCTCATAGCAAACAAAATCCTGCTGCGCATGAACTCTGGGGGTTTCAAAACTTACGCATACGCAGATGATTTCTCGTTACTTCTCTCGGGCAGAATTAGAAAAGATCTGGAGGTTCAGGCCCAGGAGGCTCTCTCTCTTTTCAATAATCTTCTAAAACAACTAGATCTATCTCTCTCCCCAGGTAAAACACAGGCCTTAACATTCTCTCACCCAAGACAATTGAAAAGAATGCCTGTGATGAGAATTGACGGCGTCAGTGTCAGACATGTTCCTCATATCAAGGTCCTTGGCATCACGGTCGACAGGGGTCTCAAATGGCTAGCCCACATTAAAGAACTTAAATTGAAAACTCTCACACACTATCACAATGCAGCTAAAATGGTTGGAAGGAGGTGGGGAATCTCCACCTCCTTTCTTAAAATATGGTACTCAACAATAATAGAAAAAATATTAACTTACGGGGCTGGCATTTGGGGGGGTAACCTGTCGGTTGCTGCTCAGACAAACTTAAACTCAATCCAGAGGAACTTCCTCCTCCAGTTATCAAGAGGATATAGAACAATCTCCACTGACGCCCTCACTGCTGTTACGGGCATTCCCCACGTCCATCTTCAGCTTCAACAGACGTACTTAAAAACAAACATTCTTCAATTAAAAAATATTTCTTTGGCAAAAACCCTTTTTCCAAACACAGAAATACAACCCACAGTCAATAGTTGGAATATTCATCCCGGCAAAGATGTTGCTTCACAAATAGTAAATTGTAACAAAAATAGCTTTTCTCCTTCTGCTCCTGTGGCTATCTACACTGATGGCTCCAAAACGGACCACGGTGTGGGTGCGGCCTTTTGTGTGATGACCGATGGTTCGGTTGTCCATCAGTGGGCGGGCAGACTGGCCAACTATAACTCTGTTTTCCAAGCGGAATTATTCGCGATCCAAATGGCCATAGACTGGGTTATGACTAATATTAATAACTATCCCTCCCATAATATTTTCAGTGACAGTCTGTCAGGTCTTCTAGCCATTGCTCGCCACAGGAGTAAACATCCACAGGTTATCTCAATTAAATCAAAACTTATTAATCTGGCTAAACATCTTTCCCTGGCACATGTTTCTGCCCACAGGGGAGTTCTCGGCAATGAACTTGCTGATTCACTGGCCAAGGCAGCCACCGAAAACAACTCAATAGATTTTTCACTCCCTGCCCCTCCCTCATACGTTAAACAAGTATTAAAACACCAATTACTTAGAGATTGGCAGAAACTGTGGGATACTTCTCCAAAGGGAAGATACACCTTTAATCTCATCCCACTCGTAAACTTAAATTCTTGGTGTCTTTCCCCCCCCGTGACTGCTTTTCTGACAGGTCATGGCCCATTTCCATCCTATTTATACAGATTTCATTGCCGACGCTCTCCTCTGTGTCCTTGCGGGGAGGAGGGAACTCCTAATCACTATTATTACTACTGTAGTTTAACTTCTGCCTTTCACTTAAGAAATCCCACTCCCAGGCCAGCCGATTGGCTGTTTAATATCCTCAATAGAAAAAGCCTGCTTTCTAAACTAAATAATATATTTGAATTCCTTATGAATATGACTAATCTCACAGATTAATCTCACATCTGCTTGCTCTTGCTTTAAGCCACTTGCTCTGCCTTGCTCTACTTGCTTGTCACTTTTACAAGCCTTAAGACACTTGTCACTTTTCCACCAGCATAGAACATGCCGCTCCTTGTCGTGTGGGAGACCTGTCTCTAGCGGCTTTTGTAATTTTTTTTTTTTTTTTCACTTTTCCACCAGCATAGAACATGCCGCTCCTTGTCGTGTGGGAGACCTGTCTCTAGCGGCTTTTGTAATTTTTTTTTTTTTTTTTTTTTTTAGAGTTTAAATAAACTCCGGAAGAGGGGCCTAGCATAGCTGGAATCGCTCGACACTGCTCCTAGAGCGGTGAGCGGCACCTCTTCCCTGTTAATATATTTCTTTCCTTATTTTATTAAAATATGACATTTTCCTGACTTAAAATTTTAGTCTTGAGCCTAAACAGTTTTAAGATTTAATTAAGTAGAATTACAGTTCAAGGAAAAATTTCATTTATTTATTTATTTTTGGGTCTAATTTTAATGTAATTTTCGAATTTTGATGGAATATAATCCGACACACGCAGAGCTGCAAATACTTTAATTAAGAAAACTTTAAAAATTAAAAAGTAAAATAACACGCTCATTTCCAGATATTTTAATTGTGGACCTATGATAAATAACACCCGTGAAGTTGGAATATTTACAAGGCTTTTAGTTTACAACCTCATCCCTACCATCCTTATCTTAAATCAACGCTATTAAACGTAGAGAAATTTTTTAAACGAATACCGGTATGAGATCTGCGCCAGCGTTCCAACCCTGGTATCCAGATGGAACTGCACAAGCGTCGTTTAATCGAGGGAGCTGAATCTTCGTGAACCATCCTTCCAAAATATTTCCAAAATACTTAAATTCTAGATACAGACTGTGATAATTATCATTTTTATACTGTTATTGGAGAGGTGGTTCCCAAAGATTTATTCCGTTCCAATAAACGACGCTTGCACAGTTCCATCTGAATAAACAATCCCATGTTATGTTCATTTTTCTACAGTTGTGAGTTGTGGCTTGTTAGATGGAGTACGTAATAATGAGATGTTAGGATAATAACTCGAAATGTCTAAGTCTTTAAGTGATTTTAACTTGTATTATACAACGTTTTTAATTACCGTAATTTCTGGTAAATAACCAGCAGGTAAGATGTGTCATTTCTCCATCAGAAATCTTATTTAATAGAGAAATGTATACTTTTCGAAGTAAGAGCTCGTACAAATATAAATTTAATTATCAATTGAAATTTCTGGTGCAAAACTCGATTATATAACCTGCGGGGTATCTACCAGAAATTACGGTAATCAATGTCTCTTATTCACCAGTTTTTAAGAACTTCTAAAGTATAAAATCTGATTAAAAAAATTGGAACTTTTTCAGCTAGGCAATAATATTTAACCTATAAAATGGTTAAAGAAGATATTGTAAGGGAAATAGCTTTAAAAATCACTATAATAAAACTTATATAGAATATTTAAATGTTGGCAGAAATGCAAAGTTTCTTAGCAATTAATGTCAAAATTTATTTGCTATGATTTATTTCGTTGTAAGTATAACAAGAGTGCTAACATTTCTCATTTTTCACGAAGCATACCTTGTACCTGCTTTTATTTCACATCGCAAATTTTGATGCGTAATTTTATCCAATATATAATTACGATTAATAAGAAGAAAATTATTCCCCAGAAAAAAAGTTATACGAAAAATAGGCAAGCACTAAGAATGTGCAAAAAAAAATAAAAAAAATAAAATAAAATAAAATAAATAAATAAATAAATAAACAATCGAATTTTTTGCATATTTGAAGTATTTTATATCTATACAGTATACAGTTTCCAACTTCGTTGTTTTCCTAAAATAGTTAATATCATCGTTTAAGAATAAAAAATATTAGCTTGTGAAATAGAAGGAAATTATTATTAATGATTTTTTTTAGAATACTTCGGGAAATCTAGAATAAATGGCAAATGCGTTATGGACTCCTTTTAACAGATAGCCAACAGTATACGATTCCGAGAAACACATTTTTCATTACACAGCTGCCAAAATTACTTATTTTTAAATCAAATTTCAACACCGTTTTTTTTTTAAGTATATTATTAACGAACTAATTAAATAAACTGAAAACATTTATAAAAACTGTCAGAGTGAGCTTTACTGTGCAAATTATCATATATTTGTAATTCCGTTTAATATTTTTAGGTGACTAAATAAACTCTGTTTAACCTAGAAATAAATATAGATAAGGGATGTGTAGGGCTTTAAACCTTTGCTGCGCAAGGTAATTACTCTCATTTAAATTACACTGCCACTGGAATCTACGAAAAGAATTAAAACCAAAGAAATAAATGAAGTTTCTTGCTATGTTATAAAAATAAAATTTTGCTAACAAATTTTCGGGATGAGTTTTTGCAGTTGGAACTTAGTAACTGGTGTCATAGCAGCGCTTATATTGCACCACAAAGGTTTAACTCGTTGAAGCATGGTGGCGTATATTTTATATCATTTATTTTTTATAAGATTTTACAGGGAATTTTTTTTAAATAAAATTTTGCTCTTAAAACTAAGTTGTACAAAACTTTCATGATATATATATATATATATAAATTCAAATAATTGTATTTAAAAATTAAATTAAATTTTATATATTATATTAAAAAATGTTTTCAGTTTTAGCAGCATTTTCTATTTTATAAATATAAATAATTTTTTGTGTATATGTAAAATAAAAATATGTGCATCAAAGATTTAATGTAAATTTAGCACTACTTTGAACACACATTTAAACTACGCACCAAGTTGATCGCCGATAAAAATGTACTAGTTTTGGAAAAAATATAACATTCAAGAGATTAAAATTATTAGAATATTTCTTAAAAGAACTGTTTAAAGTTAAGACACCTTTCATTAAGGGAAATATCAAATACTTCGTGTGTAACCATACTTACCAACATCTTCATTAATATTCCGTAGTGTCGTTAGTCCCGCCCTATTTTTCACACCAGTAAATTTTTAGAGTAATATTCTCCAAATGCAATTACGATTTCATAAGAAAGCAAACACTGTAAAAACATACTGGTGTGAAAAAGAAGGCAGGGTTAACAATATTATGGAATATTAATTAGGATGTTGGCAAATATGTGTGTAACTGACAAACATTTTCAAATTTCGCATTTATACATATTTTCGGTAAATCGTTTGTTGAAGGTAGAGATTTATTGTTGGTTTTAAATAGTTTTAGTATTTTGTTTAAATGATGGTTAACTTAAACTTACTGCTAAAAATAATCGTATTCTGTTGCATTTATTCTACATTATCTATCTTTAATTTTTTGCATTCATGCATATTTCTTTAGTGGACCATAATCACAATTTCTTACTACCACTTTTTATGAGTAAAATACATTAGCTAAATATTTTTTTACAGATGCTTAAGAGGTAAATAACAGTTAAATAATGCAAATTCCTGTTAAATAAACTTAACAACAGAAAATTTCTTTTAAATGTGCTTCTCAGTTATTTAAATATTTTTCTATTAAATTCTATAGTTTTCTGTACTGCAAAGCTAATAATAAATAAATAAATTGTTATGTATTTATTGATACTATGCTTTTATATTTATTTATGCTATTATATTTATTTATGCATCTTTATTATGCGTATACATTTATTCTTATTCTGTATTTATGGTTCTTTATGTTTATTTTGTACTTATGTTTATTATGTATGTTTATTATGTATGTATATATTTTTTTATATCTAAAGTCTTTTTGATTATATTGAATCATATTTTAGTGTATGTATCTTTTATTAAAACATTTTTATTAATTTATGACAGTCTAGCTATTGAAGTCACCACCTGTTAATACGCTCCAACGTCTTAACAAATTTTGCTCTATATTGTAATCCTAACAACGTTATTTAAAAATACTTCTAATTAAAGGAACCAAAAAGGAACATGTGTCTCTATATTACCTATGCTTTTGCTTCAAATATTTAAATGATAGTGTGTGTTTTGGTTCTATAATGTTTAATACAATCTCTATAATGATTTGTATAACATTTTGTGAAATGTAAACTTTTGTATTTAGGGAGTTTTGTTTAAATATGTAGTTACAGACAATATTGCCAGAGTTTAAAGCTTTTTTAATCAATAATCACCAATAATTTTGAGAAGTGATATTTTATATACATAATAAACGGCTAACATTCAAAGTGATTAGGCTATTGTTATATTTAAAATTAAATGGTGGATATTGAATAGAAAAGCTGACCAAATCTGGCAACACTGGTTAAAGATACACATTTTTTTTTCTGAATTTCTTAACGTTGGCTTTAAAACGTTGAATATATAAGTTAAACATATACTTATACTGCTTTGTCAAAAATAAATAGACGGGGTATTATGAAAAAAAATAGATTTATTAAAAAAAGGTTGAACATTTAATTAAAAACTAGCATATTATTATTAATAATGTGTTGATCTTCCTTTATTAACAAATATGGTTTTTATTCCAGCTCGCATAGTATCAATCAAGCTATTGATCGGCTCTTGTTGCAAATTATTCCATTCTTTAACTAACACTGTAACCATTTCCTTTTTATTTGAAGCTGTTGCAGATCTTTTAGAAATATTACTTTGTAAAATATGCTAAACATAATCAATGGGTTTGTTTGGTGGAGTCAATCAACATAATATCAGTTGACTGACTCGACCACGGGAAAATTACAAGCTTTTTTGTGGATTTTCAGGTTGTCGTTTTTTGAACACTTTGACACGGTTTACCATCTTCATCTTCAATGAAAACGTAATCTTGTCGAATGAAACTGATGCCATGAAAGATCTGTATTTTAGAATTTCAACATATTTTTTTCACATTAACTTTACCTTTACAAAACAACAAACTACTTCTTCCACCATACCCAATAGCTCCTCACACCATTAAACTTATGCCGCTGTATTTTAGAATTTATTACAAAAATCGGTCTTTCAACTATATCACAGAAAGATGCCACACCTATTTTCGTTCGCTATCGCAAAATTGACAGTATTACAATTCATCAGAAAAAAAATAACATTCCTCAAAACGTTTTCAGTCATAAAAATCACACCTTTTAACCAATCAATTCTCCGATTTTTTTTCATTTTGTTAACAGAGGTTTCTGTTCGGCTTCTCTTGCACATAAAAGCCAACACTATGTAGATACATAGCCTCCTAAACTACATGCCTGTCGCGTGGCCATACTTGCCAACCATCTCATTAATAACCGTACAATTGGTAACGCCCCCTGAAAAAACACCCCTTTTCTCACACCACTATATTTTAGGAGTAATTCTCTCCAAATGTTTTTACGATTAAATAAGACTAAAATTACTCTAAAAATTTATTGGTGTGAAAAAAAAGGCAGGTACTAAAAATCGTACGGTTCATAATGAGGTGGTTGGCAAGTATGCGTGGCTCAGAAGCTTGACAACAGTTGAAGCGGTAGACAACGCCACCTGGTACAGATTGCGTGACTTTTTTATTCAACAGCCACCAAAAAATTTTAGGCTATGATATACAGAAAAGGAGAATAGAATCGAAGGAACGTCGATTATATATATCATATATCACTTCTTAAAATTATTGGTGACAGTTGAATAAAAAAGTCACGCAATCTGTATCAGGTGGCGCTGTCTGCCACTTCAACTGTTGCTAAGTTTATGAGCCACGCGACAGGCATCTAGTTAAGGAGGCTATGGTAGATACCTGTGAACATTTCGATGTGACAAATTCAAAAATATAGCCACATATTTCACGGTTTTTTCAGGATTCCTTATGACTTCTCGAACTAACGCCCTATTTTGTCTGGCAGACGGTCCATGTCCTCCAGATTTTCGTGAAACACTCGACTTTTTTATCTCTTTTGAATTGTACGGTTGCACGAAAACAATTAACAAAAGCCCGTTTAATGTAGCATTGATATCGCGCGGAGATTTATTAACTTCAACAATGAGTCTTCGAGTGAAATCGTTTAGTTCAAGTAATCCTCTTACCTGCGACATTTTAAAACAATGATAATTAACTGCGTTTACGTTTCGAAAGTTTCTGAAAATTCTGCGCATCAACCCGTTTTTATATTAAAAAAGTTCGTTTAATTTTTACAGTGTCTATTTACTTCTGACACTGTAGAGCAGAGTTGTCAAATTTAACATACCTTCCAACATCCGAATTCTGAATCGGAAAATTTTTAGAAGTCGCCCTTTTTTCCACACCACCTTAATTTTTAGATTAATTATTTCCAAATGTAATTACGATTAAATAAGTATAAAATTACTCTAAAAGAAGCCAGGTGTAAAAAAAAAAAGGCGGGTACTAAGAATCTTCAAATTACTCAGCGCTGCAAAAGAAAGAAAAAAAAAAAATCGACTCGTGATATTATTTCTGCCGATTCTTATGTATATTGACCTCCTGAATTCGAATATGACCCCTATTTTGCCCAATCACCGACTGTTTTCGAGGGATGCCACCCCCGCCCATAATTTTTATCACTATTCGGTAATTTTATGGCGATGAATTTGATTTGGAGACTGGAAAAGGATTATTTTAACTCATTAAAAAAAAAAAAAAAAAAAAAAAAAGATACAATAAATAATAATAATAATAAATTAATAAAATAAATAAATGTAAATTCTAATTACAATGTCAAATCCCCCTTAAATTTCCCCCTTGCTACAAATGTTCATGTTTTAGAATTTTTCACCTCTGTAGCCCCTCAGAAGATATTTAACAGTTAAAATAATCCTCTCCTCTTTTCCAAATCAAATTCATAGCCATAAAACTACCGAGCAGTGAAAAAAAAACAGGATAACGTCTCCAAAACACGGTGAATGATGGGACATATTGGCGTCATATTCGAATTCAGGAGATCATTTTACATAAGAATTTGCATGAAAGGGTATTAAGGCCGATTTTCGTGCAGAGCAGTGTTACATACCTGCCAACCATCTCATTAATAAGCGAGAAATTGTCAACGCCCCTTGAAAAAACGCCCCTTTTTCCACACCACTTTATTTTTAGAGTAATTATTTCCAAATGTTGTTAAGATTAAATAAGAATAAACTTACTCTGAAAAATGACTGGTGTGAAAAAATAGGCAGGTACTAAAAATTTTACGCTACATAATGAGAAGGTTGGCAGGTATGGTGATATTAATGAGATTATTGGCAGGTATGCTTTTAGAGTAATTTTCTTCTTAGTCAATCATAGTTACATATTCGTGAAAATGACTCTAAAAAATATATGGTGATAAAAAATGGCAGTCCATGCACTTCTCCGAAATAAATTATAAAAGTCGGCAACTGGAGTAGTGTAAGTTGAGTAAAATAAAGATATAGAAATTTATAAAATTCATTAAAATTTTAGCGAATTCTGTATTAAAAATTACTTGTTTTTTTAAAGCGTACAATCCAAAAAATTCCCAGTTAGTAATATGTGTTTCATTTCTTATTAAGATCGTTTACAATGTTTCAGCTTTGCATCGTAAATTTCTCCGAGACAAAACAATGAAGCTGTTTTAAATCGTTATTCAGTGTTTCAATACAAGTTTTCATATATATATATATATATATATATATATATATAATAGACTGCACTAGGGTCCTACGCCTAAAGATGGAATGCCTTCCGTTAGAGGGGGGTGGGTTGTTACAAGGGGTACTAGTCCGTATTTACACGAATCTCAAAGAAAACCACGGAAAACTCCGAACGGCTAGGTCGAAGAGCTCTAACTGGAATCGAACCCAATACTTCCCGTCTCCCAGATTTGAGCGTAGAACATCTTGGCCACTGGTGGGGCGCTAATCTTCCAGATTATTTCGCAATTCTATTTCGATAACGGTTTTGACTCTTTATCTCTTATCGAAAATTCTGTGAGTAAATAAGTTTTAAAAAAAAATCCAGAATTAGTGGTATGAAATAATAAGAATTGTTGATTGGTCTGCCAAAAAAAACACGCTTTAAGTCATGCGAGAAATGCGAGTGCAAATATAAGTGAAGACATTACTAACGTAAACAATAAAACATTTGCATAAAAAAAAAAAAAAAAAAAAAAAAAAATATGTACTAACAAGGATGAAAGTGTTTCGCATCTGAGTTAGAATGTGATAATTTCGATACATTCAACACTTAACTTAAATACAACAATTTTTGTTTGGGAAAGGGGGTAACCACAATGCAGAAAGTTTTCGTCCCTGGGATTAATAATAAACAAATAATTAAACAAATAATGAAAAACGTATATTTTTGAAATTCTGATAATTGGGTGATTTATGAGTTAAATACTAGGCTGAATGTTGTCTAATCACTATTTATCAACAGTAATACTCTGTATTCTAAAATAAACAGTCGAGATATATTATTTTGATTAAATACAAGATTTGAAATAACATCATTCCATAGTAATCTTGTAAATTTCATTCATACTTCAATAAATATTTTTTTAAACAGGAAGTAAAATTTGGCACAATTCATACCACAATAAAAGGAACAAAAATTTCTTATTTCTAAAACAACAGTTTATTAGGTAGAGTAATATATTAACACATTTGTGGTCACTGACGTAGATTCACGTCATTTGAAATCTGTAACTCCGCCAGTGGGTGTTACCTTCGCAATTTGTGTGTTATTCATTTTTTAATATACCCGATATTCATATTTGTACATGTAGTATGGATACAGATGCTTTAATTAGAAAGAGTATAATTATAATGTATATCCATTTATATTATAAATGTGAGTACAAAAAATTTCGTTCTGAAATTTTGTAACTGGGGAAAACAACGCCCATAGGCGGACATTACTGTCAAAAAGACAGAAACATGCGGTCGTGAAAGTCTTAAACGGATACTAGTATGAGTTCTGTTCCACTTTTCCTGACCTGTAAAATATTTATGACCCTTTTCTAAATTTACAGAAGACTATTTTTTTTCTTTTTTTAAGAAAAAATAATAATTATTCACAAATATAGGAATAGACTTAAAAAAGGAATGTGGAATATGAAAATGCATTTTTACTAATAAAAAAAGGTAAATTTTAAAGTTGAAAAAATTATGTGTATTTATCTAAAAAACACGGAATATATATATTTTTTTAAATGCGATTTTTTTTTTTTTTTTTTTTTTTTTTTTTTTTTTCATTCCTATCCTAGAACAAGAACAGGGGTTTTTGCGTTCCGGGTTTTTTATTTTATTTTTCACCGGTAATAAAAAATAGTAATTTTGGTTTTAGTTTATTGCTAAACGTTACTAGAAAAATATCAATCATATCATTATTAAAAAATTCTGATCGCAAAATCCGGGGTCACAAACACCCCTTCAAGAAATAAAATATATTTAATAATTTATTCTTATTTCACTATTCTTAAAACTGTCCGTGTATTCATTGAATTATCGTTCCCATAATTATGTGAGACAAGATATTTATTTTGTAAGTTTTATCATGAAAAGATCTCGAATAGGGATTTAATTAAGTATAATTAAATAGATGTTCTGACGAAAACATCTCATTTTTTCGTTAAAAGATATTTAACGTAATTCTTCTAAAGAATCCTTTCAATATCCTTTCAGTACTTTTTGCACATAATATAGGTAGCTCTTATTTAAGGGATGGAATAAACGTTACATACAAAGTATAAATAAGGAAAGAAAGAGATTAAACGAAAGAAAAAAGGAAGCTATTCATTATTATAAAAACTATTTCCTTCTTGACCAAAACATTTTTCTCTCATTAACTTCAAATTAAGGCAATAAATATACATTATTTATTGGTATACATAGTTGTATCCTGGCAGTTTTTCAATAAAATCTATAATACATTGGGGAAAAAAATATTATTTGTTTACTTGCATGATATATTTTTTTTCTATAATGTAAAATGAACGTTTACTTATTTATTTATATTTTTTGTATAATTCTTAGAAAAAAAAAATATAATTTTCAATGAGATTAACCAAAAATTAAAAAAAAATATTTATAGCATGTGCGTTTATCAAAAACTTTTTTCTTCGACAATACAGGTTGTCGACGTACTCGCATTTCTAATATGATTTTATCACCACAAAGTTCATATAATAATTTTTCATCTAATTAATCGCGCAAACGTAAAATAGAAAATTACAACTAAAATATCGTTGGGAAAATCAGAGAAAAAAAAATGTGGAATATCGTCACCGTTCAATTATAACTACATTACCGTATTATTATTCCCCCCCCCCCCTTTTTTTTTTCTTTTCAGTAATATTTGCTATCGCACTATTTTTTTTCCTGTTATTTCATTATGTTGCTAAGTGATTCATAATCTACGATGATTTCGATTATTTCTATAATGTAAATTGTATGAAATAAGAATTTATTCAAAATAAATAAATAAACAAAAGTAAAACACAACAAAATTCAGTATTCACTTAATCATAAAATTAAAAATCTTCTGTATAAATAAATTTTGACTACTTTTGGATACACTTTTCATTTCGGATTAAAAATACTCAGTCTCGCTAGGAGAGGTCAAGACGTGGAAAATTCAGATCAGGAAAAAATTGTACAGAATTGTAGTATACTATGAAAGTAACATTAAGTGAGCACTATAATTATGTATAGACTTTATTTTATTTTTAATTTCTTTTATAATAAAATTCAAAATTTGAAAATTTTATAAATAATAATTATTTGATTTTTTTTTTTATTAAAAAAATATATAGGTTTTTCAGTTATATTTTCTATTTGTAATATTTATAGAATTGATTTTGAAAGATATTTTTGGGATAAAATAGACATGCAATTTTAGAATAACCTTTAATGTTCAAGAATTGTACTAAAAAAGTTTTTAAACAAGGCGGGACCGTGGAAACACCGTTGGTAGCACCAGGGTTTGTACAGTCCTTCTTTTTGGTACTAGTAAAATTGTACACCAATTTGTGCCATAAAATAAGCTTATAATGTTAAATGCAATTTATCCGCAAATCATCAGATCCATTTTCATGTAAACTCAATTTCTGACATATGTCCCAACTAAGGTAAAAGTAAGGGTTACAGTGAAGGATTGCGAAGTACAGGTTAACACTTTCGCGACAGCATGTTTTTGTCTTTTTCATAGTAAGGTCCGCCTATGAGCGTTATTCTCCCCAGTTACAATATTTCAGAACAAAATTTTCCGTATTCACTTTTCTATTACAAATTGATATACATTATAGTCATACACTTTCTAATCAAAGTATTTATATCCATAGTATACTGATAGTACAAATATAAATATTGGGTATATTTTTAAGAAATAAATAACATGCAAATTGCGAAAGAAATTCCCACTGGTGGAGTTACAGATTTTCAAATGACGTGAATCTATGTTAGTGGTCGCGAAAGTGTTAACAGTGAACGTTAATTTTCGAGAAGATGAGGATCAGTCACATAGATTTCTCATCTAAATAACACTTAACTTAAAAATTTTATTAAAATCGTTAGAGCCATTTTCCAAAATTTCTGCGATGTTTTGCAATCAGTGGAGTAAAGTATAACAGTAAATATTAATTTTTCTGAAGATGAAGATAAGGCAGGTAGGTTTGTCGTCTCAAAAAAAGAAAAAAAAATCCTAATTTTTTATTTGTTTGAGCCGTTCTCAAGAAAATCAAGTTTCTGTCATGTTTTCCAACGGGTGAACTGAGACTTAACAATTAACGCTAATTTTCCTGACTTAGACAATAAGCAGGTCTCGCAGCATTCTTAAAATTTTACGTTCATTTTATTATATCGTTACCATAATTTTAAAACAATGAATTTTAACGCAATTTTCAACATTGAAACATTAAAAAAATATTCAAGAAAATTTCATTATTGATGGTACTGGTGAAAATATAATAAAATAAAGGTAAAATTTTAGGAACTCTGTGAGGCCTGAGTAAGTTCAGATTAGTTTGTCAGCTCAAAGAAATCTTTAACCCCTTCCGGTAAAATGACGAGTCTAGCTCGTCATTGGTTTTTCATGCCATATCGCACAATGACGAGCTACACTCGTCATGCTTACTGTTGAATATGATAATTAATTTAGTTTAAAATTTCTAGTGTACTGAATTTGGCAACACCTTTTTTACTTGTGGAAATATCACAGATCCCTATCACATATTGTTTACCGTTAGAATTTCTTGGTACAAGTCACAGCCGAATTGTTGTTAGTCTGTAAGATTTCATTCTTGTAAAAATTTAGTGTGAGCATCGGTCAATATATATTTCTGTAAAGGAAAAACGTGTTGTATAGTAAATACCATAATGGATAAGAGTTTTGCAGACTATGAAGGTCAATTTGATTGGAGCGATTATGAAGAATCAGAAGAATATATGAAAGGATATAAGAAAATATTTTTTTACATGTTTGACACTGCACTCAACAATTCATATGTTTTATATAACAAAATCAATAATGCCAACAAAATCGGAATTGGGAGCTTTCGACTGGACATAGTAGAACAAATCCTACTAAAAGTTACACTACCGGATTATAAAACCCGTGGACGTCCTTCATGTAGTGACACCCCGGCTAGGTTGCAGGCTAAAAGATGGGGACATTTTCAAGAATACATTCCTTCAACTCAGTATAAAAGAAAACCTACTAAGAGGTGCCGTGTGTGTTACAAGAATAAAATTAGAAGTTAGACTCCCTGGCAGTGTAAACAATGCAGGATTCCTTTGCACTTACCAGAGTGTTTTGAAAAGTACCACACGCTTGAAGACTATTAACTATATACCTTATTAAAGTTTTGCTCTGATTTTTTCTGAATTTTACCGTTTTTAATGTCATTTAACAATATGTAAAAATGAATATTAATTAAGAATATGTAAGAATTATAAAATGAAACAAGTTTTTTTAAATAAAAATTAAATGGTTATTTCATGCACACTTTTTCATTATTAAATCGTACCGGAAGGGGTTAAACCTAACTTTTTACCAAAATTATTAGATTTTTTTTTTAATTCCAGGTTTTTGTTAGTAGGAGAGCAAAGGTAAAAATTAGGCGCAGAACACATACCTATCGTTGGTTTAAGAAAAGGAAAATATAGTTTCATAAATACTGGAATGAGTTCTGCGACAAATTTCTACGCCTGAGTAGAGAAAAAAAAATAATGGCGCAGAACTTTTATTTATTTAAATTTATATCTTTTAACTGAAGATTAAAAAGCATTAAAAACTTTTAAAACAATGTAAAACTATACATCACTGACATTTCTTTAACAACATATGGCTTCAGCACATAGCCAAACTTCATGCGCATATATCATACTTACCAACATCCTAATTAATATTCCGTAGTATTGTTAGTCCTGTCCTTTTTTTCACACCAGTAAATTTTTAGATTCATATACTCCAAATTGAATCAGTATGTTGGTATGTATGATATATTAGTGAAATGCAGAGCCTGATTAAGGGGGAAGCACACATTATCTCCGCACTCACCCGAATATTTTTACAATTATTTTTTTTTCATGTCATAGAAATTCCACGCTTTGACGAGGAAATATTTTTTATAAAAAATGAACGGTGTAAAACAATCCAATTTACTCACCGTTATTAGACACCAGAATTCTTTTAAAATAATTTTAAATGAGAATTTTCTGTTTATTATAGGAGGAAAGTGTTTGTTAAGAAATAACGGTGTAAGTATAAATAATGTGTGCTTCCCCCTTTAATCAGGCTCTGGTGAAATGAGTGCTCTGGATTTCAGTTTATATATTCCAAGTTTGAGTCCTGTATTAGACTTTGATTTTCGTTGTGACCTGGAATCCAAATTACGGTGTACGCCCCGATAAATCTAGACCTGTGCAAAAAATAATAGACTGTGTAAAAAATAATCGTAGTGAGATAAGCTAAACTTAAAAATCATCTTACCATTACTTACATTCAAAATATTTTATTCGTATAATATGCTTCATTTTTTTCTTCTTCATTGTTTGAGTTATCATAATTTATTTGAAGTATGTATTCTATAATTATTTAAGCTAGTTTAAGAACAGCAATATCATTTCGTGTGATTCACGAATCATTTCATATTACAAGAATACAATATAATTGTCATTGTACGCTTTAGACAATTTAATGAATTTCTGCTACACTGAATTCAGCACTTAGTTATGACAATGAACTCAATTTGATGCCACTGCATATTGATTATTGACATAAATACAATGGTGTAACATTTCTGTAAATTTGTCTTTAAAATGAGATGATAAGTGGCAAAATATGTGAAATAATATTCCAATTTCAATATATCTTTTATAGAATTATTGTAATTTATTTAAATAATCAGATAAGTTTCTTTTTTTTTTTTTTTTTTTTTTTTTTTTTTTGTAAAAAATAAATATGACAATATAAATATAATTAATATCATAAACATATAATTAATATCATTTAAATTAAAATTTTTGATTTATAATTCATAGACTAAAATCTTTCAAAATTACATAAAGATAGTTGGATGAAAAGGATCATTAAAGTATGATTTATTTTTATAGTAATAAAAAATTGAACTTCAAAACAATAATATCCACTAAAATTTATCATTTTGTATATTCTGATGAGTTATGTTTTAGAGAAAATATAATCTAAAACATATGTTTTTAAGTGTTTACATTGGATTGTCTTAAAATTTTAATTGAGAAAGATTTGTAAGGACATGTTTGAAATTTCTGAACGATAAATATAAAATGCATTAAACCTTAAGTATATATAAGGGGGGGGGGGAGAGATTAGTTGTGCCAGGGGGCAAGTAGTACCATTGTCTTCATGAATGAGCCGGTAGGTTGCAGAATCTGTCGCGTCATGTGAGTGAACAGGCTGATTATTGTAATGTGATGTGTATGTTTGGAAGTATAACGTTGTGTTGTTTTCGAGATAAAATTATTTATCGTGTTTTCTACTGAAAAAGAAAATATTGTGACCTACGTTAGAATCGTCATTGCTACGAAGGATTGTGAGGTATTGTAAACTCCCTTAACATTAATTGAATATTTATATTTTGAGCTGTTATACTATGTCATAGGTGCCAAGTCTCCCGTTTTTCAAGGGAGACTTCACACCGGAAAATTTTTATAGCTGTTTTCGGTAATTTTAATCGTTGAAACTATATATAACATATTCCATTTAAAAATATTGGTGTCAATTCTGATTTAAAAGTTAAAAAAGTTGGCAGCTCTGCTATGTATTTCAATTGTTAAGGATAACAACTTTTCGAGAACTAATGAATAAAGTTCAAAACGGCGTAACGCGGGGCTAGTTGTGACGAAGTGTTGGTGGCATGTTGTGACAGTGTCTCTTATTGCCCCGGCATAATTTTTAATGCAGGTTTTTATATTTTAGGAAAAATTATGTTAAATTACAAAGGACTTACTGAAAGAGCTAAAGCTACTTTAGAAGATTGTGAGAGGGCTGCAATAAAAGTAAATTCTGGAAGGTGCAGTTTAAGGAAAACCCAAGAACGGTTTCGAGTAAACAGAATGTAACTTCTTAGATATATGAATAAAAAGAAGAGTACTAATGTGGAAGAAAATATTGAAATGGGTTATAAAAAAACCACATACGATATCCACACTATAGAGAAAGGTCAAACAGCGCATCACGCACGCACACACACACACACACAAAAAAAAAAAAAAAAAAAAAAAAAAAAAAAAGAACCACTGTATTAAATAAAATTAAGTACCAGAAATCGGATACCTCTGAAGATGACGAAAATTGCTTTTGTCTAGTTTGCTAGGAGCAATACAATTTTTCTAGATCCGGAGAAAACTGGGTGCAATGCATGACATGTAAAAGATGGGCTCATGTCAAATGTACCAAAAATGAACTTTATTATATTTATATTAACTGCAAACTACGCTGAAATAAACAATGACAATGAATGATTAAAAACGTAGGTAGGCCTATAGGATACAGACCTATACTTTGTAGTAAGCTACCGAGTCAAATATCAATATGTCCAAACATTTTTGTTAGCCAACTTTTTAATTCTCTCCTGATAAACACAGTTTATTTTTTCTTTTATTTCTATTGTTAAGTGTCTCTAAATGTAGCTTTATAAAAGACTAAGAGCTTATAAGTGTTATTATTTTGACTCTTTCTTTCTTTCTTTCTTTTTTTTTTTTTTTTTTTTTTTTTCATTTGGTTTACAGAGCTATTAAAAAAAATTAAAGAGTTTTTATTGTGTTACGAACGATATAAGCGAATAAAATTTTCATTGTTGATTTAAAATATCGCATTTTATTACCTTTCTCCCGTAATTAGTTAGAAGGTTTTTATATGAAATTGACTTTGTCATCGTGTCTTCGTGTCACGCTAATGAAAAGGCGCCTCCATTTTGACGTAAATATAAGCTGTTCAGTTCGTCACTCCATGGCTTAGTCGGTTGAAGCGTCAGGTTAATGACGCGGTGGGCGGCAGTTCGATACCCGAAGCTCCGGCGTGTTAATTCTTGCAGATAATTAGTAGAAAAATGTGTGAATTGATAACAGAAAATTTTTCGTTGACTACACAATATCTTAAGAATTTTTGAAAAGTTTTTTATTAAGAAGTTTTTTCTTCTTTTTAGATATTAGAAAACACAAAATAAAATGTTTCAAGTAAAAAATACATAAATAAATATTTTTAGAAGCTTTATATATATGTTATATATTATTATATAAAATTGAATTCGTCATCGCGTTTTCTGTCACGCTAAAAAAACAAGACACTTCCAATTGAATAAATAAAAAATAAAGTAAGCAATTTATTGTATCGCTTAATGATTAGAGCGTCGTGTTAATTTTTTCAAATAATTAATAGATAAGGTGTGAGTTGATAAAAGGAAATATTTCATTGTGTACTCAATATCCTAATAATTTTTGAAGAATTTTTTAAATTGCTTTTTATCTAGTTACTAAAAAGCACAAAATAAAAAATTATGTGAAAATAAATAAATAAATACATTTTTAGAAGCTTTTTGTTGAAATTGGATTTCGTGAGGGCATCTTCGTGCGACGCTAATAAATAAGGCACCTCAGCTTTAAAGTAAATGTCAGCAGGCCTTATCGTCGCTCATTGGCTCACTTGGTTAGAGCGTTAAGTTGCTAATGCGATGGTGGTGAATTCCATCCTCCAAAGGATCGATGTGTTAAATTTTGCAGATATTTAATAGAAAATGTGTCAAATGGTAAAATAAAATTTTTCATTGCCTACACAGTATTCTAAGAATTTCTCAAAAGTTTTTTTTTTTTTTTTTTTTTTTTTTCAGAAGATTTTTTTTTTAGATACTAAAAACCACAAATGTTAAGTAAAATAAATAAATAAATAAATATTCTTTTTGAAATTGGATTTTTATCATCGAGTCTTTGTGCCTGAAAAAGAAGGCGCCTCCACTTTCATGTCAATTTAAACAAAAATTTTAATTGAATCGTCGCTCGTTATAGCATTTGGTTAGAGCGTCATGGTGATAACGCGATGCTCGTGGGTTCGATCCTTGCAAGCCGATGTGTTAGTTTTTTGCAGATAATTAATCGAAACGATGTCAATTGATTAAAAAAAAATCTCTCATTGTCTACACAGTATCCTAAGGAATTTTTAAGAAGTTTAATTTTAGTTTTTTTAAGAAGCTTTTTTTGAGTTACTAAAACGCACAAAATAAAAATTTCAGTAAAAATAAAAATAAAAATAAAGAATTAATAAAACAATAAAATAAAATAAAATAATTATTTAAAATAACACTGAAAGTTTTTTATTATTGTGGAGCCCTAAAAAGCCTAAAATAAAAATTTATTCTAGCAGAGAGATGCTATAAAATCATAAATTTTCAACAACAAGAACATTTTAAAGAAAAACATGGCTATTTCACTTTTACAAAAAAAAAAAAAAAATTAAATATTCCAAATATTTTAAAAAGCATTCGAGGACAATATTCCTTTTGTGTAAGTATTTGTTAGATTTTTCTAGAATGTTATATGATTTTTCTTGACAGTTCTTAGACTTTTGGTTAGAGCGTCATGCCGATAACGCGATAGTCCCGGATTCGGTCCTCTAAGGACGATATAGTACTTTTTTGCAGATAAATAACAGAAAAAAATGTCCATTAATAAAAGGAAATCTTCCGTTGTCTACACAATACCCTAAGACATTTTAGTTAGTTTTTTTAAGAAGCTTTTTCTTTTTTTGTAACTAAAAAGCACAAAATAAAATTTAAGTAAAAAATCATTTTTTAAAGTTAGAAGCTTTTTATTGTAAAGCCCTAAAAAGCATAAAATAAAATTTATTCTGGCAAAGACATGCTACAAAGAAATGAAAGTTTCAACACTAAGAAAATTTTAAAGAAAAATATAGGTACTTTCCTTTTGCAAGAGATGAAAATTGTTTAATGTTCAAAATATTTTAAAAAGCTTTCGAGACATTTGAAATTTGTGGCCTAATGAATGATTATACAAAAACTCATAACTAAGAATATTGGTCTCGAAAGATTTTTAGAATATTTTGAACATTAATTTCATCTCTTGCAAAAGGAAAGTACCTATATATTTCTCTAAAATTTTCTTAGTGTTGAAACTTTCATTTCTTTGTAGCATGTCTTTGCCAGAATAAATTTTACTTTATGCTTTTTAGGGCTTCACAATAAAAAACTTCTAACTTTAAAAAATGACTTTTTGCTTAAATTTTATTTCTATATGTTGCAACGTATTTATGTGTGTAATTTGTATGTCCCAATGTGCCCCAAGCATGTCACTACTAGCCCCGCTACTGGGCAAGTTGTGACAAATTTTGACGTTTCATAGAATTCATTTTATGGTATGAAAAGCGTTAATAATATTAATGACAGTTTTATAAATATATTACATAAGGTTTACTCTGTGGTATGATACATTAAATGTTCAAATCTTAGAGCTAATATCAAAAATGACGAAAACGTCACTACTAGTTCCGGTCTCCCCTACAGCTTTCAAAAGACCTTAAAAAGAAAGAAAAAAAAAAAAATATATATATATATATATATATAAACTAATAAATAAAAAATAAATGTAAATTAAAGATTTCATGCTTCAGAAATAACAATTCTGATACTTCTTTATAAGGCATTTGTTTATGTTTAAATGCAGGAATCACTTAATCACAGGTTTCATATCACTTTTATCTTATATTAGTTTTTTATAGTAACTTTCTGCAAAAGATATTCCAATTACAACATAAAAGTACTGTGCTATAAGATAATAGTGTGCCAGCACGTCCCCTGAAACGTTATTAAATAGTACTTTCTTCTAAAACTTATTATTTCTATTCGTTCTTGGAATGTACGAAAACAAATTTGAGAGTTGGGTGTGTTTCATATCACACAAGTGCTAGACTAGGGGCAATTAGCGACGGTCTGGAGCTCATCCCTAATGGTGGTTCAGATACATTCCATCACAATTTTGATACTCCATGGGGGATAGCTGCCCCGCTTCCATGAAACCCCAGAGGTATTATTTTAGATGGGAATATGGAGGACATTGGAACCACAACGGATTTTACTTGCACAAGCCATCATTAATGTTCACGATGGTCTTCGGCCAGCACTTGAATCGAACCGTAATCTTCAAATTAAGAGCTCGGCACTTTACCGTACTCCTTATATACTCCGTACCGTACTTCACTGATCGGATCATGCAAAATACTTCGTATTTTGAAAACCACTATTTTAATATATATTTTTTTCCACCTTGTTTCAGTTGAAGAATTTCTCTGTTTAAACAAGGCAAAATATTTCTACAAAAAGAGTGGTATTAAAAAAGCGGAGAAGTTGACAATTGTTTATAAATATAAAACATGTTGTTATGAGTGACAATAATCCACCTAGAGAGCTGTAATTTTACGCGTTTTACTTTCAAATATGTGATCATAAAAGTTCTATAAAATTTTTGGGTGATTTTAAACCTAGTCACTAGAATATAAACTGAAATGCGATAATTACATTGTTTTATTTTCTTTCAGTTTAGTCTACCATATATATATATATATATAAATATTTACGTTGTTTTAAAAATGTTAAATTTTATATTATTTAAAAACTTAAATAGTTTATTGGAAAGTACTTTAATTTGGCTTTAAAAATGATTCTTTTTAACTAAAAATAACAAGAATTTTGTGTTATCACAAAATTCTTTCTAAAAATAGTACATGAAAAAATATTTAAATTTATGTAATTGATAACGTCTTTACACGCACAATTGAATTAATATTTATTACCTTAAATAATATTTTTTTATCTTTGGTAAGAAAATGGAGAAAAATAAATTTATTGTCACACACAACCAGTGTTGCCAGATCTGGAAGATTTTTTATTCAAAATTACCAATAGTTTTTAATGGCAATGTTTGCCTAATCACTTCGAAGATTGATAGTCTATTATATACATAATCAAATATCACTTCTCAAAATTATTAGTGATTGCTGAATAAAAAATCCTCTAGATCTAGCAGCACTGCACCCAAATGAATTAAATCTAGTGTGTAATGAAGTTACGTATCTTATTGTTAGTGTGAAAATTTTTAAGTATTATTCTAGTTGTAGAAATATTTGAGTATTATTAACCAGCATGATTTTATAAACACTATTGGTCAAAGGAGCATTTGCATATTGGGTTAAGGTGAATTATTCATTCTAGGAAGCTAGGCGCGACGAGGAAATGCTTTTTAACGTCGATTTAATAAACTTAAAATATTTGATAAATGTTAAAAGAAAAAAAAAAAGTAATATACATACATACTTATATATATATATATATATATATATATATATATGTGTGTGTGTGTGTGTGAATTTTATAACTCATTAAAATATTTTTACTTTTAACATTTAATAAACATACATGAGAATCATTTAAAGCTTAGTTGCCCATTATAAGAAATTAATAGGTTATAAATTCTCAGAAATGAAAATAGCAACAAAACGTGTTATTGATTTTGCATGTATGTATTATAAAATTTTATCGGTAAAACAAATTTTCTTTTTAAAATATTTTATACGACAAATTAAAACGCCACCTTTATAATTGAAATATGTATAAATAAAAGAACGAACAAACATTTGAAAAAATGTTTTATTATCTGGTTATAAATTTATATGAATGGTCCTTAATGTAGTCCAAAAAAAGTACGATATCTTATTTTCTTGTCACCGAACTTATATATAACAGCTGTCCCGCAGGGCTTAATTAATTTAGACTTGCTAAAATGATCATCACTTTGCTTCACATGGTTTCAAAAAATTATGTATGCCGTAATAAAAAACTATATATTTGAGTTTAATGCAAAATTAAATAAATGACGGTGGTTAATTAATATCCAGAACATATTTCATAATTAAGAATGGAAATTAACTGAAAATTTAGAATTACGCGATAGTTTTAGATGCTAAAAATCGCATATTAGATATATAGAACGGAAGCATTAATTAAAAAGTTAATTTCGAAAAGTTAGTTACAACTTTATTAAAAAAAAAAATCAAACATTTTATTTGGAGAAGAATATAGTCTACCTTTTAATGAACTTATCTAAACTATTTAAAAAGCAGAATGTCTAAAAATGAATGAGATCAGTAAGCTAAAAATTTGGACAGAATAAACTTTTTGATAATGAAAGAGAAACCTTGTTTTATCAAAGAAAGTTGTTTATATAAGTTTAAATTACAAACTTTTCATAGTTTAAAACACATTTTTATTATTATTTTACAGATACAGCGTACTGGATTTAAATTAACAACAGGGTAAAGGTGTTCCGTCTTTGGGAACTCTTCCACAAAAAAATTTTAACAATAATTTCAATTCTATTTAATCACAAAAAATTAACACTTTCGTGGCCGATGACGTAGATTCAATATTGGAAAATCTGTAACTCTGACAGTGGGCGTTTCTTTCGCAATTTTGTATGTTATTTATTTCTTAAGAATATACCCAATATTCATATTTGTACAATCAATATACTATGAATACAAATACTTTGATTAGAAATAGTATGATTACAATGTATATCCATTTGTAATATAAATGTTAGCAGAGCCTGATTTAGGCCGGGGCACTCTCTCACCGGAATATTTTTACAATTATTTTTTACTGCATATCATAGAAATTCCACGTTTTGACTAGGAATTTATTTTTATAAAAAATGAACGGTGTAAAACAATCGAATTTACTCATGATTATTAGACACCAGAATTCTTTTAAAATAAATTTTAATGAGAATTGTTTGCTTATTATAAGAGGAACGTATTGCTTAAAAAATAATGGTGTAAGTGTAAATAATGTGTGCCCCGGTCTAAATCAGTCCCTGAATGTTAGTACAGAAAATTTTGTCCTGAAATAAGTTAACTAGGGAGAATAACGCCCAAAGGCGGATCTTGCTGTCAAAAAAAAAAAAAAAAAAGAATGCGGTCGCGAAAGTGTTAATAGTCGTGACCAGATCACACAACACCAGATCACGAAACTGTACTTATTCGCATGTAAATGTTTACAGACATATACATCCTATTTTATGTCCGTCGTCACCACAAATTACAGTCTGCAAACGAGTTATAACGCTTCTAACTGCAGCTTCAGTCGGCGGTTCTTACCTGAAAGAAAACATTTTTACCAATAACGCTTTATCCACCCCGTCAGCATTGCAACAGTGTTGCCAGATTGCGCGACTTTTATATTCAAGAGCCACCAGTAATTTTAGAAGTTGTATTTGATATAGATAAAGGGCGAATCGAATCGAAGAATCATCGATTATGTATATCAAATATCACTTCTTAAAATAATTGGTGACTGTTGAATAAACAATTCACGAAGTCTGGCAACACTGCATCGCAATTAAAATTTCATGTATGCACAAGAAGGAGGCAAAATAAGAAATTAACTGTTCGAATCGCAAAATTGTGCAATTTATAGGACTTTCATTTGCATATCTTTCTTCCACATCCATGCGAAAGAATTAACTGATTTACTGTTTGCTAACTACCGTCGACAAAAAAATTAACTATATTTTTTAATTCATAAAAAAAAAAAAAAAAAAAATATATATATATATATATCCTTCTTCAGGAGAATAATTTTTTCGCAAACCGAATTCAGTTCCATCAATCGATTCAATATTTATGAATTTTTAAAATATCTACAGACTTATTGAACATAATATTGGACATGTATACACATAAATGTTTAACAAAATAATCATTAAATAACGGTGTTTTATGATGATAAATAAAAACTTTGTGAGTAAATAAAATAATTGAAAACAACAACAACGCTTAAACTATATCTTTCCAGATAAATTACTGTAAAGTACAGAGGCTGTTCGCACATTTTTTAGACGATTTTGATGGAGTGTACTGAAGCAATTTCACTCATATTTCGTGTTTTAATTTTTCAGTTTGATAGCCCTTTCTATGATAATAATGCTTTTTATAATATCGGAAGAGGTATATTTTTCTACTCCTCTTGAACGGCTTTCCGAAGTCCACAAAGCGTTGTAGTCGGTGTTTGGATAATGTTGATTTTAAGAGTCAAAAAACACAAAAATCCAATAGTGATACATCAGAAGATTTAGCAGGAATATCAGTGAAGGGTATGGTTTTAATTACCGTCTTTTGTTCCATTTTTTTTCTAGAAAAGCAATTGCGGATTACGATGTGTGGCTGCTTGTTTTGTCTTGATACAGTTCAACGGATTGATAGCATTGTGGATAAAGATCTGGATTTTAATTTTAAAAAATTGGAATTAAAATATGTTCTTGATAGTATTTAGAGCTGATTTTGACATTTTTGTCACATTTTTTTTTTTTTTTTTTTTTTTTTTGCTTTTATCTTGCGCTTGTATGAAAAACCAGTGGCAATCATAAATCCTTTAGAAAAACTTTCATTTGAAGCTTTGAACCATGTAGCAAAAATTTTTTTCTCCACTTTTGTGATAATAAATTGATCTTTTTTTATTGCAACCACTTAAATAGACCCAAGATTCATCTATTGTTGCGACATTTTTCCATTTTTCTTCTGATAAATGCTTTTCATAAAGATTTCACTAAAAACTCTCTTTGGAAAGAGCGGAAACCTACCCTTCCATCCACTGCCTTTTTTAAAGCGCACTTTTGCATCTAAAAAAAAATTCTAAATATCAGAAGATAAATAAAACTTCCAAAAATATAACTGTTGTAAAAATAAAATTCTCCATGCAAACGATTTTTTCTTACTGCGAAATAAATCGTCTAAAAAATGTCCGAACAGCCTCTGTATCATGAAGTAAACATTAAACATTTTTAATAGTACTTACCAGTTTTTGGTTAGTTTAACTGTTTGAAACTATATGATTTATTCTATAATTTCTGTAAAAATATAGTCTCCTAATTAAAACATAATTATTAAAGTAATTTTTAAGACTAAAGTATCTGTAAAATAATACACCCTCCCCCCCCCCGCAAAAAAAAAAAAAAAAAAAACAGTATAAGAATTAAATAATTAGACTTTAACCATGATAGCAGTTAAGAAGCGATTTAACAAGTATGCCTAGCAATTCAATGACTTTCAACAGACAATTCATTTTCTTAATTGATAATTTTGTTACCCCCTTAAACCTCTCCAAAAGAAAGATTTTTTTATGTCTCAAAAACTAATAACTGAAATGAGCTGGAAATTTGCGCACCCATATTTTTCATCATTAAGATTCATTTTAATTAAAAATTAATACAGGTCATAAATAATATTTTTTTAAATATGAGTTTATTAACAATTTCTATAGTTTTTTTTTTTTTTTTTTTTTTTTTTTTTTTCTGAATCGAAAGTGATCATGGATTATGCTTGGATTTCATCACTGTATCTCTTAAAAAAAAGTTATAAGAATCAAGTTAACAACGATGTTATTGTTTGTGAAGATATTAATAAAAATTTGCGATACAAATTTAACATTAGCACCTTCGAATTTTTGAACACTTATAACTCTATACAAATGTAAGTAAAATATGCAACCAATATATGTTTTTATGCCGCGATCTCAAAAATTCAAATAAAAAATAAAAAAATAGGGCATTACCAATAAAAAAAAAAAAATCAAAGTTGGTGTGCGTTTTAATTTGTAGAAGTCCATCCAATTCAAAATTTCACTTCATTTTCTAAAGGTACTCAGAATTATCTGCCACGTGATATCTATTACATTTCCCCCACCATTTAGCAACCAAATTACGTCGAGTGTTGCCTTTTTTTCCCCCTCGACTATACAATAATTGTTTTTAATTTTTTTTTTTTTTTTTTTTTTTTTTTATCACAATTAGTAGTATCTTAATGGTATTGGTAACCGACAATTTAATGCCTTGAAATTAGCTGCAATGAAATGTTGTATAAAGTTTCTTGTGGAAAAATTAGAACTACGTGGGCATGTTTTTTTTTTCTTTTTAAATTTAATTATCAACCGCAGCCGCTGAGTTTCGGGAATGCTGTTGTCGAGTTCAGTTTGTGACTTTCTTTAACACTGCGTGACGAAGCCTCTAGAGCTTTTCCCCTAGTTTTAGAACTAATTTTACAAAATATACAAATATATTATTACAAATTGGGAAATCCTTTTATCGAAAAGTTAATTGTAACTCCAGAAATTTAAAGCAAACTCTTTACATATTTTTCCCAGTGTGGGAAGTTTCATTAGATTTTCAGAAATATATATATATATATATATATATATATATATATCCTGCATTATAGCGAAATATACAGACAAAAAATTTAAAGTTTTTGATTTTTTTTTTTTTTTTTCAATTGGTTTAAGCTACGATACTATAGTCAAAGACCCACATAATTAATGTCAGCATGTTTGTCTCCATGACATACGATAAAAATCTGCCAATATCTCACGCGGCTTAACAACTAAAAACTATATCTTTGTCAAAATAATAATAGTAAGCATTTTAAAGAAATTGTTATTATATGTAGCTATGCTATGAAAACAATCAATATAATGCAAAGAATACAGAAACCAAAATTTCAGGATAACAAGTATAATCTCTTCTGAAATAAAAAATATAACTTATTTGATTTTATTCCTAAATGTCACACAAAATGGGTATATTAAAAACAAAACAAAGAAATGTATTTATTGTCAACATATTTCAAATCATACTTGGAATCTGCAATCCGTTTCTATCATAAAAACAATACATTTCAATCTAATGAAAGCACTTAATGTACTTTTCAAAACATCAAGTTAATAGATAGCAAGATTCCATTATTCAAAATACCAGGATTATGAGCTTCATATATATTTTCAAAACACATTTACTCACGTTTTACATAAAATGACTTTTTTAGTTCTATATGATGTTTTAGTAAGATCAATTCACAATTTCTTTACAACTTTTTATACTTTATTACCTATGAGTGTTACCTCGGAAGATTAACAACTTAGAAATGGGTGTACGTGTTTTCTTGAAAAAGACTTTTTGGATGGTAATATCATTTTATTATTCCCTGGGTTTTTATAAAAAGCATTCTGAAACTTTTGAAAAATTCGAATATGGTCGCATAAATTTGAATGAAATTTTTTAATGGAATGGTTAATGGAGTGAAGCAGTATTTTACATCACGTGTACTGATAGTATGATGAATTATTTGCAAATGTAATAATATTTATGATATAAAGAAATATTTCATTCTCATACATTCTTGTTTTTCCGAGTTGAAAATTTGCATATGTAAAAATACATTTAATGAAGATATTATGTCAATTTAATACATAAAATTGCATACCCAAAAATAATTTTATTTTTTCAATATAAAGGCTTTGGAGAATATATTTAGGAAAAGTTTGATGTAATTAGGAGAAGTATATTTATAAATATAAATATGTATATATAGAAAATGACAGAGCTCTCAGCGTTCACTATTTTAAATAACACTTTTTTTTTCTTTTTGATCTAGCAATCTGTGCATTATTCTTTTGGAGATATGCACTACAAACTATTAATGAAAATCATATAAATAAAAAGTGGTTTGCAAAATAGTGACCGCTCAGAATCCTGAAATGATTTCTTTTAACAATTTACTCTAATTAATTTATTTATCTCACATATGGAAAACAATTAAGATTTTTTTTTTACATTCTTCAACTTCTTTTTCATGTTTTTATTTTTATTAACACTTTCACGACCTCTGACGTCGATTCACGTCATTTAAAAATTGTAACTCTGCCAGTGGGCGTTTCTTTTGCAATTTGTATGTCATTTAATTCATAAAAATATAAACAATATTCATATTTCTACAACAAATATACTATGGATATACATTTTTTGATTAGAAAGAGTATAATTATAATGTATATACATTTGTAATACGAATCTGAATATAGAAAATTTTGTTCTGAAATATTGTAACTAAATCTGCGTTCAAACTCTGGCAACAGCAGGGCGGGAAGGGCGGGCCCCATTTCTAACGATTCTGATTGAGGATATAGCTTCATAGCTGCCAATATTTTAATTTATTCCGGAGTAATTTTAGCCCCGCCTCTAATTCGTACCGCTTATTTTTTAAAAGGAAGTTTTTCCTATTTTATAGAAGTTATATATTGAAGAAAAGTTTTCTATAAATAAAGTGGTGCGAAATAAAGGCGGGGCTAAAAGTACTCCGGAATAAATTAAAATATTGGCAGCTATGTAGCTTTACTCTTTTCTAAAAGATGAATCTATTTTAAAAAAAAATACAATTTAAAGTTTTGAATTTCTCAGAAATATATATATCCAAAAATCATTCCCAATTCTTTCTTGAAACGCATTCCATGGAAGTACTTGCTTTACATTCACAGTTATTAACGAAATATTGAATTGCATGCACACGTTCTAAAACAAAACTTTGAAATTATAAGAAAAAATATGACTTTCTTTTCAGATATTTATGATTATAAACATTTCATCATCTGACCTCCGCTAACGGATATATGCTGTCACTAAGTTGTTCTTTTTTCTAGAATACAGTTACAATTCAAAATCATATAATTATTAATTTTTTATTTCTTTTTCAAGTTTTATGGTCTTTGAAAATAGTTATATGGATTATAATCATGTGCACCGTTGTATTTTTATTTTTAAGTTGAAATGAATATTATTTTACATATATAATCGTGGAAAATGAATATAAAATATTTCTATTGCAAAGTAGTGGTAATAAACCTTATTTAGAGACTGTACGTTTTGTCAGCAAAACATTTAGCAGGTAACACTGTTTCTCTGATGAAATAAACTACAGGTTTTTTTTTTTTTTCAAAAATAAAAGTTCTGGAAGTTAAGGACGCTGCACAGTATAAAAAACTTAAAGCTTTACACGCAAAATGATAGCATCAACTTTAAATGCAATTCTTTACGGATTGTCTGCAATTATACTACAATTATAAATAGAAAATTTTGTAAGATTTATCTGCAATTAGAATTAACAAAACTTGTTATTTTTAAATAGCGGTATAAAATCTATTTAAAATTCAAAATAAGTTGGCAGCTATGGCATTAACCACACTATACCTGTGTTGTACTTTAAAGGAGTCCATGTGGAATTTTAAAACATGACACACCTATTAATCATTATATTCGCAAATGTCTTTTTAAAATGTGTATTAAAAATGCTAAATATGCTTGGGTATCATTTTTCATGTAAATACAGGGTGTCCAAAGTCGGAATTTTCCCCCTGATTCTTATACCATTAATAGTTTTTTACTTAATTAATCGTGCAAACTTACTACTAAAAATTCCGAAAGAAAAATAGTGGTGGAAGAATCAGGGCAAATGTTTCGACTGTCGACACCCTGAAATACTCAATTCTTTACAGTCAGAACGAATACCTGTTAATATACAAAACAAATAAAAAATATTTATATAATCACTATTAATTATATAAAAAAAATTATTTGATATAATTTGGAAAATATGATTATTTATACTATCATATAAACAGTCGGTTATTACATATTGGAATTTCTTTTACAGAAATATTTTTCAGTTATTAGAAATTCAAAAATTGGATAGATTTATAGTCTTTATCTTTTTAGATTGTTAAAATAAACTTTTGAGCAATAAGTCTTTACAGAACAAGAAAGTAAACTGCCTAGTCCAGCAATAAAACTTTCGAACTGTAGAACATTTGTTTCAGTTATAGAATACCAAATAAAAAAGCCACTTCATAAATCAATAAATGTTGTCTGAAAGTTTCTTCTACATTTAAAAGATAGTAGTTTATTAGAAATGTGGCTTACATTTTTTATCTAACCTGTCTTTTTGTATGTGAATGGAAATCAATTGTACACCCGCAGTGTTTTAAAGTACAAATTTAGATGACGTAATAAATACACAAAATTTACCCATATTTTGTTATTTGCTTTTAACAGGAAAATGTAGTATTTTTGTGCTAATATAAAATTCTTTTGACCAAATGTCATTATTTAAATATGGAAAATTTAATAGCTATTTCAATGGCATTTTTACGAGCAGAATTTTAATATAAATATTGCGTATTAAACATGTTATGCAAAGAAATTAACACACATAAAGAATAATTCTGAGTACTTTTAAAAACTATCTATAAAAGAACTTCATATTTTCACTAAAAAATTCTTAATGACCGAGGGGTTTGAGTGTATTGGTCCTATGAAAAGAATTTAAATTAGCAATCATCTATTTAAACACTCTTTCTCTTTCAAATGTGCATTATACACAGAGCCTGATTAAGGGGGAAGCACGCATTATTTATACTTACACCGTTATTTTTTAACAAATACTTTCCTCCTATAATAAACAGAAAATTCTCATTAAAAATTATTTTAAAAGAATTCTGGTGTCTAATAACGGTGAGTAAATTGGATTGTTTTACACCGTTCATTTTTTATAAAAAATATCTCCTCGTCAAAGCGTGGAATTTCTATGGCATGAAGTAAAAAATAATTGTAAAAATATTCCGGTGAGAGCGGAGATAATGTGTGCTTCCCCCTTAATCAAGCTCTGATTATACACGTGGAAACATTTATAAATTATTCCGGAGTATTGTTAGTCACGCCCTTTTTTCGCACAACTTTGATTTTAGAGAAATTTTCTTCAATATATTAGGTGAACCGGAAGGTTCTGTCGTTTTGAATTAAAATACTGACATCGGAAATTTATCCTGGATAAAATTTAAGATATTCTTAGTTAACTTATAAGATGGTTATTTGTAAAGTACCATGTAAACACTGTTAAACAAAAATTTCCGGTTTCATTTTATTAATTCAAAACGACATAACTTTCCAGTACACTTAATAGAATTACCATGAACTATGAAGAAAAATGTTTTTAACCCTTATTGCTGGTATATCCCTTCTGAGGGGACATTAAAAAATCGAGCCACGCCTTAAGGTGTTCCTCTGCAAATGAAATGTTACTTTTCTAAAACGTGTAACCATAGGATACCTTTCGGCTACCGGAAAATTTTAACAGAAAGATTTTTTTTATTTAATGATGAAGTAAAATAAAACAAATTATTACAATTTTTCGGTAGCCAAAAGGTAGTAAGTTGGAAACTATACGTGTGACGTTTTAAATGAATGACAAAAGGCGTGTCTTACTGTTCAAAATAGGAAAATATGCCGAGTGTTAAGGGTTAAATATACTGTATAGTGGTGTGAAAAAAGGGCGGGGATAACAGTACTCAGGAATAAATTATAAATGTCATCAGGTATGATATTATCGTTCAGATACATAAAATCTGTTGTATAAAACAGCTCTGGGCTAGCTATTTGTCAAGTAAAAGTGAATAAACGGTTTTAGGTGGTAAAGGTGTCAAGAATATAACCAATCGTCGAGGCAAGTGAAGTTAGGCGGGCTGCCCTGCTTGGAGATTTTTCTAAAGTATCCCTGCACTCATGGGTGAAAGTTTTCCGTCTTTTGACGGAACACTTCAATCGGATTTTTTTTTTTTTTTTTTTTTTTTTTTTTTACAATAATCTGTATTCTATTTAATCAAAGAACATTACAGTAAAAGTACACTAATTTTTTCTAAATAAAAATAGTGATGCCGATGACCACTTTCACCCCTGCTTGCACTTACCACGGGAACACAAAAAATCTTATCAAAAGAGCGTGAACTGCTCCGAACCTGGCACATCCTGTCAACCAAATAGGAGTTAAGAACCTCTTGGATACTAGTGGTATTAAACGATTTTAAGAAATCTATTTTTAAGCCTTAATCAGTGTTGAGAAAGATAGTGTTCAACAATTTCTATAAACTAAAGGTGATAATATAATATAAAAGAAGAAAACATACATTAAAGAAGCATAATTAAAAGAACCACTGTGCTTGATTAAGACAGGGGTATATTGCCATCACCCTTTTCTAAAAATTATTTATTAGCTTAACACTTTGCTTGTTCTATTTTTAAATTAAGTATTTACATTAAGTTAAGTACATTTATTAATGCGTAATAAATGAGCTTAAATAAATGTTAATGAATGTACTTAAAGAAGAAATTTATTCCGTTTTAAATTTAAAATTTCGTTTTCGTCAAAAATAAGCAGAACTTTCATACATGTTAGAAGACAAAAATAAATATAAAAAGTTTCTGTTTCAAAGTGATGGTTGTGTGGAGATTAACTTTTTGCGGCGCAAGGAAATTGGGATCATTTAAATTACACTGCCACCGCAATTCACGAACAAAATTAAAAATATAATAAATTGACGGTCTTTTTGCTATGTTATAAAAGTAAAAATTCCGGGATGAGTTTTTGCAGTTAAAATTTAATAATTGCGAGGACAGTGCGCCAAAAGGGGCTGGGGCCGATTGACAACAAGAGGGTCCTAGGCCTAGGCTGAGTACCCACGCCGAAGAGATTTTAAGGTGGTTCTAGCCCGTATGAGGCGAGTTTCGGAGAAAACAAAGAACGATTACGCTGACGAGCGGACCTAGGACTTCTCATTTCTATTAAAAAATTATGGTGGTAAATCTTCCAATAATAGGCGAAAATTCTAGCAGTTATGGCATACAATTAATTTTTTTATACATATTTTTTTTCGTCAAATAGAAAATATAATTTTAAGCTTTCTTTGTGCTTGTTTGCATAAAAACTGGTAAATGGTATTATTTATCATGTTTCTTCCAAGAAAAATGCGATAAAAGATTGTAACTCCGAAAAAAACATTTAAAAACCAAGAAACATCTGTATTTCCAAAATTAAATGATTAAAATTTGAAAAATATTATTTTACACAATTTCAATGCATTAAAGTCTAATTTTTCTATATATAAATGGATTATATATTTACATATAACAGAAATTAAACAACCTAAAGTTTATATTTAAATATGATTTTTGAAAAACTCCCAGTTTAATAATATATATATATATATATATATATATTATTTGCAATTATTATTATTTACAATCTAATATGTATCAAATCCAATATATATTATTATTTACAATGTAATCAACTTTTCTCGTTGAATTTATGTTGTTTCTGTTTCGCAATATTTAATGTTTTGTAGATCAATACTTCGTGCCGTGTTTGATTTATCTTTAACCCTTTCGCGCGCGGTGGGATATATATATCCCACCTAATTTCACTTCCCAACTGGAAGAATTCATCCCAGAAATTTTATAGAAAAACCTTACGTTTGTAACATATCAGAAAAGGCCGTTTTTTTAGCCTTAAAATTCAAAATTTCTTTTACTTTAATTTAGTTCACGAATTCCGGTGGCAGTGTAATTTAAAGGATCCGAATTGTCTTGCGCGCGAAAGGGTTAACCCTTTACGCTCGGCATATTTTCCGTAAGACACGCCTTTTGGCGTTCCTTTAAAACGTTACACGTATAGTTTCCAACTTACTACCTTTTGGCTACCGAAAAACTGTAATAATTTGTTTTATTTTACTTCATCATCAAATAAAATAAATCTTTCTGTTAAAAATTTCCGGTAGCCGAAAGGTAGCCTATAGTTACACGTTTTAGAAAAGTAACATTTCTTACTGTCCCCTCAGAAGGGACATACGAGCGATAAGGGTTAAAATACAGTTTCATTTCAGTTGTAATATAACAGATATATCAAATCCCCTGTATTTTTCCTCCAGAGCATGGTTAGTATTTTTTTGCATAGTAATTTTCTCCATCATTCTAATTGCGATTAAATAAAATTATTCTGAAAGAACTGGTATAAAAAGATGCTGGTACGAAAAAAAAATCTGGTATAAAAAAAGTCTTCTACTAAAAATGATCTGTAATAAATAAAAATATTGCCGTACAGATATGTATAGTTTAAAACTTTAGCACTTTTTTTCTAACAATATTGTTGCCAACTTAGCACTTTTGGTTACCGGAAAAATTTAATCGAAATACTTATTTTATTTAATCAGTGAACTTCAACGGTTTTCACTGAAAAAGTAAAAAAAAAAATATATATATATATTATTAAAATTTCCCGGTAGCCAACTATAATGGCAACTATAGCTACTAATAAATTTTAACAGAAATTTTTCCATAGTTCTGTAACAATTTTCACTGATAAAATAAAATAAAAATTTGTATCACAATTTTCTAAGAACCCAAAAGTGCTAAAGTTGGTAACTATGCAGATATACCACAACTTCCAAAGTATTCCGGAGTAATATTAGAACTCGACTTCTTTTCACACCATTTTGTTTATTTATTTATTTATTTATTTCATTTCATTTTATTATTATTACTATTATTATTACTATTATTATTATTATTATTATTATTATTATTATTTGGTAAAGTAATATTCAAAAATATGTAATTAAATTTAATATTTTTGAAACTTTCTGCTTTCCACTTATTTTATTTCTACTTTTCATACCACTTTTTCGGAAGAGTAATTTACATTTTATAAAATGTAAGAGTAAATTATTATTCAAAAGAAAAGTTGTGTGAAAAGTAATCCGGAAAGAACTATTCTGGATTAAATTTGAAGTAGGGTTATAATTGATGTAATTAGTTCTTTAATTATTTCTGCTTACAATGAAATGTTTTGTTATTTTAGAATTGTGAATGGAACAATTCTTTAAAGTAAAAATGTAGTGTGCACTTTAAGAAATAGATTTTTTTTTTTTTTTAAATAAACTTAGTTGTGCAATTTATGCTTTTATTTTAATAGTTTTTTTTTAGACCATTTTTTAGTAATTGAAATTTAATATTACGATATCAAGATGTTACATAACGTCTGGAATTGCAAATAATAACAGAGTTATCAACATTTTATTTTATTTTGGAGCATTTTTAGCTCCACCTTTATTTACCACTACTTTTTTTATAGAATAATTTTCTCCAATATACAACCGTGATGTAATAAGGTAAAAATTCGCTTTAAAAATGTTGTATGCAATAAAACAGGGGCTAAAATTGCTGCAGGATAAACATACCTGGTAACATTTATATTTTTTTCCGGAGTATAAATATTACTCCAGAATATAATTCCAGAAAAAAGTATAAATACTACGATGTATGAATAAATTAAAATATTATCAAATCTGTGAGAATTATAGTGATGTTCTTCATCATATAGTTCCTCCGTTGAAATTAACGAGTGTATTTTTTTTTTCTTTATTTTCCTTCTTTACATGTACTTATGTTCCAAGAAAAACTTTATCAGTCTTTTCCATGCTAATTCTTTAAAATATTTTTTAACGAGTTTTTAAAAAACAATTTTTACAGAGCAAATAAACACAAGGATAAAGATCAAATGATATAGATGGCCAGTGTATTGAAAACTGACGGCTAAATTAATTCTTAAAAATAGAAGAATCGGTAGCATGGCATAAATTTATCTTATTTTCTTCATATTCAAAAAGCAAAATCCAAATAGTCTTTCGTGATAATAATCGGTGTTAAGACCTATGATGGGGTGATTTCATCGTGCCTTTATATATATATATATATAACCATTATTTTGAGCAGCAATTTTCTCATGCAAATAAACTTAATAAATTAAAAAATAAGGTACACTATTCAAGAATAGAGGTGTAAGAGTCCATAGGAAAAGGTCACTTGGTAGGAATCCTTGACTAATTTTTTAAAGATGTGTGGAAAACAAGAAATATGTGTTTTAACTGTGACCGTTTCTGTCTAAATATTTTGAAAAAAAGTTTATAGTAAAAAAATGTATTAAAAGCATTTTTTTTTCGGGAAGCTGGTATTGAGGCTTTTTTTTTAAGTATGTTATAATTTCTGAAAAAAAAAAAAATCGAAAGTTTTAAAAAAAGTTTCTTAATTAAATAAATAAAAAATATTTTAGAGATTTACAAAAAATTGTTTTAAGCTATAAAAGTGTTCATAGACCTAAAGAAACCATCTAATTTGAAAGCTCTGTGCTGGTACCTTCCGGATTATATTATAATTTATAAGGATTGTGCTGGGAATTTTTGGAATAACATCGACGCATTTAAAATATTGTAGCACGAAAATATCTAAATGATGATTTTCCACACTTAAAACAATGAAAAACAACATATAACGAAAAAATGCATATAACCATAACTTAAGCGAGTTAACTTAAGCGAGCTTATTTTTTTAATATTATTTCCGTAAAAATGAGAAAGAAAACACAAAGGAAACAATCATGAAATTCAACTACATTCATTTCAGTTAAAAGGTCTCATAATATCTTTTAAATGGAATAATTATCTTTAAAATCTCTTCGCACAGTAAAAATGTTTTTATTTATATCGATAACACATTAAAAATAAAGATCAAATATCGCGTGCGTTTTTCCGTATCATTTCCTTTACTTTCATACGAATGAAACATATTATCTATCATGAATAGCCTCAAATTCAAAACTACAGGTAATAATCATCTGAAAATGTATTCGCGTAGCTTTATTTAGTGGCACGCATGGATAATAAACTTATTACATATGAGTCATTGCTTATACGCGACAAATAACCAGTTTGTGATGCTAATGTCGGCATTGCTTTGCTCATGAGACGCTAATCACATAATCATTGCTTTGGGAGAGAAATTAGATATTGTTATTCGCATATTAGGTCCCCTTAAGTAACGTAAGAGCTTAAATTGTTTATTAATATTAGGAAAATATTAATATTATGATGAGAGGCAATTACTTAATTTTTTAAAGGTAAGAAAAGTGAGTGCACTTCAGTTATTGTTGTGTTTGACGAGAAAATTGTTTTCTGAATAATTTCTTAGACGAAATATTTTAATTAAAATAAAGTACTTAATGCGATAAAATTATAACAACGAATTAAAAGTAAATATTTTAATGGAAACATGTTTTTGTAACCTAGTTTCCAAATAGCAGAAGTGCTGTTTCCCATGACAATCTACAAGTATATTTTTGTTAAATTTTCTCTACTGAATTAAATCATATGTACATTAATTAAACAAATATTTTTAATGAATAGCGGTGAATAACGTTAAGAGCAACAATAGCACTGGAAAATAGTAGGGTTTTGAATACCAGTATTTTTTTATAGCAGCCTTTAAAAAAATTTGTAGCAATTTTACATTGTGAAATAAGGTACAAAAAATTGCATTTAAAAAGTTGTGTTAACAAACCGTAAAAGTTTTGTACTATGGTATAGTTGTTATACTGTAAAATAGTTAAATATGAGCTTTTATCCAAAATCCCCCCCCCCCGTCACCTTGAATCGCAGGAACACGTCAGAATATCTAGCGACTGTAAAAACGTGTTTGATCATGGTGAGCAGGATTTCGTCTTATGATTTAATATACACTACCTATCAATAAATAATTGGACACTTTCGAATTTAGACTTTGTCAAATATCTAGAAAAGTTCTTTTGGAATCATCTAGAACCTCTTTGATAGCGTAAAGAACACGTTATATCTCATACATTTCAAAAAAGTTGTGTCGTGAAAAAGGAAAGGGGACCTGTCAAAATGCAAGATAAAGCTAAATATTTCGGATCACCCTGTAAAAAGTAATGCTTGAAATACTATTTGGCTGTAGCATGCTATTAAGAGGAATTTTCCCATTATTTGTATAAATTTTTAAGAGGCTACCACAATATTAATGGAGATATAACTTCTCTGTTGCCCACCTTATTAGAAGCCTAAATTTTGTCTTTTTAATTAACTGCTGCCCACTCTCGCGTGGGATTTTATATCTGGCAGCAATTGTATTTTTTATTTTTTATGTTTATGCAATAAACAACGTGGGAGACTTAACCTCTCGAAACGGGCTCTTTCAGAATTTCACATTGTTATGTGACATTTGTCGTCAGAGCCCCTGTTTGAATGTTGAAATCGCTCAAAACCGATGCATAATGGTGAGTGGTCTCCTTCTCTCTTTGAATCTTTGAATGGAGATATAACGGTTTTTCTAACCCTTTCTACTTCAGTGTTCCCCCTGATGGAACACCTAATTTTAATTCTCACGTGCAAAAACTCATCCCGGAAAAATTTTAGCAAAAATTTATGTTTATAACTTAGTAGAAAAGGCCCTGTTTTTCAACCTTAAAATTTCTTTTACTTTATTTTGGTTCGTAAATTCCGGTGGCAGTGGAATTTAAATGATCTGAATTACCCCGAATGGCAAAGGGTTAAACATTGAAAAAAAAAATATAGAGAGGGAGAGAGAGAAAGTATAGAATAAAGTAATAAACTATCTAAATATGTGAAGAGACTTGCATATCAAATCTTTTAAGTACAGAAAAAATAATAGTTCTGGTATAAAATAATCTAAAAATAAGTAAATCAGGCAATAACTTTCTTATTCACTCTAAAACACAATTATTGACTAGCCTTTCCCACGCTGAACATCTGCGTGATAGTGCCTACATATTTAATATGATTTTCAGAAAAATCTCATAAATAAAATACTCACTGGAAATATTCAATGTTTATTTATTTATTTATTTATTTATTCAATGAAAGAGATTTACACGTTTGATATTTCCATTATAATTTCAATTTTAGAATTTCTCCCTCGCTGCTAAGTTAAATTTTTTTTACATTTAAAATAAATTATTGCTGTAATTAAAGTGTAATATGATGAATTTGATTTCGATCAATAGATGGCGCTAATACTGTCCTAACGAATAGTCAATGAAAAATACAAAGCTTAATTGTCTTTACATTCTTGCAAATATGCTTCTAAGTACGAGATTCTGAACATACGTTCCAGAACAAAAAGTTAATTTTTTTCTCAAATTTCCCTCAGAAAATGTGTATTTGAAGTGTATTATATTATATTTGAAGGAGTCGCACTCGCTGCCCTTTTTTTGGACACTCTCTGAGATTTTTGTTTTTTGCTTTATTAGCCACCGCTAATTCATACTTGCCAACCATCTCATTTATAGACGCAAATTTGTTAAAGCCCCTTGAAAAAACGCACGTTTTTCCACACCACTTTATTTTAAGAGTAATTCTCTCCAAATGTTGTTAAGATTAAATAAGAATAAAATTACTCTAAAATATGACTAGTGTGAACAAAAAGGCGGGTACTAAAAATTTTACGTTTCATAATGAGATGGTTGGCAGGTATGCTAATTTCATGCAGAAATACTTGTGATATATTTATAGTAATATGCCATGATTGTACAGGGTACAAATTATTTCATAAAAATAGTGGTAATAAATTAAAAAAATTCTCATCTCTGTGAGTGTCATGAAAAAAGGGCGGAGAATACGACACCTGTATTTGCGTAACCGAAATATGTAGCAGCCAAATTTATGATTTCAAGAATCCGATTTCAATTGACCAAACAGATAACACCATACGTCACTATCGTATCGTTTCGACAAAATTTATTCGTAAGGGTCTACGTTAGAGAAATATATAGATTATTCTATGACCTATGGCATAAAACCGTAACATTTAAATATTTATGACTCAGCGTATGCATCTTCTTCAATGAAAATTACTTTATTACGAAATGACTTTCATGAAAGTTATTACACATGTTCTCACAAACATACACATTAATCTAAAAACTACTCTTTATAATTTAGGGTTCGTAGTCTCCGCCTTTTTCTCAGGACATCAGGATTAACAAAATTCTTCCTGTTTAGCCTCCACATTTTTTCTTAAAGAAATATTTATTGTGCTTAAAAAGTAACATGTCTTGGTTAAACAGAACAGAAATTATTGCATAAAAATAGTGGTAGAAAACAGGCATATATTTCTCATTTCTGAATGTGTAATGATAAAAAGGAAGAGACTACAACTCCTTTAATTTACAGCCCAGTGATATAGAACTGTGTCATCCATATGTCAATAAATCGACATCGGGGTTACTCTATCATATAATGGTACTCAAGAACATTGTGGTTTTCCATAACTGCTCTTAAATATAGTAGATGGTAAAAGTGAGAATTTTTTATATGTATTTCGACCATTTATCACTGGCTAATGAACTAAAAACAATAAATAATTATTTAAAATATTGAACAATATTCAAGTTCTTAATCCTTTCAGGAGTGGTGGTTGCGTAAAGCAACCACAAATTTTAGTTCAAAATTGCAAAAACTGTCCCTGGAATTTTTTTTTATGAAATTTTCTTTTATAACTTAAACGAATAACTTCATTTATTTCTTGCCTTTTAATACTGTTTGTGATTTCTGGTGGCTGTTGATTTTAAATCAAAAAATTTGCTTGCCTCTGAAAGGGTTAAGGAATAGTTTAGTGAGTAGATATACTCATATAGTATATAGATATAGATATAGATATAGATAGATAGATAGATAGATTGCATAGGTCAAATGTAGACTAAGAAAAAAGTAGAAAGAAGAAGATACCATGGTTTTTATGTAAAAAAAAAAATAATTTTCTCATTAAATTTTATTCAAAATTGTTCAATTCTATTATAAATAATGGTTTATAAAAATGGATTTAAAAGGAAAATTATAAATTATAAATATGACTTCTATCACCCATTTTGAAAACAGTTTAATTAACATAATCAAAAAAATAAAATTGCAGGATATACAGAAATTAAGATCTGAAGTAACCTTAAATGGCAGATAACTGTTATTTTTGATACAGGAACGATATTCTTATGAAAGAATAACTCATACATAAAATACATATTCATAAATGTTAGAGAAGTGGCCTTATTCTTAATTCCTTCTTCATACTTTATGTATTTGCATTTGAAATACAAAAAGTATGACTGCACATACTATCTTTATTAATATTAAGTAGGTGTTATGTTTTATATGAATGCAGCAAAATTCAATTGGGTTTTACATTATGAGCAATTTTTGAATTCGAAGCGTAAGTAAAGTTTGACAATGTGTTAAGGAAATTCATAGGCGGTATAACACCGTAGTATATAAACACTTACTTTATTAAAAATTGAAAATTGTAAACACTGACACATTTAAAAAAATATCTCGTATTATTTTTAATATAATTTTATAGATAGAATTTATTTTTTATCGTTTCAATTACAGTGGATGGACGAGAGGTTTTTAAAAGTATTTTTAAATTAAAATGTAAGGATTAAATAGCACTTAAAAACTTATATATTTAAACTTAATCTGTTATTAAACTAAACTAAAATAAAAACAATATTTTTTATTTTACTTTTCAATATAATTTATTCATAAAGACAATCATGATAATATTTATTATGACCACCCTTGATAGCAATTACAGACTTTGTACGCCTTGACATGCTTGAGGTAGCTCTTTAAATGTTCCTGCCAGATGTGCAAGAGTTTCCATCTCTAAAGAAACTCCGACACCAGAACATTTTATCAATAATACCAATAATAAAAATTACTGCAGTAATATGATAGAAATTATTAACTAAAGTTACTGGTGTAAGAGTTCCGTCTTGAAACTGAAACTCTTGTACCCTTGGTTCCTGGCAAATCTGGATAGTAGTGGATACTTGCCAATAACCTAATTAATATTCCGTAGTATTGTTAACCCCGTTTTCTTTTCACACCAGTATGTTTTTACAGTGTTTTCTTTCTTATGAAATCGTAATTGCATTTGAAGAATATTACGCTAAAAATTTACTGGTGTGAAAAATAGGGCGGGACTAACGACACTACGGAATATTAATGAGGATGTTGGCAAGTATGATAGTTTAAAGTTTTTGTATAATCTTTAGAATCAAATCTCGCGTACGAGTTTGTCAGCTGATAATCGACTGTCAGTGATCCCACCTATAAAAGATATACAGGGTAGTCCTAAACTATATGTCAAAAATGTAAAGGCAGGTAGAGGGGACTTAAATAAGCAGATTTCGTATAAGAATGTGGGTGCGGTAATGTCGCCTTAAGCCGGTAGAAAGCGCTGATGACTGTGGCGTATAAAAGCGCTTCGCTAACTGGATTCAACATTTCCCGCACGGATCTCGAAGAGCATGCATCGTTTCACCAATGCGGAACTGGTCGACATGCATTTCATGTAGGGGGCTGCACAAGGAAATTGATTAGCTGCTCAAAGGTGTACAGAGAATGATTCCCGGATAAGAATCAGCCGGATCGCCGAACATTAGTATACTTTCTTTTACTGCAGAATTTCTGAGATATCTTCCAATGACGGTTCCATGCCTGGAAGCACAAAGCGATCCATGCGTGTGCAAGTCTCGATGAAAACGCTCGAATGTCCCTATTCAGGAACCGCTCCCTGTGCATCCTTTGAGCAGCTAATCCATTTTCTTTTGCAGCCACATACATGAAATGCATTTCGGCCATCAAACGATGCATGATGCTCTAGATCCGTGCGGGAAATGATGAATCCAGCTAGCGAAGCAATCATAGCGCTCATATAAACCACAGTCACCAGCGCTCTCTTCCGGCTCAATGCAGCATTACCGCACATGCAGTCCTATACGAAATCTGCTTATTTTGGTCCCCTCTACCTGCCTTTACATTTTTGACATATAGTTTAGGACCACCCAGTATAGTGCAGGGTTGGAACACTGAAGTAGAACTCATATCACTATCAATGCAACAAAATTTTCTACTTCAAAATGAACGATATTATAGGTATAAAAACTTCTTAAACAAATCCTTGTATGAGTTCTGCGCCAATGTTCCATCACTGATAGTACGAGTTTCAGAGCTGATAAGTCACTGTTATCACCTATCGAAGAAAAAAAAAAAAATAAATAAGAACAGATTGAATGAAAAATACTACGATTTTAAGTACTTAGTTTTGGCTACATTTGTGGCACTAATTTGATCTTCACCTATTGTACAATATTTGTACTGATCTAAATGATAAAGATCTAATAATATAGTTAATTATAAATAAATTTAAAAATAAGGAATTACACATCGTTTTAAGAAAAATTATGTCCTAAGTTCACTGTGTGACTGAATCATAAAATAGATTTTTGTTTTCTTTTAAACTGGCTATGGTGTCATTACATTACAAAAATTTAAAACACTGCATATCATTGCTATAAAATAGTCATTTTTTTTAGTTGAAAAATATTTAATATTCCACTTTTTTTTCCGCTTACAGGCTGTTGGCAAAAGAAGTTTTTTTCTTTATTCTTTTACACATATATTCATTTTTTTTTCCACATAATTAATCGCACAAACATACACTATATGACTATTATAAAGAATATATATATATATATATATATATATATATATCAGTCTAAGAATCAGGAAAAAATACGGGCTGTTGCCACCGTGTATTACTTTACAAAGAAAATGAATAACTTCAAATTTCCTAAACCTATAATAGAAGGCTTACAAACGATGACTAAATTGATTAATTCTTATTAATAAACACCTGTGAATATGTTCATTTTATCAAAACTAGAAGTCAAGTATATTTTAAGTGATGGCCTATTACGCTAAAAGATTCATTAAAATGTAATTAATTCTAAAATGGAATGAATGTAGTAATTTCGGTCATAATGTACTAGGTGCATTAGTTTAGATATTTTGAGAACAGTTCATAATAACTGAGTTACCAAAATTTTAATTCATTTAGGAGTATATTTAGCCCCGCCTTTATTTCATACTACTTTTAATTAGAATATTTTTTTTAGTTGTAGAGTAGTTATATATTTCAGAGTTGTTAAGTTTTACAATTTATTGTTAGCACCGCCCTATTTCACACACCATATATTTCTTAGACTCGTTTTCATAAATATGTAACTACAATTGAATGAGAAGGAATTTAACCTAAAAATTCAGTGTTATGAAAAGAAGGTGGAGTGAGCAATTCTGTAGAATAAATAACAATTCTCCGGAATAAAACTTGACAACTCTGCAAATTGTTAATATATATATATACTAGCAGGCTACGCCCGCTTCGCTGGTCACTATTTTTAAATGAATCACAATAATTAATGAATTCTCAAAATTGCATTAATTTGTATCATGTGATAAAAAAAAGAGAAAAAAAAATTCTGATCGGGAAAAATGTCGCACCGGGTCCCCACTGCCTTCGGCAGCGTAGACCCGTGCGCTGCGCGCACGTATTCCTTCACTATCCTTATGACTTCTCAAAATTCAATGTTATTACTCATAAACTTTCATTCTCAAGAAAAGAAATTAAAAAATATATCATTTAGCATCGGGTAAAAACTCACACCGGGACGCCATTGCCTTCGGCAGCGCAGACCCATGCGCGCTGCGCGCGCACGCTTGAGGATATTCGTGCGCTGTACACACATATTCCTTCTCAACTCAAACTTTTATTATTAAGAAAAAAAAAAAAAAATCTTTTATCATCGTGTAAAAACTCGCACCGGGTCCCAAACCCATGCGCGCTGCGCGCCTATTCCTTCCCCACCGTTCCAGCCCCTTCTAATTAACTTGCATATACCAATTTTGAACGGTCTTACTCAATTAGCTGATATGCAAAATAAAACCTGATCAGGACACTTTATATTGTAAATCAGGTGAAATCTCGAATTCCACTTTCGATAATGTAAAAGAACTTTAAAATATCTTTCGAATGATGTATTAGAAATAATTTAATCATAATTAGAATATGAAATATTGAAATTTAAAAATATTACAGCGCCATCTGGCGGTAGAAATTTCTGTAATCTATTGTTCCATTCCAGTTACTTATTCTTACTCAATTAGCTGAGATGCAAAAGAAAACCTGATCAGGACACTTTAAATTGTAAATCAGGTGAAATCTCGAATTCCACTTTCGATAATGTAAAAAAACTTTAAAATATCTTTCGAATGATGTATTAGAAATAATTTAATCAGAATTAGAATATTAGATCAATATTACAGCGCCATCTGGCGGTAGAAATTTCTGTAATCTATTGTTCCATTCCAGTTACTTATTCTTACTCAATTAGCTGAGATGCAAAAGAAAACCTGATCAGGACACTTTAAATTGTAAATCAGGTGAAATCTCGAATTCCACTTTCGATAATGTAAAAGAACTTTAAAATATCTTTCGAATGATGTATTAGAAATAATTTAATCATAATTAGAATATGAAATATTGAAATTTAAAAATATTACAGCGCCATCTGGCGGTAGAAATTTCTGTAATCTATTGTTCCATTCCAGATTAACAAAGCTTTCAAATGATGTATTACTCATGAAATTATTTTAATTAGTAGATGAGATACAAAAGAAAACCTAATCAGGACACCTCAAAACGTGTAAATCGGGTGAAATCTCGAATTCCATTTTTCGATAATGTAAAAGTACTTTAAAATGTGTATCAACTAAAATAAACTTTCAAATGATGTATTACTTATGAACTTTTTTTAATTAATAACTGAGATAAAAAAAACTGATTCAGGACACCTCAAAACGTGTAAATCTGGTGAAAACTTTCGATAATTTAAAAGAACTTTAAAATATCTTTCGAATGATGTATTACAAATAATTTAATCATAATTAGAAATTGAAATATTGAAATTTTAAAATATTACAGCGCCATCTGGCGGTACAAATTTCTGTATTCCACTGTTCGATTCCTAATCAAAAAAGCTTTCTAATGACGTACTACTTACGAAATTATTTTAATTAGTAGCTGAGATACAAAAGAAAACTAATTCAGGAGACCTCAAAACGTGTAAATCTGGTGAAAACTGTCGATAATATAAAAGAACTTTAAAATATCTTTCGAATGAAGCATTAAAAATAATTTAATCATAATTATAAATTGAAATATTGAAATTTGAAAAATATTACAGCGCCGTCTGGCGGTAGAAATTTCTGTAATCCACTGTTCGATTCCAAATCAAAAAAGCTTTCTAATGATGTATTACTTATAAAATTATTTTAATTAGTAGCTGAGATACAAAAGAAAACCTAATCAGGACACATCAAAACGTGTAAATCGGGTGAAATCTCGAATTCCATTTTTCGATAATGTAAAAGTACTTTAAAATGTGTATCAACTAAAATAAGCTTTCAAATGATGTATTAACTTTTTTTAATGAATAACTGAGATACAAAAAAAAAAAAAAAACTGATTCATGAGACCTCAAAACGTGTAAATCAGGTGAAAACTTTCGATAATTTAAAATAACTTTAAAATATCTTTCGAATGATGTATTAAAAATAATTTAATCATAATTAGAAATTGAAATTTTGAAATTTTAAAATATTACAGCGCCATCTGGCGGTACAAATTTCTGTATTCCACTGTTCGATTCCAAATCTAAAAAAGCTTTCTAATGATGCATTACTCATGAAATTATTTTAATTAGTAGCTGAGATACAAAAGAAAACTGATTCAGGAGACCTCAAAGCGTGTAAATCTGGTGAAAACTTTCGATAATTTAAAAGATCTACTGTTCAATTCCAAATCAACAAAGCTTTCAAATAATGTGTTAAATCACGTGAAATCTCTAATTCCATTATCTACGGTAGTTTTATTAATGGAAGTAAAAAGAAAAATAAATATTTTTTATTTCGCCAAAACCTATATATATACCACGGTAGTCGGGTAATGGAAGTAAAAAAAAAAAGAAAAAGTATTTTTTAGTTCCTTCAAATGTATTTTGTTGCTATGGAAACTCCTATCGTCTATTGAAAGATAGATTACGTGTTAGAATAAAATTTAATTAGCAATTAAAATGTAACTGCTTTGTTTATTAATGAAATTTGATGAAATTTTAACTGCAGGTTGGTTTTGTGCTGAATAGGTTGTATATTAAGTATTGTGTACGAAAAAGAAAATTTGAAGCACTTTGAAATTTGCAATTTTTAACCCCAGTTAAAGATCATGTGACATTAATGACTTGCACATGTTTTTTTTCCGTTAGAGACAGCCGTTTAAATCGTCTGCTGAATGCTGATAGAATGCCTCTTTTTAAGCAATAAGCATTTTTGGTCATTTTCGCGATCGATATGGGTCAGCATTTTAATTAATATCTCCGAAACTAATTAAGATTTTTAAATTCTGCTTCGAGGAAAACATCGGAAAGGCCCCAGAGCATCCGTATATCAATTCTTGTACTTCTGCGTTCAATAGGGGCTGAACGTATAAAAGAACAGACAGACAGACAGACAGACAGACGGACAAACCTTTCCATTTATTATTATAGATATATATATATATTCTATAAATCAAGTGGTGCGGAATATAGGAGGAGATAAAAAGACCCGCCAATATCCTACTTAATATTCCGTAGTATTGTTCGTACCCGCCCTATTTTACACACTATTTTATTTTTATCCTAATTACGATGATCCAAATGTAATTACGATGAAATAAGAAGAAAAATAATCTAAATAAGACTGGTGAGATAAAAAGTTGGATACTAACAAAACTACGAAATATTAATTGGGGTGTTGGCAGATAAGGGAATGAATTTAAATTTCGGCATCTACAGACCGAGCAGCGTTCCTAAAATTTTACCCCTATTTTACTATACTGACACCACTATCGTCATAAAGAAATATTTCTTGGATGTATTAATACGAGAATACTTTCTCCCTTACGAGCTGAGGATTTGGTAATATTATATCGTTAGTGTGCTTGCTAACAACCTAATAATTTTTCCGTAGTGTTATTACTCTTATATATATATATATATATATTTTACACCAGTAATCTATTTAGAGTAATGTTCTCCAAATGCTCTTACGATTAAATAAGAAGAAAAATACTCTAAAAGGATACTCGTGTGAAAAAGAAGGCGGGGCTAACAATACTACGGGATATTAATTAGTATGTTGGCAAGTATGCGTTAAGCCTCCCTTTCACATTTTTCTGCCCTGTTCTGAACCATCAGTGATTCATCATCCTTCAGATTTCAGCACAGTTGCCAGATTTTGCAAATTTTTTTTATTAAATATTATTTTATGCGACATTATATTCTATGTAATGAAATGAATGCGCCTGACGCTGTCTAGCAAAACTGGGTCACGTGCAATCATTTCATACTGGAAATTTAATTAATTAACCGTTTGCTGTCGAACGTCGCCCCTCAGGCATTCTATTCATTACTTCAACTCGAACGTCGCTCGAGAGGCGCCATGACCAATTAAGTTACTATATATCTTATATCCACCAATAATGTTCCACAACTAAAAGTGCTATAAAAGGTGTAATAGTTCGTTAAGAAAGAGACTCCACCTACATTTTTCATTAAGTGCCTTTGGGCGTTACTTGTCTTGGCCATTGGTGTATGACCAAGAGTGCTTTGAAAATATTACACAATGGAAAATTATAAATCATAATATTCAACAGCTGTACTTCTATACTTTTGAATAGATCTCTTACATAATTCTAATTCTGTTCTCAAGCCACACTCTTTTAAGAAGCATTTTTAGTACGAAAAATTATTCCACCAGTACTAGAAAAATTAGGAAAATTTATATGCGCATCAACAAGTATCTGGAAAATAGGTTTGAGTTATTGGTTTACCCGTGCGAAAAAGCTTCGAGAGCAAACGGTTAAATCATAATATCAGATTAATAAAAAAAAAAAAAAAGAAAAAAAAAAAAAAAAATTTGCAAGGTCTGGCAACTACGGATGGCAGGCTGAGTGAATTAAGGTAATTGTATCTCGGCGCCAGTCTGTTACCAGTGCTGCCAGACTGAGTGAAATTTTTATTCAATAACCACCACAAATTTTAATTATAACGGTTGGTTAATTATTTCGAAGACATCAAATAGAAAAATCGTTGAAATCATTAATCAACCATTTCATTTAAAATTTAGTGGTGGAAATTGATAAAAAATTCCCTCAATTTGGCAGCACTGTCTGTTACCTCTATTCTATTCGATGTCTAAACTTTATGTGAAAAAGGCTTATTCTACATAGTGGTAATAATACAATAAAATTATAGTAAAATCTTGGTAAAGCAGCGAGGCCTGCATCTATGGAAATAAGCAAAAGTATGACCGATTTATTAATTAAATAAATTGCTGGAAATATTGAAAATGAATTATACATTATTTATAAGGGGAATATATATCATTGCACCAACAGATTGTTTGTTTATATCATAGCTGATAACTTCCTAATTAATATTCCGTAGTGGTCTTGTTAGTATCTGCCTATTTTCTCACACCTATATATATATATATATATATATATATATATATATATATATATATATTTCTTCTAAATTAATCGTAATTACATTTGGAAAAAATACTCTAAAAAGGATGTCGCGAGCAAAAAAAGGCGATTACTAACAATACTACACAATATTAATTACTATACTGGCAGCCATGGCTATTTTTTTTTTTTTTTTTTTTTTTTTTTTTACGAAAACATTTTCAGGTTTATAGTTTTTTAAATGATGCGGTCATATTAATATTAACGTTAACATCGCGTAACTTTAAATTTTACTCTACCCAATGAGTCTGATGAAATAACATAAAACTTTAAAGTTAATCTTCATCGTTTAATATTTTAATTCATAAGTGACATTTCGATCGCTTTTTGAATGCCATTATACTATTTTAACTATCTTTGTCCTATTTAATTGCAGAATTTTTGTCTTTAAATAAACCAAAGAATTTCTTCTGAAATAGTAGTGTTTAAAAGGCGGAAGAATTACCAGCTATGTTTTACCTAAAGATAAATTATCAGTTTTTACAAAATTTTGCAATTCAGTTAATAAAATGCTACTCCTAGAGCATAGTTGCCAACATTTTAATTTATTCCGGAGATGTTTTAGCTTTGTCTCTATTTCGCACTATTTCATTTTTAGAGTATTTTTCATAAATATATAAGGGCATACGCCATAAATTATGTGATACTGTTTAGCATTAAAAATAAATTGCAAACTCTAATTTTACAATTTGTATTTCTGCGATATTTTGAGCTGCATTTAATTTTTATTATAATAAAATAAAACGCACGTCTCTTAAATAAATGTAATTTTTTTGTACATTGTATATTTAGCATACCTCCTGCCAACAATCTCATTATGAATCGTAACACTTTTAGTTTCCGCTTTTTTATTTTTTACGTGTAAACTATGGCAAGACAGATGTAAATTTATTAACAGTTTACCATTAACTACTACTTTTTAGGAAAATGGCTACTAACAATAAAAGTTCAGAATTCACAGAAGCTATTTCTGTAACGTTTTAAGCCGCATTTAATGTTTATTACAATAATATGAAAAACAAATGTGTCTCATAAATAGATGACATAATCTTATACATTGCACTTAAACTTATTTTTCTTGAATGCATTTTACATCCTGCATTAAATATTTTAAATGATGAGAACTTATTACGTTCTATTTCGCATTGTAAGACTTAAACTATAACAATATATAAATAAATTTATTGCAAGCATAACATGCACTAGTACAACGTTTTAGAAAAATACCTATGAAAAAGCTTTTGAATCTTAAGAAACACTTTGGATTTAAGCAAAAGTTCTTCTTTCTCTAAAAGAAGTATATTATATCTAGCAACCCCTGAGAGCTGTTATTCTAAAAATATAAAGAGATATTCAGCAACATATACTTTAAGCTTTCACTAGGGTAGCGTTTTGTACTCATTATTTTATCTTTTATCGTAAATACTTCATATGGGACATGTAACGAGGGGAATTTAAACACTAAGAGTTATAAGTATGTTTCATTTAGTTTTGTGAATTAAATCTGTTTCGCTCAGTCTATTGTTATTTTTAAAGAAAATTTTTAAAAAAAAAATTAGTAACTGCTTTAATATTTTATTTTACGTAGTGATATATATATTCTACCAAATGCATAAATATCAAATATAAGACTTTAGACATATTGATTGTTATTTTTTTATTTACAAATATTGTTTCACTAATTAATCATTTCATATTACAAATTACAAGAATGGTAACATTAAAATTGTAAAACAAGAGATTTTGAAACAGTGATCTTTATCATACTTGCCAACATACTAATTAATATTCCTTAGTATTGTTGGCCCCGCCTTCTTTTTCACACCAGTATCTCTCTAGAGTATTTTTCTTCTTATTTAATCGTAATTGCATTTAGAGAATATTATTTTAATAATTTACTGGTGTGTTCAAAAGGGCGGGACTAACAACATTACGGAATATTAATTAGGATGTTGGCAAATATGTCTTTATGTACTTATCATTAAGATAATGCCTGTATTTTATGTTCTACGTATTATATTCATATCAGCCAATATCCTAATTAATATTTCGTAGTATTGTTAGTACTTCAATTTTCTTTTACACCAGTCTTTTTCTAAGGTATTTTTCTTCTTATTTAATCGCGCTTACATTTGGAGAAAATTAATCTAAAAATAAACTGATGTGGAAAAAGGGCCGGGTACTAAAATGGCAGGTATAATTATATTTCAATATTTACTTATTGTATTTAAATATTATATAGCGTATTATAACTGTAGGTACAAACTTAGCATCTTTTGGATACCTCAAAATTTTAATGTATATATTTTTTTATTTTTCTTTATCAGGGAAAATCGTTACAGTTCACTGATTAAATAAATTAGTCAAAACGTGCTAAGTTGGCAATTATGATTATAACTGCGTATAAATTCCAAAAATTACTAGCATAAATAATCTGACTATAGAATGCTTCATTTTTTAAGCTGTACATATTTTTTATTTGTAATATGTAACAAATTTAAAATTATTTGACCTTTAGTTTTGCATTTATGTAACTTGAAAAGCATATTATCGGTATGATGTTTGTCTACCGACCTATTCATGTTTCGCTTTCTTTTTGTATATACTATATATACATGCATACACAAACACACACACACACACACGCATATGTATATCTATATGACAACTTCACCGTTGAAACATGGCCTCTAGTAGCGTATAGTCATAGCCTCCTAAACTAGATGCCTGTCGCGTAGCTCGTAAACTTGGCAACAATTGAAGCGGTAGACAGCGCCACCTGATAGAGACTGCGGGACATTTTTATTCAACTGGCCCCAATAATTTTAAGATGTGATATATGATATATATAATTGACGTTTTTTCGATTCTATTCGCTATTTATGTATATCAAAATCCACTTTTAAAAATTTTTGGTGGCTGTTGAATAAAAAAATCACTCAATCTGTACCAGGTGGCGCTGTCTACCGTTTCAACTATTGCCAAGTTTACGAGCCACGCGACAGGCATCTAGTTTAGGAGACTATGGTATAGTAAAATCTTCCCGATGAATTCTGCAGAGGAATGTGTTTATTGTGTAGGAGTACTATCGATTAAATTGCAGCCCTACTGTCGCAAAGAGAAGTTTTCGAACGTAACTTCAAGTCGCAAAAGACTCAAACGGGAAAACAATTCGTGAGCTATTAGAAGTATTTCAACAGACTGGCAGTGTGGCCGATTCGCTAGTCGAAAACTGTCGTGATACCTAAAAATACAATGAAAATTGCTTCGTTTTTTGAGTGTCATCCGAAAAAAATCTGTCCGCTGATTTGCAGATTAATCAAAAAATATGTTACGCAGCACGTACAGAATGCTGCAAACAGCATTAAACATGTTTCTGCACAAGATTCAATGCCGGCACTGAATACAAGTCCGAGCTGGTGACAGCGAGGGGTTATCTGCAACAAGATACTCGATAAGATTGGTGGTTCTAATTTTGATGTCAGTTGAATATGGGTTACAGACGAGACTCATTTTTAACTGGAAGACTCTTTTATCAGACATGATGTCCACTGAGTCCCGAAAACCAAATTTATCTCATCCTACATACTTGCCAACCTAACCCGGAAGGTTGTTAGTTCCACCCCTTTCCACCTATTTTTTCACACCAGTCTTTTTTAGAATACTTTTCTTCTTATTTAATCGTAAATATATTTGAAAAGAATTACTCTAAAAATTAGGTAGTGTGCCGAAAGGGGCGGGAACTAACAATCTTCCAGATTAGGTTGGAAAATATGATCTCAGCATCTTAAGTGCCCAAACTTATCTTTGGTTACAATCTCCGACAAAACATCTTTGAACCTTCTTCCTTGCAAGAAACGGTGCCGATTGACCGTTTTATTGCACTTTTAAAATAATTTTTCACCACTCATCAAGCTTTAGACTATCGAGCAGACAATGCTTGGTTGAGCAAGCAAGACATATTTGACTTTCTAGATAAATATTTCGATGATACAGTTATTTCGCCTAAGTATTCAACAGTTAAGAGAAAGGGCGTGCACTGGCCTCCGTATTCACCAGACTTCACCCCTGCGATTCCTTTCTATGGAGTACACTGAAAAATATTTTTATGGCAATAGTCATTTAACTCTTGACGAGCTGGAGAAGACTATATATGAAGCTTGAGTTTCGATTTCCAGTGGCACGCTACAGAGAGTTACTGACAATTTTATTATTCGTTTTCGAAATGTATTCTGTGAGAAAAGCGCACATTCTGAATCATATTTGATGTGAATGCAACAAAGGCCTGCATTACTCACTACATACAGTCTGCTAATGGTGGTGACTCCTGCAGTATCCTCAATAGGCGCAATTCGTAACTAAAATTTTGAAATTAATGTATCAGATTCTTACTATTTTTTTTTAAATAAATATACCTCTGGATTTTTGCTTCCATCCGTTATAACCGTTTACGCTTATTTCTTTGCAAAGATAGGGATCGCACGTGAAACTATGTAGACAGATGGATAAATAGATGCAGATATGTTTTAGCGAAACTTGGAGTAAAAAAGGTATATTTGAATTCTATCTGAATAATCTTTTTGAATTCTTCATAAAAAAAAAAAAAAAAAAAAAAAAAAAAAAAAATTCCCTGTGAATTTGATAATCGCACGAAAATTTTACATGCATATATTATGACATTAACAGCAGTTACAGGACTCGATGCAGTATTATTATTATTATTATTATTAATTAAATAACACTATTTATATAAGCAATTTTCGTATTATTCAATCATGGGAAAACGTTGCAAATGGTTACTAATTTCTTTATTGAGAAGAGTGGTATTAAGAAAAAAATAAAAATAAAATGAAATGACAGCGCCCAACACTGCACTTAGAATACTTTAGAAATGATCTCATTGTGGCCACTATCAAAATAAACTTTATAAACTAAATCTAAACTACATTTAAGAGGCATTAACATAGCTACAATTGTTTATGGATTTTAGCTATCCGTAAAATATTAAAAGAAATTGATCATATATTTATGAAAGAATTTTCTGTAAATAAATAAAATAAAAAATTCTATTAAAAGTTCCTAGTAGCGTAAAAGCGTAAAATTTGCAATTAAGTCCTTCTTAATTCCATATTTTGAAAATAAATTTAGTTCATATTTTAAATAAATATATTTCAACATCTAAATTCATATAGTGTTTTCAGTTTTATTTTACACTACTACAGTTGAACTTTTGTCTTTGCATTGCTACAAACATTTCAATTTATTTCGGAATATTTGTAGCTCAGCCTTTACTTCATACAACTTATTTATTAAGAGTATTTTTTTCTTATTTTATCGAAGTTATATATTCAAGGAAAATTTCGAAAAATAAAATGGGGCAAAATAAAGGCGCTGTTGAAAATTCTGCGGAATAAATTAAAAGTTTGGCAACTATGCTTTGTATTGCTAAATTTAATCGGATTACAATAAAATGATTTTAAGAATGAAGAATCTTAAAATTTTATAACACCTACAAAAATTTCATAGATGAATCTTCAAATTTATACCAGGGGTGAAAGAGTTCCGCTTATATTGCCACCACTACTACTATACCATATTTGCCAACATTCTAATTATAAACTGGGAGATTCTTAGTACACACCCTTTTTTATTTTCCACACCAGTATGTTTTTAGAGTAATTTTCTTCAAATTTAAATACGATTAAATAAGAAGAAAAGCATTAAAAAAAATCTACTGGTGTGATAAAAGAGACGTGTACTAAAAAACCTCCTGGTTCATAATTAGGATATTGACTTGTATGCTGTATAGATGCTTTCACAGTTGCCGACATTTTAATTTATTCCGGAGCATTTTTAGCCACGCCTTTAATTCGCACCATTTTATTTTTAGAATAAATTTCTCCAATAAATAACAACAACAACAAAAAAAAAAAAATCTGTGCAAATAAAAGTCATATGAAATAAAGGCATTGCAAAATATGCGCCGGAATAAATTAAAATGTAGGAAACTCTATACTTTTATCTTATTTATCCAATTAATTTTCCGATTTTATAGGTTAGAAATGTTTGTAGGGAACTACCTACTAGTTAAAAAAAAAGCGGAATTCTTTCTTTCCTTTTTTAAACACTTGTTATTAAATTCCCTTATAGTTGCCTCTTTGAACCACTTTTATCTAACGAATTTTATCAATTTAGAAATGACAACGTTTTAAGATGAAAGCAGGAAAATTCTGATTTGAGAAAAAAAAAAAAAAAAATTCTCAACATATATTTTATAAAACAAGGTTTCCGCTGATCTTTCTTTTCAAGTACTTTTTCACCGCTATTCTTTAAAAATAAAATTTTTAAATAAATTCGCTTATTTTGTGATAATATTTGCTTTTTTAAAACAAGTTGTATGCAGGTCAACTTTTATCATTTTTGAAAAATGGAACATTTTCTTATTTAATCACTAAAAACAGTTGCAAACTTCAAAAAAATTCAATTTAGAGCTCGAATTCTCCACACTTTTTTCAGGACATTTTCAGGAATCAGATTTTTTTTTTCTTTTTTGCTACCAATATTATCATACAGAAATATCTAATGTATATTTGTGGTAGTGTGTCATGATTGAATAGGATAGAGTTTATTATACTAAAAAAAAAAAAAAAAAGTTGTAGCAATAAAGGCGGTAAATTCTCAAAGTTGATAGCGTTTTGAGAAAGGGTTGAAATGTCGATCTCAGATTCAATTGTAATTATCGGGTAGACAAAAAGCTAAAATGGGTGCAACTGTGTAACATTATAGACTATTGGTAGTCTGTAAAAGCTTTAGTTGAAGAAGTGTTATTAATTTAAATTTAAAGATGTTACATTAAAAATTTAGAAAAGTCAAACATACATTAAGCGAATGAAGTAAACTTTTTAAAACTGTTCCGTGTCATGTAAACTCAAAATTTCATATTTGCTTGAATATTCTGCATTCGCTTCTTTCTCAGTAAATGTATCTCAGCAAGTTTAAAACTACCTAAACAGAGGAGGTTGTAATAAGAATGTTTTTTAGTTAGTTTCGTACAGGCAGAAGAACACTGTCACCATTACATTTAAAGAAATACTTTTGGCTTATAATAAACAAAATATTCTGAAAAGAACCACGTTGTAATCAGTGCGGTGGATTGTACATACAAAACTCATTAAAATTAAAAAAAAAAAAAAAAAAAAAAAAAGATATACTAAATTAAATTGCGAAACATAAAGAACTCGCATTTTAAGTAAATATTAATGATTAATCATTAAATGAATTGCTAAGTAAAAAGAAATTTTCTACATGGCTTGTAATTTTATAGAAACTTCTGGATAGCTAAAAAAAAAATAAAAAAAAATTAAAGCGAAACTCAAAGAATGATCGTAAATTTAAACACATAATTCGAAAAAGTTGTGTAGCACTAAAAGAGCACAGGAATATACTATAAATGTTTTCAATTCTGAATTCTGATAGCATTTTATATTAAATCGGCATAAATAAAATGACAATCTTTGATGCACATATTTTTATTTTACTAAAAAAAAAAAAAAAAAAATTATTTATAAGTGATCGTGAAAAATGACATTAAGAATTAAAACAATCATTTTTAAATTATAGTATATAATACTAAAAGGAGATTTGGCTCTGGATTAATAACCAAGTAAAAACTACAACGTCTAGAACGCCAAAGAGAAGGAAATTGGGAAGAAGACAACTCTTTTGGTAGCATTTAGAGTACCGTCTTCAGTGGATAAAAAAAATAGGAGAGAAATGCTGTTATATATAGAAAAGGATCTAATTCTGATCAACAAATAGAATTACGCGGAATGTTGGGGACTGACCAATGGCAATTTAAGAAATTGTACTTGTGAAAAATGTAGAAGAAATTAAGAAAATGTGAACAGAATGTACAATTTCCAACAATTAGACAAATGGTGTATAGCGAAATTGCAATTAACAATACTTTTGAGATTTTTAGATGTAAAAAGCTTCGAAGAAATAGAGTTTATGAGTGAATTTAGGTCATATAGAAATATCTATTGTGCTCTTATGGTAGCGTGTCATGACTGAATGTGATAGAGATTACCATATAAAAAAAGAAGAAAAATAAAGGCGGGAAGTTCTTTAACTTGATAGTGTCCTGAAGAAAAGGGCGGAGACTTCGAGCTCTGAATATGAAGGGCAGTTTGCTATCCAGAATTATTATTTTTTTTTTCACCAGTGATTACGAATTGTAATTTTGGTATAGCTAATTGCTAAACTTTACTAGAATATTATAAATAATATAACTGTTAAAAAAATCTAGCAGCAAAATTCCTGGGATCGAAACAGCCTTGATATATCACTCAATGCTTCAAACAGGGCTGCTCACGTGTGAAAGTATTCCGTCTTTTGACGGTACTCTTTCACCAGCACTTTTTTAACAATAATCTCTCTCTTATTTAATCACAAAATGTTAGTGTAAAAATATACTAAATATTTCTAAATGGAAATAGTGGTGCTGAAGACGTTTAACACTTTCTCCCCTGCGGATACCACAGGCGTCTTTTTTTATATTCTTTTCGTACCACTATTTCCAAAAAATAAAATTTGCAATATATTTTTGCAGGTAAATATGATCTTTGGCTGCATTATTGTATTATAAATTATATGTTATGAAATGTTAGTGGTACGAGAAAAAAAAATTGTGGCAACCCTGTTGAAAGAGTTAAGAGTCAAAATTAAGCATATGTATGTGCAGAACTGGAAATGCGTTACGATATTTTTAATACGACAATTTTGGATAGAACTTTTACCATATTTCACCATAAAAACTGTTACAAAAACATATAAATTTTTTTATAAAAATATATTGGTATTCGAAACTAACACTTGGCAGCTATGCTTGCGATACACATTTAAGCTCAGAGCGTGACTTTTTTACGCAACATATGTGAAAGTTTTTATAATAATGTTTGTCTAAAGGATGTTTTCTTCTATAATATGTTTAATTTGTACTTTTACTTTTAGTGGTTTTATTTTATTTTTAATTGAGCTGAATTTTAATTTATTATACAGAGCATATACCATAAAGCGATCATAAATCAATGAAGAGAATTTTTTGCGTTATTCGTTACCACTATTATTGTTATTTTTTCTTCAAACAGAAATCTTTATGGTATTTTTACAATTTTTTTGTAAATATCGTAATTTAATTTCCGGCATAAAATCAGCAGGTCACGTCTACATCAGAAATTTTAATAAACAGAAAACGCTCAAATTCTAGGAAAAAAGTTCTCACGCGACTATAACTTCGTCTGTTCATTAAAATTTCTGGTGTAAAATGGATTTATCTTATTTGCGGATTATACACTGGAAAATACGGTAAATAGAATAGAAGTCATTGTTTAAAAATAGTGGTGGCAGAAATGCGAAAATTTCTCATCTCTGCACATACCAAAAATTGTATAGTATAAATTGAGTACTCGGTCGAAAAATGAAACGGTCGTTGATTATGAAACTAAATAATTCTCAGCAATGTTAAAATTTATGTAATTTTATGTAATTTTAATTTTTGTTATTAAACATCAAATAAGTAATTTGATGCTATACTTTTGCATAATATAATTCAATAATTGTTTCTTTTATTTGATTTTATTTTTTAATGGCTTAAAAAAATCAAAAATTTAATTGTCTTCTTACAAATTTTAAAAAGTAATATTTAATGTAATTTAATTATATATATATAAAATTCAAGATAAAAATTTTTAAATGTGTCATTTAAAAAATACTTATTTTATACAGTCACATTGAAATAGAAGTTGTTTTAAACGCAATCCATAACATAAAATAAAATATAATTTATTTTAAAACACATTTTAAAGTTTCCTGACTTTGAATAATAAAGTCTTAGTCAACTAAAAATCAGTACTTTAAATGCACACTCTTTATTCAAGTTAACAATCTTTTTCGATAATTTACCTGAAACGTTTCTTTATATATTTTTTTCTGTAAAGCCCCCATTAACTTGCGTAAACCAACCATTACTTTATGTAAAACGCCAATTAACTCGTGTAATGAAAAGTATTTGCAATTCAAAATTATCATAGTTTTGGCCTTTCTTGATCTTTAGAATATTGACCTTATTTCATCATTTATTTTATGGTCAAGAAATGTATGAAGATTATAGTAATTCTTAATAAGAAAATGTAAGTATTTAATTATTATTTATTCGCTTTTATTTTTATCGTAAATGATTTTTTTTATTGTTAAATTTTGCATGTTTGCAAACAGTTCCGATTTTGTAAGATAGGAGGAATTATCAAGAACAATTTCACCTTATTTAACCCTCGCTTTGCCAAGATGAAGGCGTTACAACAGAAAAATTGCTTTCAGTTGCCGCTTGGCACTTTTTGCGAAAATCACCAGCACCGCACCTTTTGTACCGTTTATAAGGTGAAACATTCCACTGGTTAAGTTTGCTAACTCTGGCGAATTAGCGCACTTTTTGAATGAGGCGCACTTAACTAAATTTCAACTACAGAATGGGGTCAAAATTATCCCATCCTGGGAAAGCGAGGGTTAATCATAGAAAATTCATAGAAAAGCTTATAAAAATTTCTATAAAACAAGACCGTTGTCCAAAAATCGGAACGGTTGGAAGCTATGCCTTTTTGGAATGTCCTGGCTTGAATTAAGATGGGAAATAAAAGTATTTTAGAAAACAATCTACTCTGTGAGTAAGAAAAAAACTTTATAAATATTCAGGGTTTACACGGACCCGCCTTTTTACCTCTGAATCTACCACCAGAACATTTATACAGTATTTTTCATCTTAATTGATGGGGAAAATATATAATTGAAAATTACTATAAAAAAATTTTTGTGAAATAGTCAGGAAAAAAATACAGCCCATGGCAACCCTGTATACATATATACTCTAGGACGAAAAAAAAAAAAAAAAGACGCACCAAGAAGAAGTAATGCAAATTGGACACAAATTGACAAGCATATAGGTTTCGATGGAAAATACTATATTAGTTCACATGCTGTACAATCAGATGCTGAGCTATGTAGGAGTAAACTCCTATATAACTCAGCATCTAATTCCTTTGAATTCAACTTAGTTCTTTGACACCACCATGTAGAACTCGCTATTTTTTACCCATCCAATGCCTATAGCTCCTGTTACAAGTCTTCATCTTAAGCAATCTACTACATAACGTAGCTTCTCACTCCTGTAGTTACAGCTAACACGGCACCACCATGGTAACCTTGCAAAATTCGTCCCTTTTTTTTGGCAGACTTCAAGTTCATATTTCAAGAAATATCTACCATGCTTCGCAATTGGCGCATCTGTTTCTGAGTTCGACTGCACCACTCTGCTGACCTAAAAGGATTCCTTTGTTCCTTCAAATTCCTTTACATTTGTTTTTCTTCTAAATGACGGCTCACCTGCAATTACATCAGCAGAGCTGCCAACGTAATCCGGCATATTGTTAGTACCGCCCCTTTTTCTACACCACTTAATTTTTAGAGTACTTTTCTTCTTAATGAATCGCAGATACATTTGAAGAGAATTGCTCTAAAAATTAATTGGTGTAAAAAAATGGGCGGTACTAACAATTTGTCGGATTAAGTTGGCACCTCTGCATCAAGTTTAAATAACTGTAATTGTGAACTACTTTAATGTAGTTAAACTGCTGAAGAGAAACTTGCTATTGTCATTCCCGAAGATGCTTTATATTTAAAGCGAAAAGCTTTGATTTTACATAAGTTTTTAAAAATTGTTTTAATTAAATTTAATATTTTAAATTACATGTTTCCAAAATGTTTTTTAATAGAAAAATTTTTTTTCTCATTAATTCATCTACTTGAATATCTAGACAAAACATTTTTCGTAGTTAAAATGTCTTTTCTGCTAGTCAATGTACCTGACATAAATTTCTTAATTTAAATAACAAACATTGAGAAAAATTCATGAAGTTCAAATATTATTTAATTTTATAGGAAATATAAACAGAGTTTTCAATATTTTGAAATTGAATGTTATATGGAATATTTAATGCTAACAGAACCTAACAGAATAGCTTCATAGTTTTATATGAATGTATTATATTTCATATTTTAATTTCAAGGTGCTGTTGATGTGATAAAATCATGAATATCCCAATTTTATCACACATTCAAATGTTTTCTATTAAAATTTTAAGATGACAGTTTTTACTAATATGAAGAAAATTTACAACAACAAATATTAGCATGTTTTCTGTAAACTAAGTATGACACTTCGTGTCTAGGGAAGATTTTCAAAATACACGAATAAAGATTTGCTTACAAAAATAATTCTTTTCTCATCTTTTTCTTCTCCATGAACAACTAGATTAAATATTTCAGGTCGGAAATGTCTTTTATCTGCCAGTCAAAATACATGACACAAATTGCTTAACTCGAGTAAATAATGTCTTACCAAGAAAAACTGATGAAACCAAAAGATAATTTTTCTTTTGGGAAAAGAGAGAGAAAGATTTTTTTTTATTAATATTCTGAGTACTTGAATGTAAAATGAGTTTAATATCAATATTTAATGCGTTATTATGCACAAATTCCTTGCGATTACTTTATGGGTGTATGAAGTTGATTTATTATCATGAAAATTTTTCGTTATATCTAGAGCTTATAAAAAATTCGTATTGTTCAAAATTCTAATGCTTTTTTTTCATAAAAGATATTTTTAAATTAAATTAATATTTATAACTAATGAATGGTTCTTACTATTTTCTAATTAAAGAATAATACTTTGCCCTTATTTCTTAACTGAGTTTAGAGTCTGCTTTATCATGAAAACCAAACATAAAAAGACTATTTTATGGAATTGAAATCTTTCAAATAAAACAGAATATTTATAGAACATTTCATTTTTTAGAAATTGCACAAACAAGCTGTACATATATATATATATATATATATATATATATATATATATATATATAAACGAAGAAAAAACAATACTCGTAAATCTCTTTCATAAAACTTTAAAGTTTTTGTTATTTCAAAATTACATTTTGTTCTTATTGTTTGCTATAAAATGTTCAAAAACATCCCAACAATGAGAGAAAGTATACTGTTTTGTAATCGCTATGTTCTTTTAACCTAATAAAATTTTCTTCGTGTTATCAATATATATATATTAATATATATAAAATATGTATATAGTAACATCATTCGAATTAAATCACCGATAAAAATGTAACGCAAATTTGCATAACATTCTGTTAAAAAAAATATTAGGTAATAATTTACGAAATTACCAAAAATTATTTGACTAAGTTTATTCACCGTACATTGGAATTATTTCTTTTTATCACGTACTAATTTACATAACAATGCCAGGGATGGAACACGGGCGCAGAATTCATACCGGAATCTGTTTAAGAAATTTATCTACCTATAATATCGTTGATACAATAAGTAGAAAATTTTCTTACATTGGTAGTGGTATGAATTCTGCGCCCGTGTTCCATCTCTGCAATGCTTGAAGGCCTTCAGTAATATTATATCGTCTAAATTTATACCTACCTTTTCGTTGATGATATTTCTTTTCATCTTTGAAAAATGCTTTTTCTCCTTTTTCTTTTTTTTTTTTTTCGAGAAGAGGGGGGGGAGATTACATCTTCTAATGGAGCATCGTCTAATATCAATGTCTCTACTTATATATATAAATTTGTTTTTTGTACATTTTTTGAAAATCTAATGACCGTTGATACTCCTCTTCTGATTATTATTTGAACTTATTTTCAGCTGAAAAGATTTAAATATGTTTAAAATCGAATAAATAGCAACAGGTACATCTATTTTGTAGATTATAATTGAAAGTTCCCCCCCCCCCCAAAAAAAAAAAAAATAAATAAATAAATAAATAAATAAATAAATAAAAATAAAATAAAATAAATAACTAAATAAATAAAATTGTGATTTTTAAAGTTTTAAAAGTGATTAATTTACGCCTTATTAATATTATTTTTATTAAAATGAAATAAATTTTATATAAGTTCCATGCAGTAAAATATGCACTAAAGATTGTTTTAACTTTTAAGATATTAATGCATTTCAAAAATTAATTTAAAGAAAAAAGTATTCCTCGAAATACTAAAAATCCTCACTCAGTGAAAGGGATGAAAGTGAGTTTTAAAACACACCAAAATACTTATAAATAAATCTCAGTTATTTCCTATTATTATGGTAATATATTTTAAATAATATTGCTTGTCATTTACTGAGACTGTATAAAATTAATGTTTAAATACATACGATACCATTATGCTAAGTTGTCTTTTTACATAAATAACTCTAAACATATTATATGTAATTGATCCGAAATGTGTTTTAAATTAGATTTAAAATGAATTAATGTAGCTTCATATGATGTATCACCCCTATGTAATTTGCATATATTACATCAAGTGATTCATAACAATAGACACATAGACTGCAATGAATGAAGAGTTATTGCAGTTTTAGAAATTTACCTACTTTAAAACAGAGGACAATGAATAATTTACGATAAAATTGTCTTTAACCGACGAATGACTGTGAGTTTGATATATGAAGTATATTCTTGTGCAAGAATAATTTATAAATATTATCTCTGCTTTGATGTTAGATAAGTATACATTATATATAATGAGTTGTTTGCAGCTTTAAGTATCTACATTTCAAATACACACGTGGAAGTAACTAATATAAATATTCCCTTATCGTTTTCAGTATATTAAGTATTTTTCAAATGCATTTTAATATATTTAGAACTCAGTCTTTTAATTAGTTACTTATTTAGATTTTCATACAAATTCAATTTAATATATATATATATATATATATATATATGTATCGGTAAAAATAATAAAAAACTGCATTTGTATATAAAATCAAGTTAAATGACAAATGTGCATTATATTTTTTATACGTCTATTCAATAAAATAAATTTAACTTATTTGGTGTTTTAATTAATTCTCGCTGTTTGTTGGACAGGAAACCTATGTTTATTCTAAAAGAATGGTATAAGATAGTTTTTTGAACGTAATGTCCTTTGGTAACTGCAGCTGTTTCTCAATTTTCGGGTAAAAATATTCAAGATAAGTTAATCCGCAATAAAAATATTCGAATACTTTTGAAGTGATCAACTGAAGAAGCCAGTTTCCGATATCGCTAAAACACGTAAAGTGTTACACAGAAGCCTGTATGACCGAATGCATGGACCAAACTGCTGCATGCACCGAAGCAATTAATAGTCAGAAGGGTTGACGTCTGGTGAATATGGCGGTTTGGATAATATATTTCATCGAAGTGTTTTCAAGGCTTCTTTCACTCAGTTTTCAACATATATTTTGCATTCTCCTAAAGCAGAATGGATGTTTCATATCTCTAAGCATACTGCAGACGCTTGTCTTTAAGCACGCGATTAAAATTCAGTAAATGCGCTTCTCACCCTTTAGCTTTTACCTTTTGACACGGTTTATTCAGCTCATCACAAACCACATCGACTTAAAAACACCAAATGTGCAGCCTAATCATCTTGCCATGAATATCTGTTTTTAAAGAAGGCGTTAGTGGTCCACACATGAAGTTCCCATGATATTCTGCGCTTTGAATTGTCATAAATAATTCACTTTTTATTGCCAGTCACAATGCAATGCAAAAAATATTTTTCGGTTCTGTTTAGGAAAAAATATATTGCAACGTATTTTTCTATCAGTTAAATATCATGATTTAGGAAATGCGGTAAGGCGTGGATTATTGTTTGAAACAGGAATACGCAGGGAACAATCTTTTTTTTTTTCTTTTTTTAAATTATTATAATTAACATTTCATAATTTTTATAAGATTTTTTCAAACGAATTTTCTGCTTTAATTTTGTTGTGACATTTTGTTGTGACATTTGTTTACTGTATCGTTTGTAAGCTACCGTTGTTTAAGTTTTATCGCATGACGTAACATAATATTAAATTTTTATTTTTATTATTTTATTTATTTATTTTTTTAATACAAAATCAAACAGCGGATTTTTTTTTTTTTTCACACAAATGTGATTTTAATAAAAATTGTATTTCTTTCTCCCATTGTTTAATGGTGTTTTCCATTTCCTGCGGCTTATTTCTGTCGAGCTATCTACATGATAGACCAGAGATGTTTCTGCCTAAATGTTGTCTGATTGAGTAATGCTGACCGGTTGTCGGCCTGGATAGCTCAATTGGTAGAGCCTTGACCTTGTAAGTCAAAGATCCAGGGTTCGACTCCCGGTCCAGACATTATTTTCCCTCACTTGGAAAAAGAAAATTTTTCAATAAATATGATTTTTTTCCACAGTTGTTTGTGTGATTTTAATAAAAATTGTATTTCTTTCTCCCATTGTTTAATGGTGTTTTCCATTTCCTGCGGCTTATTTCTGTCGAGGTATCTACATGATAGACCAGAGATATTTCTGCCTAAAGATTATCTGAGTGAGTAATGCTGACCGGTTGTCGGCCTGGATAGCTCAATTGGTAGAGCCTTGACCTTGCAAGTCAAAGATCCGGGGTTCGACTCAGGGCCTGATTAAGGGGGAAGCTCGCTCATACCGGAATATTTTTACAATTATTTTTTACTTCATGTCATAGAAATTCCACGCTTTGACGAGGAAATATTTTTTATAAAAAATGAACGGTGTAAAACAATCCAATTTACTCACCGGTATTAGACACCATAATTCTTTTAAAATAATTTTTAATGAAAATTTTCTGATTATTATAGCAGGAAAGTATTTGTTAAAAAATAACGGTGTAAGTATAAATAATGTGTGAAGAGCGAGCTTCCCCCTTAATCAGTCCCTGGTTCGACTCCCCGTCCAGGCATTATTTTCACTCAGTCGGAAAAATAAAAATTTTCAATAAATATGATTTTCTTCCACAGTTGTTTGTGTGATTTTAATAAGAATTGTTTACAAATTAGTCTATTTTTGTAGGATTAATGCATTCCAGGCGAGAAATTTTGATTGCATTCCAAAAGGATAATTAACCCCACCCTCTGGCTTTTTCTGAAACAATACTTTACTTTAAAAAATATTTCTTATTTCCTTAATTTTAGTTTGTTTGACTCTTTATAGAACTCTAGAATATATAAACGAGTGAAAGTTGCTGTGTTGATTGTTGATGACAAAATTTCAATTATTTAAAACTTTCGTGACCGCTGTCGTAGATTCACAACATTTGAAAATCTGTAACTCCACCAATTTGCGTTTCTTTCGAAATGTTTATGAATTATCTTAAGTATATAACCAAAATTCGTATTTTTACAATGAAATATAAAATGGATACTACTACTTTGATTAGAAAAACATAATTATAATGTATATCAATTTTTAATATAAATGTGATTACAGAAAATTTTGTTCTGAAATATTGTAACTTCGAAGATTAACGCCCACAGGCGTACCTTACTGTCAGAATTAATTCATAAATTTTGAATCTTTTAAACGAACACCAGAAGGGAAAAAAACAATAAATGGGCGGGGTTTACTGTTTTAAATAGAAAAAAAAATAGGTTTAATGTAAATTTGTCAATTAAAAAAAAACAAATAGAATTGGAATGCAAGACGGACTTGTAAAATCGTTTCTTAACCCGTTAGTAGTTGCTAGTTGGTCGATTTGCCGCCCATCCTACAGTGTTGCCAGAATTTTTTATTCAATAACCACCAAAAATATTTAGAAGTGTCATTTAATATTGATAAAACGCGAATAAAATCGAAGAAACGTCGATCACATCACTTCTTAAAATTATTGGTGACAGTTAAATAAAAAGTGCGCAATATGTAATAGGTGGCGCTGTCTCTAGTGACTACTAACGGGTTAAGTACCGTCATAGTTAGAGGCTTAATCTTTTGCTTCATATATTGCTTTATTTTTATTTATTTATTTATTTATTTTGTAAGGGGGAGGATTATTATTTTAATGATACTTTAGTCTTTAAAATTTTATTAATATATTTTATTTTTATATATTTTTATACATATACTTTAACTTTTATAAATATATTTTAACAGTTTTTGCCACCGCAGGGTTTTGTCTTTTTAATACTAAGATCCGCCTACGGGCGTTATTCTCTCAAAATAAAGTATTTCAGAACAAATTTTTTATATTCACAATTATATTACAAATGGATATACATTATAATTATATTCTTTCTAATCAGTATCCATAGTACATTTTATTGCAAAAATATGAACACTGGGTATACACTTAAGAAATATGTAACACACAAATTACGAAAGAAACGACGGCTGACAGAGTTACAGATTTTCAAATGAAGTGAATCTACGTCAGCAGTCGCCAAAGGGTTAATTAAGAAATTATATTTTCATAGAAATTATAAAACGAATCGTACAGTTCTAAAGACTTCCACTGACCGAAAACTGGTAAGAACGAATAAAATTGTTTAATATTTACTTCATGAACCCTTACAATAGTTCATCCGAAAAAATTTAGTTTATGCGTTGTTGTATATATATATATATATATATATTATTTCATTTCGTATATTATGTTACACCTACAAAAGAAAATTTAAGCTTTATCGGTGATAAGTGCAGCCATATTAGACACTTTTACTTGAAAAATATTGCACTTTTTTTAAAGAGTACTGTCTGGTCCAATCGCAAGCGTAATGTATTTAAATAGACCTAAAATTATCTAAAAAAGTAGTGAAGTATATACTAATCTATAAAACTGAATTCAGGATAATTAAGGAACTGGAAAAGGGTCAATGTTTTTTTTTTTCCTGAAAGATTTCTGGAGCAAAACATTAAAATTTTGTCTATTTCTTATAGGATCTTAATTTTATTTTTCTACATTTAGAGATGACCCCTTAACACATTTTTGATTATAACTCTATAAATACTAAAGATAAAGTATACAAACAGCATACTTTTCCGCATTGCCAGACTCTCGGGTATTCGAATATGGAGTCAAAATTAGGTGTTGCTATTGAAAATCAAAGTTGGCGCTCATTTCAATATGTAGATGACCCATAATTCAAAATTCGATGACATTTTCAGAAAGTGCATTTAATTGCCTGTTGAATTATGTCTATTAGATGTTCCTGCGTCAATTAATAACAAAATTACAGCGGGTGTTGCGTTTTTTCCCCCCGACTGTACATATAGTGCTATTCGTATGCAATTGCGATTTAATTATAAAAATGCGGCTTCGATTTTTTCAATAACGTCTGTTTCGAAAGTGTCATCTGATTAACACTTAAACTGAAGTCTACGGGTTTGAAGTCCACATTCCCCCAGGCTGTAGGAACACGGACCTGAGATCTTCAGTGTAAGAAAAACGCTGCCGAAGGCATAAAGGACTGAAAGCGAGGTTTTGAGCAATTTCAATGGTTTTTTTTTTATTATTATTATTATTTATAAAATGATATAAACATTTTATTTTTTTTATTTTTGTTCGTTTAAATATAGTGACCAGTAAAGCGGGCAAAGCCTGCTAGTTTTTAATAAAATTGGATTAGTAAATGTACGCAAATTTCATACATATTTATCTAATATTTTTACGTTCAAAAATTTTCTTTTACGTAAATTTGTAGACCTTTGAGATAATGAATTTCAATGACTTAAAATTCTTAAATATTTCTCATTTTATTTTCTATATCGACCCTCTTATAAAAGTAAATATTTACAACAAGATGGTTTTGCTTGTTTCACTAGTTATTAAATTTAAAGGTATTTTCAAAAAACATTAATCACTATACTTTAAATCCTTTTGTAAATAGTAATAATAATTCTAATTATAAAATCTTTTAATATAGTTTTAAACCCTTTTTCCGGTTCCCCGATTTCCTCGCTTACACTATATTGATTTCAGGTCCCCACTGCTCGCAGTTGTACCTTAACTTGAAATTTTGGTTTAATTCAAACAGGACGATAACTGGCGCTGCTGTAATCGAATAGGTATTTTTCGGACAGATTTTCATCTTCCCTCTTTGACAGCACCTGTCATTCTTCCGAGATACAAAGATTTAATTAATTAACAAAATATTGATGAAAAAAATCGAAAATCGGTTGAGAACCCGAAGGGCCTCAAGAGACGTCAAAGCGGATCTTCATGAAAATTTTGTAGCTCTGTGTTCAGTCATTTGCCTGTAAAATTAGCAACACAACTATAAGTTTAACTTTTTTTTTTCACTTTCTCGTCATCCATACGGTATAGGATACTGTGAAGACTCTGAAAAAATACCTTTTATTAATCGACACCTTTTCTGTTAATTATATGCAAAATGCATAACATTGGTCCTTGGAGGATCAAATCTACAACCTTCGCATTATAACCATGGCGCTCTAACCAATAGAGCTAAATGGCCACAGAAAGACTACAGGTATTTATGTTTATATTATCAGAGTCGACGAATTCAGAAATTTGTGCATTATTATTTTTTTTTTAACTACTCAGAAATTCGGAAATCAGGCTTCGGAGTGAAACTGGAGAGGTCAAAACGAATCTACGTGCAAAATTCTCAAGCCTTGTGATCAGACTTTTTCCTTGAAAGCGACGGACACACACATCTCTTTTTATTATATGTACAGATAAAAAACAATTAATACAGTTTCTCCGAATTTTATTTGTAATGAGGTAACCAATAACATTTTTTTCGGGCGAATAAAACAATAGACATAATTTTAAATTTTATAACTTCCAGAAATAGTTTATTTATAAAAAACTAAATTTTTTACACAGGGAAAAATAAAAAAAGAAAACTGTTGAAATCTTGCACTAAAACTAAACGATTTTTTTTTTTTTTAACCCATGGAAGAAATATCTTGTACTTCATGTAATTGGTATAGCTACTTAAAAAGAAGACTGACAGTTAAAAAAAGGAACAAATTAGTTACATTTGTTTTACTTTTCTAGATTTAAAACATCATAAAAAGATTTATTTATAATTCAAAGTAACAAAGCATTAAAATAATTATGTATAAACTTAGATTTCGTATCTTTCTACTACAATTACACGTTTTGTTTCTGATCATTTAAGTCTTATAACTGTTTGAAGGTAATAAATATATTCAAAAGTTAAATAATGAGTTTTCGAGAAATCCTTTGGGAGAAAAGATAAACGGAAAGCCTTGAACTCTTAAACTGAATTAATTACGCTGTTGCATCAATTTTCGACATTTGACTAAATTTGCAACAAAGTTTTTCTTGTTTATTTTCAGTTATTTAATCTGCCGATAACGATAGAAACATTCTTAATACAATTTCCATTGTATCTGGCTTGACTCATTGATTTTAATCATGAATTTAATGTTAATCGAAAGAATGAATTACTTTTCCTGTCAGGTTGGAATTGACAAAATAAATAAAGAGATATAGTTCTTTAATGAGAATTTTGTAATATTTCAGAGAAAAAGATCTCATAGAAAAATCGAAAGTTGTAGCAAAATACTTTGTTATTATATAAAAGTTGATTATTGTAATATAATTAAAAATTTATAAAAAATATATTTTAGTTTAAATGAAATATATTTTTTTTTTAACTTTAGTTCACGGTCAAAAATAAATATGCGTATGCGGTAAATATAATAAAGGTCATAAAGTTAACAAATATGTTAAGCAATGTAAAATATTCCATAGAAACTTGTTTTCAGTAAAATTTTACATAAAGTAAAGCTAGGAGAGGTCGGGCGGTAGGAGAGATTGCGCACATAGGGGATCGGAGGGAAAGAGTAGAGTGGGCGAATTGAAATATTAGATGGTTGTACACCATCAATAGTGAAGTGCTGACTTGAATTTGCATATTGATTGCTTCGAGAGTTTAAGATAAAACGTGGTTATTTTGTCTCCTTCTCAAAAATAAATGCTTGAATTTTCACAACCCTTCGTAACAATTTCAATATAATGGTAGTAGTACAAAATGTTTTTTAATTAAACAATTTCTCATAACCTACTGACCTAGACTAACTTTAGAAGCACCAGGGTTTTCTCTAAATGTGAGTAATTATATAATAAAACACTGTGCAATCTCTCCTACCAAATTGGCAGAGTTTGCGTTTTTGCTATTTAGGAGAGATTGCGCATTTAAAATTCTATACTAACAGAGATTCCGCAGCTTATTGGTGATAAAAAGACAATGATGATGAGTTTTTCAATGCCTCGGACTAAACCGAAACCTAACTTCCATAAGTCATTGGACTAGTTCAAGCCGTTCGAGACAGCGCACTACCTTTACGGAAACTATCTACAGAATCTGAAAATGAACATTATTCAGGCGTGGCAAACTCGACAAAAGCCACGCCTCTGACGGAATTTACCGCTAGAATGCTGTTAGCCTATGAGAAATTTATCGCAAAGGATTTAAATGTTATTGTATATCTAATTAGTTTTGAAATACTTTCAAGTATGATGCTCAAATTTTGTGCAGCTGTCGGCTGCTTAAATAGAAGAGATAAAATTAAGTGCAAGCAAAAAATATCAGCCTACTCAACGTTCTTTTTAAGAAATGTAATCGTTTAAATTTCAATAGTATAAAATAACCGTAAAAGATTTTAAAGCGTAAAAGATTTTAAAACGTAAAGTACTTTTGGCGGAAAATTTTGAGGAAAGATCTTTAATAAATTGTAAATGGTGGGCGTACTCTGCGTTTAAAAATGGACGGGACTAGCCACATATCATTGGACGCACGCGGTACTAACATTTTTTTTTTTCTTGAGAAATGCCTGTTCGAGACGGACGGCACTTGTGGCAAGTAATTGCACAATAACTTCACAATGATCGTGAACCACGAGAGATTCGGTCAGAAAACAAGGAACCATCCTAGCTGAAAAAGTAATATACTAATCCTAAGTTAAACTTGTCAACTAGTAACTTAATATTATTTTCTGGTCTTGTTCTTTATCTTACTTTGTTCTCTTTTCTGTTTCTTTATTATTTTTTACTTTAATTTTTTTTTTTTTTTTTTTTTTTTTTTTTTTTTGTAATTCCCTTTGAATTTCTTTTATTTTTCTGATTTTTTTTAATTATCGAATTGAAATATCCACTCCCAATGCAAAAATATTTGCTTACAAATACCTTACAACAATGTCTTTTAAGTGAATTATTATTTTTGATTACAACAGAGTAACACAATTAGCAATGAAAATACATAGAAGAAGGATCAGTTCAAAGTTATGCACCAAAAGTACAGCAAAAAAATTAACATTTTAATTTTTTATATCATTTTGTTGAATTCTGCGCAAATTCTCCTAGCTTTACCTTAATCGATTGGTTTTCGTTATCACATATTTATAGAGAAATATTTATCGCATTTACTCTGTATTTTCTAGTGATTAAATAGTATAGTGATTATTGTTGAAAAAAAAACAGTTGTAATTAACACATTGAATGTGTTTCACGTAAAATTTATATATAAAAAAAAAAAATAGATTTTTCACGGTACATTTTTATTTATTAATTTCCAAAGATTCAAGGAAAGTAAGCATAGCTTTTTCCGTCATATCTTCTGCTCATGCTTTTGGGCGCAGCATTTCTACTAAAAAATAATGCATGCATACATTGACATTGATAAACTTCTGATAAAATACGAAATTTTATTTTTTGTTTACTCTAGTCCAAAAATAAAATTACATTTCTTCGGAAATACACAAAATTCAAAATTGCGTGCCACTTGGGTACTATCCAGGTTTTTCACAAAGGAAAATTTGGATACCACAATTTTAATATAATAATTATTTAAAATAGATATCAGAAAATATCTGCAATTAGTCTGTTCTAGAATTAATATTTAGAAATAAAGCTACCACATTTCCTTTTGTAAGAACTCTGGTATCAAAATTGCCAAGTTTAGTTCTTTTTGACTACGAGAAAATTTATATATCAGGGATGGAACACGGGCGCAGAATTCATACTGCTATTTGTTAATGAAACTTCATTACCTATAATATCGTTGATTTAAAGAGTAGCATTTTTTTTTTTTTTTTTTTTTTTTTTACAATGATAGTTGTATGAGTTCTACGCCCGTGATCCATCCTTGGTTTTGAATATAAAAGAGCTTACAATTTGTCAACACTAATCGATACAAGATTTGTATTCGTCAGTTCTACTAAAAACAAAAGAAAAAGAAAATCCGTTTTATCTATTTCTATATTTTTACAAGCATTCACGAAAAGGGTATCTTATATTATCTTATATTATCTTTGTATCTAAATGATTTTTATATTATTTATGCATGTTTTACCAGAGTTGCCAACCTTTTAATTTTTACCGGGGCATTTCCAGCGCCGCCTTTATTTCATACCTTTTTTCTTTAAAGAGATTTCTAATTTTTTTAATTTTTTTTCATCCCCGTGTTCCATCCCTGATATATAAACAGGGTGTCCCAAAAAGATAAAAATGCGGTTTAATTATTTACCTATTAGAGTTGAGAGGTTAATGTAAACTTCAAAGGTGAACAAAATGAGATAGGAAATAAAATTACGCTAATAAAACTAGCTTCCTGTTAGTTTTCAAAAAATCACATTTTTTAAAATTTTTATTCGACCCCTCTAGACAAATTTGGTCAATTAGAAAGTTTTTATTTTCAATGCAACAACATCATTGCAAAAAAACGGATTCTTGTATCTTTAAAACTGAATGAATAATACTTAATTGAAAACTGAACTCTGATTATAGGGGCCATATATAAAAATAGAAATGTAAATTTGTGACATATTATAAAATGATAAATGTATCATAGCACTTGTATGTTTCAAAGCCGTTATTAAACAAGATGCTAAATTCGAAACACATTTTAAAATTCTAAGGAATAATTTCGATGCATTTGAGAATTTTTCGACACATTATGTTTTTGATCTAAAAGTTTTCGATATCAATTTGTAAATGATCACTATTTTCACCGAAAAGCCAGCCTTTTAAATGATACGGAAAAATAGAATAATCACTTTTTTTCTGTATCATGATTCGGTTGGCTTTAAAGATATAGTTATGCGGTTTTTTCTAATGGTCTTGTTAAATGAAAAATAAAAACTTTGTAATTGACAAAATTTGCTCGGAGAGACTGTATAAAAATTTTAAAAATGTAACTTTTTAAAAATTAATGGGAGTGTTTTTTTTTTAATGTAGTCGTCTTTCCTACCTCAATTTGGACGTTTTTTTTTTTTTTTTTTTTTTTTTTTTTCAATTTACACTGCCCATTTATCTGTAACGGGCAAAGAATTAAAGCGCGTTTCAACCTTTTTTAGGACACTCTGTATATATATATATATATACATATTTCTGTAACAGTTTTTACTGATTAAGTAAAATAAAAAATTCTATTAAAATTTTTCAGTAGACAAAAAGGACTAAATTTGGGAACTATGCTCTATACTAACAATTTTCTTTATAACCAATCGCCATACATTAACATCGATACACTGAAAGCCCTATAAACATAGATGCCAAGTTTTATGATTTTTTAACACCAGTATTTCTTTGTACTATGTACTATAATCATAGACGAAAACTTGTACGGTTATTTAACACCAGTATTTCATTGAAAAAAATTGTTGAAGAAAACTGCTAAAATGATTATTAAGTATTTCTATAAAAAACTTTTGGTAAAAAAAAAAAAAAAAAATTGTGTTTCGTCTGGATTCACCGAAATTGATACAATAAATCTTCAAGAATCGTTTTATATATTGGAGCAGCGCCACATATTAACGAAAATGTCAACTATTTTTTTTTTCTACTTTCGTAGAGCGTAGCATTTGTACTACATGCTAGTGAAATTTTGTTTCATTTGAAGCCATAGAACTGGCTCTAGAGCCTTCTGAATAGGGGAACTTTAATTATAACAACCCTGTATGTGTATATATATATATATATATATGTGTGTGTGTGCAATAAATAATTACGCATATTTTTAATGAACATCTGTGCAAAAATATTACGTTTATGATTCGTATAATCAGGGGAAATTTTAAAGGACAAATGCAATCTTAAATCTTCACAAACTTTTCATTAAATTAATGAAATGAGCTTCATTGATCATTTAAACTTATTACGATTGGTTTAATCTTTCTCTTTCTCTCTCTCTTTTTATTTATAAATGAGTTCTACTGCATATTTTTCTGATGTAATTTCTCGCGTACTTGAAAGCTAATTAGATATATAACTAAAAAAGAAAAAAAAAAAAAAAAAAAGCCAATTTACATGACTTTTGATGATTTAAATAAATATGAAATATCGTAAAATTAAAAGGTTTTAAAATATTTAAGTTACTCATTTGATAATCAGTTTTTATTTGTAAAAGACTAAATCCTAAAAACGAAGTATTTCAAATTCGTCCTTTTTGATAAAATTGATTTAATAAAAAGCCACAGTAGAAATTTAAAAAAAATCGTAATTTGTAAAAAAAAAAAAAAAAAAAAAAAAAAAAAAAAAACAATTTATTATTCAATAGCAATTTAATGAATAACCCAGCAAATGAGAAAATAAATTTAACGTAAAATGTTAAATTTATAAATTATGCGTGATATTTTGGAATAGTATTACTTTGAATTGCTTGCATTATTAACAGCGTTAAATATTCAAACCATTCGTTCTATTTTGGAAAATGTTTCTGTCAATTTTGAACTAAATGCATACCTGACTATTTTTCACACAGAATATTTTTAGAGTATTTTTCTTCTTGTTTAATCATAATTACGTTTGGAGAAAAATATTCTAAAAAAAAAAGATGTGATGAAGTGGGCGAGTACTAACAATTTTAAAGAATATTAATTAAAATTTTGGCAGGTATGTAAATATAATGCGGAAAATTTATTGTCTTTAACACACTTAATTTACGGGCTCAAGTTAATATGCTCATCGTCTATGTATTTTCTTCTTAATCTTTTAAGTACAAGAAAGCACCTGCCAGCACAAAACTATATATATCGCATTTGGAAATATGTACTGAATAAATATACATATTTTTCATATACTTACTTTCAATATATTTTCTTTAATTAAACAAAAATATGGATTCTTGAGCATGTTTTTTTTTTTTTTTTTTTTTTTTTTTTTCTTTTTTTGGTGACAATTTTAAATTTTTGATTTTTAATGTATAAAAAATTTAACCTGACATAGAATAAAATGACATAAACATATGTATTAGATATGAGACAATATTTATTACCCACCACTTTTTCACACACTGTTTTGCAGAATAACTTTCTCCAATACGCAATTACGATTAAATAATAAGAAATTATTCTTATAAAAGACAGCATTAAAAAAAAACCTGTCAACTAATGCTGCTGTTTCACGCTGCGACTATTCGCACAACTCTTGAGCCAATTGTTAATTTGATCCAAATTTGTTGGCTCAAATCGTCTCAACGCCCAGTCCAATAGAAGTTGGGAGTACGAACATATATATATATATATTTTTTTTTTGGCTAGTCATAAAAAGTTGTTTGTAGGAGAAATTTTTCCTACAATAATAAACTAATGAGAGGAAAGATCTTAATACGCACCGAGAACAAGCGTAGAGGGGGGGGGAGAGCGTGAGGTCATTCATCGTTTTCTTCCTTCTACCGTGAAAATATATATGGTCGGTCCTGGAAAAGAGCGATAAATAAGTCTTTTTGACACGTATTTTACACTATACAAACCAGTTATTTGGACGATCTTCGACTCAACTTTTGCAACCCTCTTTCGGATTACGGCCTTCAGAAATTAGAGCAGACAATGGCTCAAATGAAAGTTGCATGAAAAACTGCTGCGTGTAATATCAGCATAAGAATTCTACAGAATAGATTATATATGCTGGTAGGCCGGGATATATAAAAATATATAATACCTGCCAACCTACTAATTAATATCTGGAAGCTCTTTAAATCACGCCCCTTTTCCACACCTATTTACTTTTAGAGAAATTTTCTTCAAATGTAATTACGAATAAATAAGAAGAAATATATTCTAAAAGTAGACTGGTGTGAAAAAAAAAAAAAAAAAAAAAAAAGGGGGGGGGCTGGTACTGACAAACTTCCGGATATAAATTAGTAGGCTGGGAGGTATGATATATATATATTATGTTGCGTACTTAGGGGCTCGTGAATTGTCCGAGAATGAAAGACAAAACTTACAAAAATTCAGTAATTTACTCACAGAAAGTTCCAGAAAAATACGGGTCTATAAACCAAGTATCAGCTTCAATTCAACCAGTAAACACAGCTTAAACAACAGCTGTCAATAGCAAATCCACAGTACACACTGTATAGCAATAACACATAAAGCAAGTCTCTTTCAAAAAGGCTCAAAACAATGCAAGTATTAGCGGAAGCTGGCTGAGAGCTGAACTGACTCGCCTTGGCGAAGAAAACAGCCCTTATATTCCCCAGTAGAAAAGTGTGGAAAGTTCCAGAAATTTTCGTATCTCCAGCCAATGAGATTAGAGCTTCCATATTTGGTATATCTCTAATAAGGATTTTCTCACCAAGGTCACCAAAAAAATCGCCAAGGTGGGAAAAAGTCGCCAAATTTGGCGCTAAACCCATTACCTGCCTTATTGGGGCTTTTTAATGCGTTTATAAGGGAACATAAGGCTATTTTAACGCTAAAACGATTAGAAATGCACAAAATTAGCACTTTATCAACTTACTAAGCGTGTTAGGAAGAAATTATACAAAAATAAACACCATTATTTGCAATTTTGTAACACTATATAACCTCAGTATTCTAACGGCTTCGCGTCAGGGCTGACAAACCAATGTTCTACAACACTGTTGGCATTTTTAGCGTGACAGTTGCACCTATTGTGATAATGCGAAAACTGTAATATTATCGAAAGTGTATTTAATTTTGTATTTGGCAAGGAATATTTCTATAAATTATTCTTTATATGTTTCAGGGATGGAACATTGGCGCAGAACTCATACAAGTATTTGTTCAAAAAAAATTCTCTACCTATAAAATCGCTGTTTAAGAAGAAAAAAAGTATGTTTCATTAATAGTGGTATTAGTTCTGCACCAGTGTTTCCTACCTGATATTTTTAATCTTTAAAAAAAGAATTAAAAAAATATATATATACCTGCCAACTTATTAATTAATATTCGGAAGATTGTCAGTACCCGACATTTTTTTTTTTTTTCACACCAGGCTTTTTTTAGAGAATTTTTCTTCTTTTTAAATCGTAAATTTATTTGAAAAAAAAAAAAAAAAATCTCTAAAAATAAAGTGGTGTGTTGTAAAGGGGGTGAGCTCTAGAAAGCTTCTTGATATTAAGTAGTAGGTTGGCAGGTATGTTATGTTGTTAGACTTGACAACATTTTAATTTATTCTTTAAATTTTAAGTAACCGATTTTTTTACACCATTTTTACTTCCATTACCCTACTACCGTAGGTAATGGAAGTATTGTATTCGGTCAGAAAACTCGATATCGGGTTTTCACCTGATTTACACGTTTTAAGGTCCCCTGAGTCCAAAAAAGTGGTTTTTGGCAATTGGTCAGTGTGTATGTATGTGTGTGTGTGTGTGTGTGTGTGTGTGTGTGTGTGCGTGTGTGTGTATGTATGTGGAGAATCTTCTGGCTATTATAGCTCAGAAACTAATAAAGATAGAGCTACGAAACTTTAGAATTGAAATACGTCTGGTGTACAGATGAAATTTCCAAATTTTGGTGAAAATTGAAAAACCGGAAGTGGGACATCGGAAACCGGAAGTGGGACCGTAAGTCCGTATTTCAAAAACGGCTCTAACGATTTTCTTCAAACTTGCTATATAAACACTCTGTTAGATGTCCTTTCGAATGATATAGTTGGTTAGTTCAAGAAAATTGATAGGCGTCCTGTATAAATAGCTCAATTTCAGGCCTCGCAAAGGCTTTCCTTTGAAAACGGTTGTACGGATTTTTTTCAAACTCGCCATTTTAACTCCCTTTTAAATATGCCTTTGTATGTAATTATTGTTTTCCTGTCAATAATTGAGTTTAACCGGAAGTGGGACATCGGAAACCGGAAGTGGGACCGTAAGTCCGTATCTCAAAAACGGCTATTTTTCTAATTATTATTTTAAATAATTTATTTGACGGATAGAGCAATTTTGTTACTTATTTAAATCAAAAATGTATATAAAATGTTTATAATGTGTGTAGCACTGGGTAATGGAAGTCGTGTGGCTGTTACACACCAGATTTTTTAGAGAGTATTTTTCTTCTTATTTAATCGTAACAAAATGTTGGAGAAAATTAATCTATAAATAAAAAAATGGGGAGAGAAAAGGCCTATAAATTTTACGAATAAATTAATGTTTGGCAATTCTGTAGAGGACAAAGGGCTAAATATTTCTGTTTTCTATTTTTATTTTTACTTTTAACTCTTAACGCTCGGCATATTTTCCTATTTTGAGCAGTAAGACACACCTTTTGGCATTCCTTTAAAACTTCATAAGTATAGTTTCCAACTTACTACCTTTTGGTTGCCGAAAAATTGTAATAATTTGTTTTATTTTACTCCATCATTAAATAAAATAAATCTTTCTTTTAAAATTTTCCGGTAGCCGAAAGGTTGCCTATGGTTACACGTTTTAGAAAAATAACATTTCACTTGCAGAGGAACACCTTAAGACGTGGCTCGATTTTTAAATGTCCCCTCAGCAGGGACATACGAGCGATAATGGTTAATTTTTTCGTTAATTACCGACTGCGTAACTCTAGTTGATGTAATATTTCTTTATGTGTTTCATTTATTGTTTGTTATCTAGATGATGTAATTTTCCATTATATGTTTGTCATCTAAATGATCATTTCTTCTTCTCCCGTCTGATGCAGATCGTCCAATGACTGCCGGAACATCAGATATTGAAGAAAGAAATTTGGAGAAGGTAGCAGATTAGCATATTACGAGCTGTGTGACGAAGCCTTGATGTGTCACAATCCATAGCATGACGGGATCTGAAGTGTGAAACGTTGCACATATATCGATTTCAACGAACATTGACTGAAATAGTTTATTACCATCGCATAGACTTCTATCGCTGACTCTTACAACACTGTGCAGCATGCTCCGATTTTGTGACAACTGTTGTTTTTTCCTAATGAATGCAATTTTGCACAAGATGCTGCAATATCTGGTCGTATGCAAATCCCCACCTCGTATAGCACCAGGAGCATCAGCATTGGTTCTCCCTCAATGTTCGAGAAAGAAATCATGAGCGACCAGCTAATAGATTCGCATTTTCTGCTGAAGCGTTTTGACGAAGGTACGTAAATTCTTGAATTTTCTACAAAAGGTGCTGTGAAACATGGAGTTTATTTCAACTGACGTTCGGCGGGGTATTTGGCTCCAAAACGATAGATTTTCAGCTCATTATAGGCGAGAGGTACAGCATTATTTCGATGTCCCTTTTCCAAACGGACGGGTCGGCACAGGTTTTCATGCAGCTTTGGCCAGTTCTATTGCCCATTCTGCCTCTCGTGTCTTGGTTTCTTTCTATGGGGACAGCCAAAGAATTTGGTATAAGAGCACTTGAATTTGAATATAGCCTTATAACAGCACTTTCGGCTACTACTGGGAAGATGCGCGTTATGCTGGGAATATTCTTGAGCATTCGCCAATCTCTCTTTCGTTGCTGTAATCGTGCATCACCATTGTCGAACTCTTCTCTTCTTCTTCTTCTTTTTTTCTTTTTTTAACACCTTTCGTAATTGCTTAAATTTTAATTTAAGTCGTAGTATTTTTGTCCATTCCTTAAATTTTCTTTTGTAACGTACACAATATTCTCTGTTTTTTTTTTTCACTATGCTGGGTTTTACTCTATTTAACACTTTAGTATGTTTATGTTTCATTTTATATCATGCATTATCTGATGAAATTTGTTAGCATTATTGTGTAGTATCCCCTCTTAAAGTTTGTCTCATCTTTTTGAATCACCCTGTAAAGTGTAAAATATTATGCTGATTTCATGAAAGTGCAATAATTACAAGTGTGAAATAATTATATATAATATTTAAATTGCACAATTCTGAAAAAAAATATCAAAATCATTATTTTATGATGTAAAATTTAAATGTGAAATAAATGTAACAGTAATTTAAAGGAAATGATGAAATATTGACCCAATGTTTATACTAAAATCATTCATCACTGAAAATTTGAATACTTTAGCATTATCACATTTTTAATGTAAGTGAAAACCTTATTAAAATTAAGATTTGCTTTTGACACTATGAAATATAGTTACTATTTTATTATTAGGCGGTATAAAAAACTTAAATTATACATAGTTAATATTTTGTAAATATCTAAACAAATTATTATGCATCACATGCAATAGAATTTATACAGATTATAAAATGAATTTTTAAATAATATATAGTGTAAAACTTTATACTTATTTCATGAAAGCGTTATTATTACAAGTATAAAACATTCATATTTAGCATTTACATTGGTCACTTCCGAAAAATCATCAAAGTAATTCTCTAATCCTCTGACCGTGTTTGCAAAGGGCAAAATTGGCGTGTTCTTTTCGCTGCACAGTTTTTTCAATGTACTAAAAAATTGCTTATTTCAACTTGAGATTAAAAATGTAATTCTGCTGCTGATTATAATGCTTATGGCTGTAATTTAAGACCTTCAAACTTGAGAAACATGCTAAAAATACATAATTATATAATTTTTAATTATAAGTATATCGTGAAAAAAAAAAAAATATTCAGTGATCGGATATATCCGTCAGAGACGTATGATATAAAGTTTAAATGTAAAGTGTATGCAAAAGTAATTTAGAAATAGATGATCAAATATCAACGCATATCTTATTCTAAAAAGATCAATGTAACTTTGAACTGTTTATTCGTATAAAATTTTTTAATGTGGTTGAAAATTTTGCTTAAATTTAAGATTTACTTTTGAAAATATGAAATATAGTTACTATTCTAGACGTTCAAAAAGGCTTAAGTTATACATAGTTAATATTTTGTATATGTTTAAACAAATTACTATGTATTGCATGCAATGGAATTTATACAGATTAAAAATTAACTTTTATATTATGTTTCCTGTAAAACTTTCTCCTTCTACGTAAGTTTAATATTTACAAGTATGAAATGTTCATATTTAAAATTTAAATTGCTCAGATCTGAAAAACTATTAACGTAACTCTTTAAGAAATAAAATTTAAATGTAAAATATATGCAAAATTAAATTTTAAATAAACGGTGAAATACAGCATAATTATTACTTAGATATGTTTATTTGCATACTTGCCAACTTTTATGCTTTTTGGCTGCCGAACAATTTTAATAAAATTTTTTTATATACTTCTGCATCAGACTTCTCTGATTAAATACAGTAATATTTAATTTCTATTAAAAATTTTCGGTAGCGAAAAAGCGTAAAAATTGGCAACTATATACAGAGTGATTCAAAACCCAACGTACGGACTTTAAAGGGAGATAGGGGACATTATGAGAGTTAAAAATTGCACAGGAATCCATGACTGGAAACGTCATTTTAACTCTTTAAGGACTCTATGTTTTTGGTTAATATTTAACAGCAGAACACACAAATAGATATGGTTTTTGTGTATTGCATTTTCAACAAAATGTTTTTAGATGTTTAAACAAAAAGAGGGGATATATCAATATTACATACAATATAACGTTTAGTTAAAAATGCAGAGCTAGCTGCCAACCTAATCCGGAGGATTATTATTACCTTCCATTTTTCCACACCAGTCTTTCTTTTCTTTTCTTTTTTTTTTCGAGTATTTTTCTTTTTAAGTCATCGTAAATACACTTCAAGAGAATTTCTCTAAAAATTAAGCGGTGTGGGAAAAGGGACGGTACTTACAACCCTCCGGATTAGGTTGGTAGCTCTGAAAATTTAATTTACAAAAACCACGCCTATATACGAGTTTTACTGATAAATATTAACCCTTTCAAAGGGTTAAAATGAGATTTGCGGCCACGAGTTCCCATGCAGTTTTCAATCCTTATGATGTGACCTACGTCTCCTAAATGTTTGTACGTTAGGTTTTGAATCACCCTGTATTTGCATAATTTCTATGAACGAAAATGCAAATCTTATTTTAAATTAAAATTTGCATGAAACGTGAAATATAGTTGCAAGTTTATTTTTAAACGGCATAAAAAAGCTTAGATTATATACATATTTAAAGAAAAAGATGCTACTTATTCCAGAGTTGCCAACCTAATCCGGCAAATTGTTTGTACTGCCCCTTTTTCTACACCACTTAATTTTTAGAGCATTTGTTTTCTTAATTCATCGTAAATATACTTGAAGAGAATTACTCTAAAAATTAAGTGGTGTAGAAAAATGGGCGGTACAAACAATTTGCCGGATTAGGTTGGCAGGTCTGTTATTCAATAATTGGTACCTTTTCTTTTTCTTTTTCTTTCTCTCTCTCTTTCTTTTTTTTTTTTTCCATATTTGGCAACATTTGCGCATTTCAAATACCATTACCAGGGGTGTTTGAGTTCCGGGTTTTTTATTTCATTTCCACCAGTAATTACATATTGTATTTTTGTCTATAGTTAATTGTTACACTTTATTAAAAAACTATCAATAATATCACTGTTAAATAAATTCTGGTAGTAAAGTCTGGGGATACAAACACCCCTGCATTTTATTTGTAAAAAATAATTTCTTTTCCAAAACAAAAGTTCCTTAATTAAATAATACAAAAAATAATAGTATAAAAAAAAGTAAAACTTGGCAAATATTGTAATGCTTACATTTTGCCGCAGTTTCATTTTTAACATATACACAACAACATATTTAAAGGATTACGTGGTTTGAAAAATTAAAAAAATATATACAGGGTTGAAAGAATTCCGCTTTTTCTGCCATCAGTACTTCTGTATGAAATTTTTTTATCATATTTTTACAGTGGTTTTGTGGTTTTATAGGTTAGATGTTTTTGTAAGAAAATACTAGTGGCAAAAAAGCGGAACGTTTTCATCCCTGTATGTATTTATCTAACAGTAGAATATGTATATAATATTTTCCTGAAGCCTTAAGTCAATGCAAATAAAAGTTTATGGGGAGAGCCTTAGGAACTTTTCTTACTAGGCTGGACCGGCCGGGAAGCAAAAATGCATCTGAAGCAGGAGCAAAAGTATGCACTGAACATTTTTCCTGCTGCAGGAACTTTGCTTTATGTAGCTGGAATCGACGATTCTGTGTAAGTTTAAAATAAATCGGTTTCTTGTTACTTATAACTTTAATCGCTTTTTTCTGAAAACAGTATTTTTGGAGACGATTTCTGAAAGCTAATGCACTGATCTTATTGAAATATTGCATACTTCATCAAAATAAAATTTACTAGTGACTAAATGTTTTTTTTTTCTATTACAACTAGTTTTACAAGTATATATGAGTTGTAAATTGTACCAAAAGATGTACAGATTTCGACACTACTCTGAAAAAATTTCAAGTTTATTTTATTTTATTTTATTATTATTATTATTATTTTAATCTTTCGTTCATTCACAAGCTATAATTTTCTACTAACAGAAACAAAATATTTATTTATTTATTTGGTTTTAATTTTAAGATAAAGCCATCATGAGTTATCTTGACGAACACGAGGACTTTTTTTTCTGAGAGAGGGGGAGGGTCTTTCATACGCTCAAATCTTTGAATAAAATATATTATTTAATATATATATATATATATATATAAAGAAAAGAAAAGAAAAAAACAGGGAAATATGTATTTTTAACCTTCGAAACACATGTAACCCTTTAAATATGCTCTTTAAGTAAAATATTTCATTTAAATTTCATGCTGATTATATCTAAGCATAGTTTGTCACTTCTAACATACATATAAAATAAACGTGCATTCATTTGAATAAATGTCTTTGAAGAATGACTATTAAATTTAGATAATTATTTTTTACATTAGATTTTTATTTATATAATTGTTGTCTTATTTGTCGGAATGTACGTATTTTGGATTAACTCTTTAGGGGAAAATTAAACAAAAGTATTTACTGCATAGAATAAAATGGTACAGTGTCTGAAAGTACAGCTTTGTTAGCTTAAGATACAATTACGCCAATGGGACGCCATTTCTGTTTCCTTGGGTTTGATTATTTTAGACAGTTTTGTGTTTGTAAAAGTTTTCGATAATTTCTTTAAAAATAAATAAAACGCTTTTGGAAAACAATAAGAAATCCTTTGAGGAAAGAAATTAAATCTTATTTTCATTTTAAGTAAAAGGCAAATTTAAAAGCAAATCTTGTTATGAAGAAAATATAATCGACTTCTTTATTAACCATAGTACACGTTAATTATATAATTTGAAAAGTGATTACAACATTAATTCCAATCATTTGAAATACTGTGTATATTAACCCTTTTAGGGGCATGGTAATTTCACTCATTTAATATGGAAAATTACCAAAATTCACGAGTAAGATTAGAACAAAAATATTAAATGAATTTTTTCCGTTAATTTGTAAAATTTAGAAGACGATTTCCATGATGGTTCTGTGCATTTTGGAATCAAAATTAGGCGATGCTGTAATGGCATCTCCACTCTTCAAAGAGTTAAACCTAATTTTTTTTTTAAAGTTATATTTAATTTTTTATTTGTATTTCATTTCTGTTCTACTTTAAATAATTATCTCTTTCTTTCATTTTATTTTACATATTCGTACATTAATATAAAATCTTTTAAATTCATGAATCCACAGCCATAGATAACAATTCTGCTGATTTTTTAAATTTCATAACTGAGAATGGTATTATTTGACATTTTTAATTATGCTTTCATCATTTAAATAAAAGAAAAATTACTTTTCGGAAATAGTGGTGCATAAAAAATCAAAGAATCGTTAGCTATGCATAATAAATTGTCATATTTATACATACTTTGCTGTAAACATAAGTTAAAGAAATGTGTTTTTCATAGTTCCCAACCTTTCTAATTTTTAAATCAGATCTGTCACCACTATTTTTATAAAGGAATCTGTGACCGCTATTTTTATAAAGGAATCTGTCTGTGTCTATATTTTTAACAATTAAATGAAAGAAAAACATTTAGTACAGTTTTCCGGTAAAAAGTCTCACTTGAAAAACGAAAGACATGGCACCTATGGTTTTTGTCGTATATTGTTTAAGAATTCACTGAGAATGTTTTCATTTAATGGATTATTGTCTATGATTAAATAAATATTCTTTTTATTATTATTATTATTATTATTATTATTTTACAGCTTTCAAGTAACAATTATCACTATCTTAAAACTTGGGAAATAATTATAAACAGTGCTTAGACAGCGGCACTATACTGTGTTCGCGGACAACTGATAGCAAAAGTAAACATAAAGGGTTGTTTTTTTATTACCAGAGTTTGCATGATCTATTTTTTCTCGCTGAATGGGCGATTCTGTTTATATTGAACGAAGGTTAGCTTTCCCTGCTTTGTAGGTGAGTATAGTATATGACAGCTGGATAAAAATTATTTTCTGGCTTCATTGCATCTATCTTTCCTTCCGAGGAATTCAAGATATACACTAAGCGAAAAAAAAAAAAAAAAAAAAAAAAAAAAGCTGCACTGCAGAAAAATGGCTTATACCTTTTTTTATTTGTAATAACTTTATAATTAATGGTTGAAACAAATAAAACTATCATGTTTGCATAATATCAAAGGGGTGACATGATACCTATGTGCATTCTCGATTTAATAATTCGCTTTATTACACTCTACGAAATACATTATAAAAAATCTACATAAAACTTTTTATTAAAACATAATGCATCAACCATACACTTTGTATTCTATTATGATTTATTATATGAAATAAGCAAATTATATTTTAATATATGAAATAAAACTATTTATTTGTTAGATCTAAGCAATTAAATATATATATATATATGTGTGTGTATTCTGCATTGGGTTAATTCCACCTTTATATGGAATTACGGCTTTAATGCACAGAGCCATAGTATTATACAGTTTTTTGGTATAAATTAAAAAAAATTCACTGTGCTAAATATTGTAAATAATTTTCTAGTTCTTGCAAAGAAGTAGGCTGCAAATTTCAAATCCTCCCCTCTCTCCCCGCGCATTTTTATGACTAAACATTTTCGAGCTAATTGAGATTAGGACTGTTTCCAAGTCTAGGAAGAAATTCTGCGATATTCGTTGTGGGATTTAACTTAGAGCGAAAAAAGATATTATTACTTACAGAATTATAGGTGCTCATGGGAATGGATTGTTAATTTTACAATTTGATTCAAACTGACGTACCACAGACGCCGTACAGCAAGGTGCATTATCATATTGAAATGCTGCTTGAAGAAAAGTCTGCAATACCTCTAAAATAGTTGGTCAGGCACCACTTTTATACAGTCGGCAGTATAATTTTTCGAGCACTAGCCAATAATTCCTATATTAAAAAAGTACACTTAAGACTGTTTTGTTAAATAAATCCTTGTCGAATCATGTTCTTAGATTGACTAAAAACATGACTCGATAAGGATTTATTTAACAAAGCAGTATTAAGTGTACTTTTTTTAGACAGGGATTATTGCTAGTGCTCGAATAATTTTGCAGCCGACTGTAATCACAGTGTTTTTTTTTTTTTTTTTTTTTTTTTTTTTTTTTTTTGAGGTAATTGATACCTTGAGCATGACAATTTGTCTGATTCTTTGAAAAAGTATATACCTCCTTACCATAATGTACAGAGAATGTGCCACTGTTTTAAGAGAGCAGTTTTCATTAAGTCAGTCCTATTTTTACCGTCCTAGTAGTTATTTTCATCAGCTCGAAATAACTTAAACTTGACTCATCATTGTTTTAAATTTTGGTCAAATGATGTCTCTTTTTTTTTTTTTTTTTTTTTTTTTAAATATTGGTCCTCAATAATGGCTTTTTTGTAGATCTTCTGGTATTTAACCTGCCTTGTTTAATTGCTTCCGGACTATTTTTGAAAAAAGCATTTTGCTATACACTTTTTTTTTTTTTTTTTTTTTTTTGTAATATTTCTTAAGTTTTGAACATGATACAAATCGATTTTTTAAACATTTGCTTTTTAACTTGCGGTCATCTTACTTGAATGAGCAACGTAGCCACCTAAAGCCAAATTTCCAATTTAAACGGCGAAAAAATTTTATATTTTGCTGAAAACCATTTTACCAATATTTCATTCACATTTAATTATTTTTTCATCGCACGTATTAAAATATTTTTGGATTTTCATTCAAAAATTAATACTTTTTGTGGCATCGTTAACTGCCTCATTCTTACCATTTTTGAAATAATTTTTAAAATTACAGTGTTTCTGACAATTGCATTTTGTTTTTAACACTGGACACAATTGCTAAAGTGAATGTGGAGGACAACATAAGAAAATCTGTTCGAAAATTTGCTTTTTAAACGATAAAATTGGCGGTTGTAGAAGGAGGAAAGGAAAATATCCAAGTGCGGCTTAGACTAGGCTGACCATATGTCCTCGAATCTCGAGGACAGGCACGAATTTCGAGGACAAACTACCTTCGTCCCCAAAAAATTTCAACACATTTGGGGACGCTGGTTATAAAGTTATTAATGTTTTATTATAGTAATTTTATTATATGTATAATAAATAAGCTGAAATAAGGGGCTTTACACATAAAAATTACTAAAATTTTACAATTTAAGGTGATTTAATTATTTTTTTATTTTTTTGTCCTCGAAATTCGAGGACACCGCCATCTTTGTCCACAAATTCAAGGGAAAAAATATGGTCACTCTAGCTTAGACACCTATCACCCGAAAGAAAAATATTTGGAAAATAATTTGAAGAGATAATTAAAAAGTAACACAAACATAAACAGAAAAAAAAACATAAAGAGAAAGGAAAATATTATAGGAAGAAACAAATAAATAAATAAATAAACAAAAGCATAATATATATATATATATATATATATAATGCATTTAACTCCAGATAAAGATTCTGAATTAGAGAAGTGGCTTGTGGAGATGCCTACAGCCAGAGCTCGAAGTATTCGCCCATTTTCAGGAAACTTTCAGAAATGAAAAATTTTTGGCTTTTTTGCCACTACTATATTTATACAGAAATATTTTCTGTGTTTTTATTTTATAGTGTCGTGCGTATTTAATCACGAATTATAATCACGATTTAATCACGAATTAGAGAATATTGCATAAAAATAATGGAAGAAAGTAGCAGTTTTTAATTACAGTCATTAATATATCTGAATATTTTCGTGCGGCTCTATAAATCGTATTTCTAATCATACTATACTTTACATAAAATATCTTTTGCGCATATGAATAATGAATGTCCATTTTATTATTATTTGGGCAAAATAAAGAAATTTAAATGTCATTTATAGAAATTCCTCTCGTAGAACATAGTGCTTTGGAACTTTTTCGGGTGTGTCGGTGAACAAATCAAGTGATGGTATTTACCCCGTCATTTCATAGTGAACGTGAATAACATTCTAATTTTAAAGAATTTCGTGAATATTTACGTGAATTAGAACGCGGACAGTTACAATGGGAAAAAAAAAAGTAAAGCTAGGAGAGTTTGCGCACAATTCAACAAAACAATATAAAAATTCCAAATAATAAATTTTTGCGAAAATATTGGTGCATACTTTTGAATTGATCCTTCTTCTACGCATTTTCACTATTATTTTGTTCTGTTATAATTTAAAACCATAGCTGCAATAAAACCAAGAGAGCTCATTTCCGCAATCACTCCTTATAGGGTAGGAGTGATTGGGCACATGAGTAGGAGAGATTGCGCATAATTATAACTACAATCACATTGTTAATTGTAAAAATTGCACTTAAATTACATTGTTGAAAGGTATTTGTGAACATTTTTTTTTTTTTTGGGGGGGGGGGGGTGGATAATTCAATTCAATAATTAAAAATTCAGAAAAATAAAATAATAAAAAAAAATAATAAAAAACTTTTTTAAAGAAAAAATATTAATGAAACAGGAAAAAGAACAAAATAATTGCAAAATAACATTAAGTTACTAAATAACACGTAACTTAAAATTAGTACATTTCCTTTTCAGCTTGAATGATTTCTTGTTTGCTTACTGAATCTCTCGTTGTCCACAATCGTAGTACTTGTTGTTGTAACAGGTGAAGCTATCGTGAATTCACCTTCCAAAAGTTAACCTGTTCAAGACGGGTGTGTGTGTAATGCATTTCTAAGCAAAAAAACGGGAAGGAGACAGCGTATGCAATGTTACATGGCTGGTCCCGCCCATTTTTAAGTCCATATACTGCACGCCGTTTAATATTTATTAAAGTTTATTTATTTATTTTATTTATTTATTTATTTATTTATTTATTTTCACGAAATATTCCGCAGAAAAATCTTCAAAGCACAAATCCAAAATTTTACTTGGTTTGAAATCTTCACTTTTTAACTTTAAAATCCTTTACGTATAATTAATCTATTTTATTGAAATTTACACGATTATAAGTCCTTTAAAGGAAGTTTGACTAGGCTGATGTTTTTTGCTTGCATTTAGTTTTATCGCTTCTATTAAATTAGCCGACAACTGCACAAAACTCGAGCATTGTACTTAAATACTTAAAAATATTGCAAAAATGAACTGGTATACAATAATGTTTAAATATTTTGAGCTAAATTTCTTATAAGCTAACATTCGCACTCGAGAGGTAAATCCCACCATAGCTGTGCCTTTTGTCAATCGTGCCTCTCCTGAATATTGCTGAATTTCAGATTCTGGGAACACTCTCCATAAATATGCTCCATGTAGAATGGGTTAAACTAGTCCTATCGTTTGTTGAAGTTATTTCCTGGTGCAGTTCTACACATCCAACAAACTCATCATTATTATCTTGCTAGTACCAATAAGTTACGAAATCTCTATTAGCGTAGAATTTTATAAAATTCAATGGCAATCTCTCCCAAATAGCAAAAGCGCAAATTCTCCCATTTTGGTAGGAGAGATGCGCAGTCTTTTATTAAATAATTATTCGCTTTTAGAAAAAATCGTGGAGTTCGTGACATTTATCTTGGTTAGTAGCTTATGAGAAATAGTTTAATTTAAAATATATTTTGTAGTACTACCATTCCAATAAAATTCTTAGGACGGATTAGGAAAACTCAAGCATTTATTTTTTTTTAAAAAAGGCAAAATAACCACGTTTTATCCTAGATTCTTGAAGCAACCAACATGAACATGCAAGTAGGCACCATGTTGTACCACCGCCTGAAATCGCAACTCTCCCGCTCTACTCTTTTCCGCTGATCTCCTATATGTGGAATCTCTCCTACCGCGCGACCTCTCCTAGCTTTATCTTATATGTCGCCTTCATCTAGAATATATAAGTAGTCTTTTTTTTAAATTCCTAAACTAGAAATATAAGTTTACAAGCTATGTGTACAAGGTAAACAAATAACTTGGATAGACGAAATGATCGAGAATTACTAGTCTATACGTTTCTAGATGGTGAAACAATAATATGAATATTATGGAGATTACGGATCCTTTGTATTGCGAGAAATTTACGCTTGATTTCCTAGAACTTGGTCTTAAACAAGTTTATAGTTACTATATCTCGCCTCTTGAGTTCTTATTTATTTGCAGATTTTTTTAAATAAGTTTGAAACACGATAATATAGGAAAACGATCTAGAATAGGGGATTATAGAATTCGCCAGCAAAGAGAACTAGAATTTTTAAGGATGATATGGAACTATATTTACTAAAGACACAATTCAGTTTCTACAGTCGGCGGCAAAAGTATCCGAGCACTTGCCAATAATTCCGATATCAAAAAAGTACACTTAGTACTGTTTTGTTAAATAAATCCTTGTTGATTCATGATCTTAGACTGACTAAGACAATGAATCGACTGGGATTTATTTAAGAAAGCAGTATTAAGTGTACTTTTTTTTTTTTTTTCTGACAGGGATTATTGCTAGTGCTCAGATATTTTTGCCACCGACTGTAGAAACTGAAATGTGTCTTTAGTAAATATAGTTCCATATCATCCTTAAAAATTCTAGTTCTCTTTGCTGGCGAATTCTATAATCCCCGACAGACAAACGAAAGTCATAAATACTTTGCATGTTTGCTAGAAACTTTTAAAAGTAAACAATTTTTATAGGTAATAATAGTGTAATTTCCGGTGTATAATCCGAACGTCAGATAAGTCACCTTTGCACCAGAAATTTTATTCGATAGATAAAGCTATATTTGTTAGATCTGTTTCTTCGAAAGGGAATAGATTTTTCTGTTAAATAAATGACGTATCCGACCTGCGGATTATACGCCTGAAATTAGGATTTTTTTTTTTTTTTTTTTTTTTTTTTTTAAAGTGGGAATCGCTTTTGAAGAAAATGTTTCAAATGACAGATTAAATGTTTAAATGAAGAATTTTTTCCTATTGCAACCACGGTTCTCACATAAGGAAATTTGAATACCACTTTCTTTTATATACTTCGATTTTACTGATCGTTGATATCTGTTTGTAAAAATATACTACGTAAAATTCTAGTATGAAATATCCATTTGTGAGAACCCTGATTGCCACTTTTCTTCGAGGAAAAATTATCCTAAAAAATAAATTAAAGGTTATAAAATGTAAGAACATTAAAAAAAAACTTTAAAGAAAACACGGAAACGAAATATCATACTTCCGAAATATAAATTCAGTACACAGCATATAAATGCACGATTTTTATGTAAAATAGACAAATTATTCAGAATTCAACACTTATATAAGCATAAAATACTCATATATATTATTATTATTATTATTATTTTAAATTTTTTTTAATTCAAAAATTTTCAATATTCGGTTTATATAATTTAAGATTATTATATAATTTTCAAATTAATTTAAATATCCATTTAGCTGTATTACATCTTATGTAATTATTTATATATATATATATATATAAAGATTACTAATTTTATTTAAAGGAGTTTTCATGATAGAATAAGACTGGTATATATGTATATAAATTTTAAGTTACTCATAAAGAAGAAACTAGTGCATAATATCTAATTTAGTTTATAACAGTGTATGATTTAAATATTGATGATCAATATTTAGCGCTTTAGTTAAAAGATATTCGGGAGATTTGATCCACTCTATCCTGCTATATATTTTAAAAGACACTTGAGCACGTTGACTGATATCTGTTACGTCTACTTAAATAAACAAGATTGTAAAATCGACATCTCCATTTGTAAGATATGCAGCTGAAAAAGTTTTAAGGCACATAAATTGAGTTCGTTTAACTACTTTTCACTATTTCATAAAAATGAAATATATATATATATTCTTAAAAGAGCGGTATAAAATTTCCTTAATATGTAAATAATATTTAATAAATTTTAATATTGATTAGGTTCTAGAGTAATCTAATCCTTTTATCCAATGAAAAAATCATTTGCTACAAATATGTACTTTGAATATCTGTGGAAAAAATAATAGTTAAAATTGTTATTTGTTTGCCTATAAAAAATGTGTTGCCTATAAAAAATGTGTATAAAAAATTCCTATGGAAACGCTATAGAAAAATGAAAGTTCTGAAACACTGCATATAACACAAAATATACTTACTGCATATGCTTACACGTATAAACAACTTCAGATTTAATATATATGAATATGTAAACATATACATAATTAGTACACAGGGTGATTAAGATGGTTGGTTTTTTGAATGTGTTTTGCGTTGCACCGGTATTGCGCAATGGGCAATTGGTCTAAGACTCACCCCTAGACGTGGTCCAGGATATGCCATCACGAATTTGATCCTCTAAAGAACAGGATGATTAAGAACTATTGTTTAAAAGGTTACATGGAGGTCAGAAACATGATAAAAAGAAAGAATCATATATATAGGAGAAGAAAGAATAATATATATATATATATATATGAAAAGATAGAATCATATTTATATTTTAATCACATTAAAACTGAGACAGATAATACATATTAAAAATATACATTTTAAAATATTAAAAACACAAAAACATAAATTTAAACGTTTCGAGCCTATTACAGGCTCCTCATCAGTATAAACATCAAGTGCAAATGATGAGATGAACAACAGACTTTATGTGAGTCGGCCAGTTTGCCGTTCAGTTTGCCAGTTTGCCGTTTGCCAGTTTGCCTTAGAGAACGGCCAGTTTGCCGTTCTCTTCATACTCGAATTAAGGAACATAAAACAAATTTCAAAAACCGTGATATACATTCAAAAATAGTACAACATGCCATAGAAACTGACCATTTACCTGATTTTAACAATACTAAAATAATCGTATCTAATTGTTTAAATTATCACTCAAGAATTTTCCTGGAGGGCTGGTACACAAATCAACATTTTTCTCCACTTAATGTGGCATGCGCAGTTCCTGATGAATACGTTGTACTCACATAAAGTCTGTTGTTCATCTCATCATTTGCACTTGATGTTTATACTGATGAGGAGCCTGTAACAGGCTCGAAACGTTTAAATTTATGTTTTTGTGTTTTTAATATTTTAAAATGTATATTTTTAATATGTATTATCTGTCTCAGTTTTAATGTGATTAAAATATAATTTTACTACGAGACGCAATGATTTTTAAATATTTTAAAAGAATCATATTTATTTAGTTATAGTATAGTCCAAGTGTGAAACTGCAAAAGTGAAATCGAAAATCACATTTATTCTGCGATTTGTGAAGAAAAACCAGTGTTTATCTCTGTCTTTTAATACTTTATTAAAGAGTTTTTTTTTTTTTTTTTTTTTTTTTACACTTGCTATCCTATCTTTTTATTGAAAAATTTTCATTATTAATTGGTGTTTCCAAAGTGTGAAGAATCCCTGGGATTTTACATGTATTTTATTATATTGTCACCAATATTTTCGAAAACAGTTTTTTTTTTTTTTTTTTTTTTTTTTTTTTTTTTTGGGGGGGGGGTAGGGTTCAATGCTATTATGTTATTTTTAAAAAAATCTGTTTTAAATAGTGGGGATAAAAAAATAAAATGCGAGTAAAAATATAGGAACGCTGCGACCTCTGTGTATGTTTCCCGTAGTCGCCGAAAAAAGACCAATCTTTTAAATGATATGGAAAAATGACATGCCAACTTTTTTCTGTATTAAAATTCAGTTGGTTTTAAAGATACGGATTTGCAATTTTTCCTAACGGCCATGTTGGATAAAAAAACATAACTTTCTAATTTACCAAATTTGTCTACGATGGTCGTATAAAAAGTTTTTAAATGTAGCTTTTTGAAAATTAATTGGCGAATTTGTTTTTAACGGTGTCTTCTTACCTACCTTATTGTGAACAATATTTTAGTTTATACTGTCTATTTATTTCTAACAGATATATAATTAAAGCGCATATGAATTTGTTTATGACAGATCCTGTATACCAGTGACATTAATCGTATCTATTGTTGGTGAATATTTCCATAATTTTAACACTAATACACAAATGTATTCTGTGAAATGCAGTAACTGTTTTGAGGAATGCCAAAAAGCAGTGCTTACTGTTATAAATAGGAGAACATAGGGGCCAAGTCTCCCGTTTTTTAAGAGAGATATAATACTGGAAAATTTTCATAATTGTTTTCATCTTATTTAATCGTCGAAAATATATATGACTTGTTCCTTTAACCCTTTGCTGGCCCCATTTAATTTCACTCCTCTCATCGTTGTTGAGCGTTTTTATTCAATAGTCAACACTAAATTTAGACTGTAACGGTTGGATAATCACTTCGAATATAATACGGCCATGATGTATATCAAATATCACTCTTCAAAACATTTGATGATAGTTGAATAACAGCGTCACTGAATTTGTCAACAATGTTTAAAGCGTTATGGCTGGCAAAGGGTTAAAAATATTGTGTTGATAAATTTAAATAAAAAATTACAAAGTTTGGTAGCTATGGGAATCTACCTATCGCAAAAGGTTAAAATTTTTATTCATTTACTCTGTTACGTTCCGTTAAATCTGATATACCATTTTGTAATTCCTTAGTAAATGAAAAGTATTATAATTACAGTCGAACCTCGTTAACGTAAATACGCTTAACGTGAATTACTTTTAACATGGATTGTAAAATGACAAATATTCCAATAATTCTTAATATATATGTATATATTGAAATTTGCATGATATTTGATTGCTACTTTTATTTATTTATTTATTTTACGCAGCCCGCTGAAATCTTGTAATTTAGTGTAAAAGTATACCGTGATTTTCTGCGTATAATCCGCAGGTCAGGTAAGTCAGTTCTGCACAAAAAAATTTTAATTTAGCAAACGAGGTTCTATTTGTACGAGCTTCTAAGTAATAATATAGATTCAAAATAATATATCTTTTTTTGTGTTAAACAAAATTTCTGATGGAGGAATGACAGATTATATCTGCGGATTATACGCGAAAATTACGGTACTTTGTTTAATGATTGCATTTTCCCGGTATTTCACAGATATAAATCTATCTTTACTAAGAAAAATGTGGTGCATAAATGTTATCAGCAATAAAAAAGAAAACTGACGAACACCTTAAAAAAGGAGTAAAAAATAATTTAAACTTCAAATGGCCATTAAATAAATGATGACAAAATAGGTCAACATTTTATAATTGTGAAGACATAAGGAAGCTTTTCAGAATGATCTATGCAACTTATCTTCATTACACAAGTTAATGGACGTTGTACAGAGAGATATATTACTACTACGCCAAAACTTTTGGCAAATTATCAAAAGAGAAATGTAAACGAGACTTTGAAATCTCTATTTAAGACTTCTGAGTGAGTGTATGTTTCTCAAAGAGTTTAAAGTTCCTAATTTTAGAATGTTATTTCTGTTTACTATAGAAGATTTCAGGAGATTTTATTTACGTTTAATCTTATCGATATTTCTTAAATAAATAAAAGTACTTTATTGAAAATTTCATTTTGTTAAAGTTTCAAAATTTCTGAGGTATAAGTTTTTTGATTGTATCACTATATTTTTTCGTGGTCAACGACTAAAACATGAATTTTTTATATACGAACAATTGTATATTATCGTATTTCATATGTAGGAAAATTTAATCCGTAACTATTCAAAGCGTACAATTACCGTGTCTTTAATTTTAAAATTCATTATATATATATATATTTTTTTCCTAATCTTTATTTTAAAGAAAATTTAAAATTTAAAAAGAAAAAAATAATAATAATGTAACAAATATGCCAAAAATAAAAATTTAAACTATTTAAATTTTTAATGATAATCCATTAAATTAAGAGAAGATTGGCGAACATTCTGAAAATAATGAAGATATCTGTAATAATAAAAGAAGATCTCTGTCTGTGCATCTATACGTTTAGCCTCCACTGAACGCAGAAGGACAAAAATTGATATACGGGTGCTCAGAAGCCTTCCCTAAGGGATAGTGAAGAAAAAAAAAAATAATTCAATTTTAGTTAGTTGCAGAGACAAACAACTTTTCACAAACAAACTTTCCAGACAATAACAACTTTTAACAAACAACTTTTTACACACTATACACACAAATTGAAAATGGTGTAGTTGGGTACATTCAGGGATGGAACACGGGCGCAGAATTCATACCACTCTCAATGTAAGAAAATTTTCTACTTCTTAAATCAACGATATTATAGGTAGAGAAATTTCTTAAACGGATTCCGGTATGAATTCTGCGCCCGTGTTCCATCCCTGTACATTAGATTTTGAGACATAACTTTTTCATAAATACGAAAGATTACAGCATCACAGCGCCTCATTTCGGACGATCAACACACAAATTTAATGATGAGGAAGAAAAACAGAGCGATTGATACATTTTGTTAAGGCTGTAGTTTTCAATAGAAGCTGAGATATAGCCTCTACCTAAATGGTGGAATATGTAAAATAATAGTTCCACCTCGCGAACGATATACGCCCAAATATGATCAACATTAATTTATTTTATACACGCAAAGTTTAAACTGTTACTGATTATTCTTATTTATTTATTTATTTATTTGTCTTGAAATGAAATTATACGAGATTAAATTATTTCAGCGGAACATAACAGTACTACCTGTGGTCCGATATACACACAATGTTTAAGCTGTTGCTGATTAAAACTTTTTTGTCTAAAAATAAATTTACACAAGTTTAATTTATGTTTTATTTTCAAAGTGTACAATTTTTAGGCGGTAGATTGGGGGAGTGTCGGCGTCAACTGTTTGGAGGTTTACCACAGTCAGAATTTTCAAAAGTCGTTTGCATGGTGATTGAACAGGCCGTTTTATATCATAAAACGTGGAGAGGGGTCCGCAGTCGCCACTGAGTGGGAGTATAAGGGAGTGAGATTTTTCAAGGATCGCGAACACACTGGTCGCCGAAGGCGGCTAGTAAAAAATAAATAATAGGGATTTTTAAAACTTATCTTCTATATACAAGCAAACGGATGCCATTAAATTGTTAAATGTGTAGTTACGTATATACATAGCCTCCTAAACTAAATGCCTATCGCGTTGCTCTTAAACTTGGCAACAGTTCAAGCAATAGACAGAGCCACCTGGTACAGATCGCGTGACTTTTTTATTCAACTGTCACCGATAATTTAAAGAAGTGATACATGACATATGTAATTGACATTTCTTCGATTCTATTTGCCTTTTATGTATATCAAATCACACTTTTGAAAATTTTTGGTGGCTGTTGAATAATAAAGTCGCGCAATCTGTACCAGGTGGCGCTGTCCACCGCTTGAACTGTTGCCAAGTTTACGAGCAACGCGACAGGCATCTAGTTTAGGAGGCTATGGTTTGTATTAGTAATTTCATGCTTCGGTGACATTTAAAAGGGTACTGCAGGTTAAGCATATGAAAACTGCACTAGCGTCGAATGAAGAGTTCTTGCCTGCTATTTATTGTTCTTTATCTGAAACATCTTTCGCACACAATTTTAGACTTCTACCCTCAACGATTAGGGAAAAATGTGGTGGCAACCTAAAACGTTAAATTTAATTTAAAAAAATATATATTCAAGATATCTTAACGAGGTTGAAACTATTTATAAATGTTTATGAAGTAAATAATATATATATTTTTAAGAATTTTCACTCGATTTTAAACGGTAGAAAATGATAAGTATATTTTTGATGGGCGATTTTTTATACTATCCACTAAAGTGACACCTACCAATTTGTTTATTAGTTAGCTATTACATATAACAATTACAGAGGTGTCAAAATGGTAGAACGTAGTGAAAAAAAATAATAATCACTTAATAATAATACCAATGATATTATATTTATTTTTAAAAACTACTTAATATCAATAAATAAACAATGAAAGCAAATATAAAAATGCTCTATTAACATTTGTTATTAAAACGTAACAATTAGCAATAATAAAAAAAAATATATATATATTTCTTTATTATCAGGGATCTTACATCTCGCTCTTTTTTCAAGACACTTTTAAGGATGAGAAATTTCCGTAATTTTTGCTACCTTTATTTTTACATAATAGTTTCTATCCTGTTTAATCACGTCACAACACTTCAAAAATACTGATATAAAAATTTCTATATGAAAATAGCATAGATAGCAAAATTTAATTTATTCCGAAGTATTTTTTAGACCCATATTTTTTCTATACCACTTATTTTTTAATGAAAAAATTGCCTGATTTTATGGAAGTTATATATTTCATAATTTTTTTTTTTATAAATAAAGGCGGGGCTAAAAGTACTCCGGAGTAAATCAAAATATTGGCATCTATGAAAATAGCAGTAGAAAAAAAAAAAAAAAAAGGCGGGTGTTCCCCCCATCTCCGAACGTGTAAAAGGGGGCATGGAATACAAGCCATATAATTAGCTGTAAATATAGCTGCCAACATTTTTATTTTAATTCGTAGCATTGTTAGGCAATTACTGATAATGTTACCGAATGAATAAGAAGTCTCTCAGTTTTTAAATCATTTTGCGCTTACTTCAATATATAAGTTGTAATAACTTTGCTAGAGAATGAACCCTTGACATACAGTAAAACAGAACTTTATACGTCTGAAAAGTACTATTTAATTTGGCTAAAGTATATTTATAAGCTTTTCCGTTCTTTTAAATAATAATATTTTGATAAAGGTCTACCAATTCATTTATTCTACATGCATAATGTTTTATTCATTTATTTATTTAATTACGAGTGTGATTTTTATAAATATCTACTATTGTTAAACGTAATCAGGTACAATTGACATAACATCCTTTATAAATCTTTCACATAGCTCCGCCCATCAAAAATGACATAGTTCCTACAATCCTTGAAACTTCTTAATTCTCTGTACCACTATTAATATTTAGCAATTTTTTATATTTAAAATGTCTTAAAATTTAAAAGGAAATCTATTCCATAAAAGTACTGGTGGAAGAATTCTTGAAAAAAGGCGTGGCCATTATGAACTATGAATGGAGAAACAGCTCTTGACAGATGCATGAAAAAAGGCGGCGCTAAAAATACACCGAAATAAATTAAAATGTTGGCATCTATGATTTTTTCATGCAGAAATCTTTATATCAGTATTTTCATAGTAATATGTCTTGATTAAACAGGATAGAGACTAGTGTAAAAAATAAAGGTAGCAAAAATTAGAAAAATTTCTCATGCTTAAAAGTGTCTTGAAAAAAAAAAAAAAAAAAAAAAAAAGTTTGGATGTAAGATCCCTGATAACAATTAAATAGAATATTTTTTTATAGCTAATTGGTACATTTTAATAACAAATGTTAAAAGAGCATTTTTTTATTTGCTTGCCTTGTTTATTTATTATTATAAAATAATTCTTAAAAATAAATATTATATCATTGGTATTATTACAAGGGTGCAAGAGTTTTCGTCTCTGCACGGAAAACCTATGCCAGCGTATTTTTAGCAATAATTTATGTCATATTTGTGGTTTAATTTATTGCGATTGATAATAATAGAAGTTATTGATAACGAGTGGTGGTGCGAGTCTTTTATTTTGAGAGTGAAACACTTGCACACAAGTATTATTATTAAGTGATTATTATTTTTTTTACTACGTTCTACCAATTTGACACTTCTGTAATTTTTATATATAATAGCTACCTAATAAACAAATAAACTGTATTTTTTTGGTAGATGTCACTTTGGTGGATAGTATAAAAAGTCGCCCTTCAAAAATATACTTATCATTTTCTACCGTTTAAAATCGAGTGAAAATTCTCAACAATATATATATTATGTACTTCATAAACATTTATAAATAGTTTCAACCTCGTTAAGATATCTTGAATAGTTTTTTTTAAATAAAATTTAACGTTTTAGGTTGTCACCCCCATTACTCCCTAATCGTTGAGAATAGAAGTCTAAAATTGTGTGCAAAAGATGTTTCAGATAAAGAACAATAAATAACAGGCAAGAACTCTTCATTCGACGCTGGTGCAGTTTTCATATGCTTAACCTCAATACCCTTTAGTATCATAAATATAATTTTAATTTTCTGATTTCCAGTCTTCCACCAGTATTATTTAATGTAACATTTTTGGTTTTCAACAAAGAAAAATGGTTCAGAAATAGTAGTACGGAAAAACAGGAATTGAGCAGCTATGCAACTTAATAATGTATCACATAAGTGATTAAAATTTCTTTTTATCTTACTGTAGATGGCACTCATATGCAATTTTCCCTTACCCTGCATGTAAATAAAATGAAGTCAAATTAGATATTAAAGAGTTAGAAAAGAAGAATTGGATATACTTTAAAAAAAAAAGTTTCAAATAGTTTTATAAACTGTTTTATTCATTTCTGTGTGAGGGGGGGGGGGGATAGCCCATTCACCATAGCCGATAATATTTATAATTTATTCCGGAGTACTGTTAATACACCCGCGCTTTTTTAATACCACTTTTCTTGTAGAGAAGTTTTTTCCAATATATAATCATGATCAAAGAAAAAGAAAAATGCTCTTAAAATATAGTGGTGTGGGAAAAAAAGGGCATCTACTAACAATACCGGAGGATCAATTTTAAATGTGACCAGGTATGCCTTCACACAGAGTGTGAAATAAGGTACGTTTGTAAATAGCGCCTAAATAAAAATAAAATAAAATAATTTTTTTTTTTTTTAATTTTTGGCAAACTTTTCGCGTTACACTCTCATTTCATATTTAACCCTTTGCCGGTCCTATTTAATTTCACTCATCTGGCCAGTGTTGCTAATTGTAGGGACTTTTGTATACAATGTCCACCACTCAAATTTAACCGTAGCGGATGCCTAATCACTTTGAAGATTATTCCATACTTGCCAACCATCTCAATAATAACCGTACAACTGTTAATGCCCGTTTTTACACACCACTTTATTTTTAGAGTAATCTCTCTAAATGTTGTTACGATTAAATAGAAATAAAATTACTCTAAAAACTGACTGGTGTGAAAAAAGAGGCGGTTACTAAACATTGTAGGTTCATAATGAGATGGTTGGTAAGTATGTTATTCGTTCATTATACATATATACTATGGCTCCACAAAATTATTCGTGTCAGTTGAAAAAAAAAGAAATCCTAAATTTGGCAACACTGTTTAGAGCGCTTAATAGCGTTAGTGCCGACAAAGGATTAAAATACAAAATTTGAATTGACTGCAATTATTTGTCTTTTGTTACGGTGATAAAATGTGCACATACAAATGTAGGACAAAATAATGGAAACACTTTCATTTTTTTACGTTTTGTCGAATATCTCAAAAAAATACTTAATGTGTTGATCTTGAATTTTGGGAATAAGAAAAACATGTCTTTTCTGATATTTTCCTTCAAAGATTTTGTCACGATGACCTTTAGGGGGAGAACAACAAATTCAATAAGATAAAAAATATTTGTGATCATCCTATGAAGTGCGTCCATTTCTCTGCAAATTTTAGATGTGGTTATCAGTGCTATATTTTATACGTGTGTAGAGTTTTGTGAGGCTCGCTCAAATTTTTAAGGAGTTATCAATGTTTTATTTAAAAATGCAAAACTGTTTCGCAAGTTTTTACTATCTAACTCTAAAGTTTTTTTTTTTTTCCTCGAAATTTCATGAAATTTTCAAAAAACATGACAATATATGATCTTAATCATTATACTATAGTTTAAAACAAATATATTTAATGTTCAAGTAGATGTGGACAGTTGTAGTAAATAATTTATAGCAAAAAAAAAAAAAAAAAAACATTGATATAATTTATTATTCCAATGTATAGAGTACATTATTATAAAAAAAAAGAAAGTCCAGTTGAATATCATAAAAATTCATAACGATATCGGTGATTACATCAGCTGTTTCCTAAAATGATTCTTACGACAAGGGGTCACTCACAAACCAAAATTTGTATCAGAAAAAACGTGTCATTTTTCTTTTCAATCAATCAGTTTTTTTTTTTTTTTTTTTTTTTTTTTTTTGTAGGTATGTAGTACATATCTATGTAAAAAAAAAAGAAAAATGGATCACAGATATTGTACGAAGTTTCATTGTGTGACATAGTATTTTTCTGATATAAATTTTTGTTTGGTAATGACCCTTATCGTAAAAAACTTGTTAGAAAATATCTCAAAAACAGATTATTTAATATCCGATATCCTATATGATTTTTTAAGATATTCAACAGTTTTTTTTTTTTTTTTGTAATAATGTACTCTATACAGTTGAGTATTAAACTGTATCAATTTTTTTTGCTACAGTCCGCTCATGCGCAGTAATAAATTATTTACCACATCTACTGATAAATCGCAGAAGAAAGAACCCTGGCGTCATCTGCGCATGGGTGAAAAGGACTAGTTCATTTATAAAATAGGAATGTCCGTAGTATCAATAATTCAACTTATAGCAAACGAAGCAAGAGTAATAGAAAAAATTTCTCCTCTCTCTTCCTTTGCTGTCTCCCCTAGCGCGTCAGTAGAATCGTCCTGGCACTTTGCCAACCGGGGATCAATCTAACTCAGCCGGAGAGTACCCATATCTCTTTCAGTATTAAATGTAATTGTTTTAAACTATAGTATACTGATTTGGCATACATTGTCATGTTTTCCGAAAGTTTCATGGAATTTCGGAAAAAAACCTTTAGAATTATAAAGTAAAAATTTGCAATTTTTTTTTCCATTTTTCAACAAAATATTTATAACGCTTTAAATATTCCAGCTAGCCTCAAAAAAACTCTACACTCGTATAAAATATAACATTTGTAACCACATGTACAATTTATAGATGAATGGACGTCTTTCGACACAGTGTTGACAGGTTTTACAATTTTTTGGACAATAATCACCAATAATTTTAAGAAGTGATATTGAATATACATAATACGTGATAAATCGTCTATTATGTATATGATATATCACTTTTCAAAATTAATGGTGACCATAGAATTGAAAAGTCGCAAAGTCTGGCAACACTGCTTCAACATACAGGGTAATCACACACACACACACACACACACACACACACACGCTTATATATATATATATTATTGGATTTGTTGTTCACCCCTTAAAGGCGTTCGTGAAAATTTTTGCTGGAGAATGTTAAGAAAGTCATGTTTTCTTTATTCCCAATATTCAAGAACATCACATTAAGTATTTTTGAAGACATTCGACGAAATGTAAAAAAAATTAAAGTCTTTCCATTATTTTGTCTAACACCTGCATATATGAACCACTAAGAACTTAATTTTAGTATCCGATGAACCTCAGGTGGAAGTCACAGTTAAATATTTGACTTCAAAAAACACTTTGTCTACAATGTGGGTATGAGAAAGTAATTAAAATTCCAAAGCAGTTTTTATGGTCGTGGTAAAATTTCGTAAAGCACATCCAACAATTACATTTCATAAAAATGTATGTTTTCACTTAATTTTAGATAGCATCGTAAGACAGAGAGCATGCACATTTGCAACAAGTTTGATTATTCTTGATATTATCTTGCCATGACAAATTTAACACGACAAATTTGCAGCAAAACTCCCGCAAGGTAGACGGAACATAAATCTCTCATTTGTTTTAATTAATATTTGTTTTTGTTTTTCCTTTTTCGCTCTTTTTGCTACAAACTAAAATTGCTATGCCAGTATATAAAATTCAACTATAGCATTTAAAAACTATTATTGACAAGACTGTAATTGGCAAATTTTTGACACTTTATCTTGCTCATGTTATTCAGCGGAGACGGATGCGTGATATTATCAACGGTGGTATCCGTATTCTAATATTAAAAAGGCATCCATGTGCAGAAACGTGTGCTATGTAAAATATTTCTATGCGTAGTTGCAGATAGTGTGACGTGACAAGAATATGTGTTTGCAATGTATTATTAGATGAAGTGATATGACAAAATTGCTTGTTGCAATAAATTTGCAGTACTCTTGATACGACAAAGCTAACTTTTTCTACTAGTTGCAACGACATTGCAACAAATTTGATACATTAAGACTTAAACTTGCCCGACAAGTTTGTTGCAAATTTGGCATACAGTGACTTCGGAGTTTGCATTATCATATTGGAGCCTTGTTGTGAGGTTTGTCACGCTAAACTTGCTGCAAGCTTTTAGGCGTACAAACAAGACTGCTGCAGTTTTGTTGCAAAATAAAATTGCTATGTGGGATATTGTTCATAGATTATATACAAACAGCGACACAGCATTGTGTTCTAAAAATTTATATACACATTAATATTGTTCTTAACTTTATATTAGTATAAAAAACACATACCACATGAAATGCAATTTCGACAGATTCTAGTTATAGCATCAATATATCAGAACTATTTTTAGTGGAACTGTAAATGAATGGTGAATGTTTTTCATACCATATTCTATACAAAATATGTTTTTCTGTATATGAAAATAATTTAGCTTTATTTATTACAGTCAAAATGTGTTAAAATGTACCTGAAAGAAATTTTGACTATAGACGTAATATATTTACATTTTCTTGGATGTCCCTTCATACGACCAATTGGTTGGATTTTAACAAAATACCCAAGTAGCATCAATATATTAAAATCACACAATCAACTAATTGGGAAGAAAATCATATTTATTGAAATTTATTTTTCCGACTGAGTGAAAATAATGCCTGGACCGGGAGTCGAACCCCAGATTTTTGACTTACAAGGTCAAGGATCTACCAATTGAGCTATCCAGGCCGACACCCGGTGGACGTCATGTCCACCGGGTGGTTTTGTAGAATATTTCGCTCCAATATGTCAGAACAATTAAACAACAAGAAAATCATTCTATAAAATTAGTGGTAGGAAATAAAGAAGCTAAGAATATTTTAGAATCCATAACAACATTTTATGTTATTACAGAGCATTCCGTCCTTTTTTTGCGCAACAATTTTCTTGAAGGGTATTTTACTTCGTATTTAATTGTATTACACTTTGGAAAACAATGCACTGCAAATAAAGAGGTTTGAAAAACAAGCGAATACTAAAACTGCTACGGAATAAATTAAAATATTTGCATGTCTTCCGCTATATGAAAAACTGAAAGTAAGAAAGAGAAATAGATAATAAATTCGTAAAAAATATTCCATTTATCAACCTCTTTTCAAGAACTACCCTCTACCTCTGTTCTTTGAGAACAAATTTCTTAAATGCATAGGCTCATTTTATGATAAAAAAATATTATTTAGAATTAGTTGTATACAAAATTGAGTACCTTAAGAAATTTATATATATATTGGGTTGTTCGGAAAGTCATTTCGTTTTCTCAGCAGAAAACTTAATTGTATTTTTTTCACACCTTCTTCACATTTATGTTGCATTGCCATTACATATTGTGACATCTGATATAGCAAGGCTTGCTTGTAAAAAAGGTCGTTTTATTCTGCTCAGTAGTTTTTGATTGGTGCCCTATCAAATAAATAAAATCAGAAGCGACATTTTCGGCATATTTTGTTTTTGCTATCAAAAATGCGAAAATACTATTCAAATAAGGAAAAAAAGTATACGATGTGTGCACAGAAAATTTATTTAAAGAACGCTATTGTCAAAACTGGTTTACCAAATTTTGTTCTGGCAATTTTGAGTTGAAGATGCATAATGTTCTAGAAAATGCTAATGAAGACAAAATAAAGTATTGATTTATGAAAAACTGCCAAATAACAACTCGTGAGATCGCTAAGAAACAGATCAAAGTGGAGAATATATAATTCATTAAAATATTTATACAATATAAGAAAATCGTCTTTCATTTTCGAAGGAAAAAACGAAATTACTTTCCGAACAACCCAATATATTGTATAAAATGAACATCTGTATAGTATAAATGGCGCTGGGCGTAGAATTCCGTACCGCTATTACTGATACAGGGTATTAGTGACTTTTTGTTTCTTTTTTTTTCTCCTAATACAATTTTTTTAACAGTAATATATTTGATATTTTTCTAATAATTTTCAGCACTTAACCCTTTGCGGCGCAAGACAATTTTAAACACTTAAATTACACTGCTACCGGAATTCATGAACTAAATTAAACTAAAAGAAATTTTTAATTTTAAGGTTTAAAAGACCGGCGTTTTCTGATATGTTATAAACGTGAATTTTTGCTTAAAAATTTCCGGGATGAAATTTTGCAGCTGGATCTTAAATTTTTCGTCCTCGCAGCGAGGACAGCGCGCGTTAAGAGGTTAACTATAATAACAATTTCAAGTAGATAAAAAAAATTTCTAGAAGATAAAAAAATAAAAAATAAAAATAAACTGTACGCAGCAAATTTTAGTTTACAGTCATGCCTACCAAAATTCTAATTAATTTTCCGTAGTCTTGAAGTTGTCGCCTTCTTTCTACACCAATCTTTTTTTTTTCTTCTTTTTTAATTGTAATTAAATTTAGAGACCGTTACTCTTAAAATAATAATAATAATAATAATAATAATAATAATATTTTTTTACGATACTGACACGACTGGGCGATACTGATAATACTATAGATAATTATTTAGAATGTGACCGGTATGTTATAGTAAATATCTGTAAAAATATTTTGCAATAACATAAAGAAAGTATTATAATTTGTAAATAGTGCAGGGGTCGAATTCTCCGCCCATTTTTCAGGACACTCTCAGATATCAAAACTTTCCTCCTTCTTTGCCACCACTAATTTCATGCAAAAATCTTCATGGTATTTTTATAGTAATATGTCAGGATTAAATAGCATAAAGTTTATTGTATAGAAATACTGGTAGCAATAGAAGCGAAAATTTCTCATCTCTGAGATTCTCCTGAAAAAAAAAAAAAAAACAGAGAATGCGACCCCTGATAGTGGTCCTAAATACAGCGCTTAGTGCGATTCCTGATATACATATGCCATTATTCTAAATTACTTTTAGATTCAATGTAGAAAAAATTAAAACATATTTAAGGTAAAAATGGTATATTATTTAAAATGGAAGATATTAATAGTAAACATCAATGTTTAAATAAAACAAAAATTTAATATTATATTGAAAATTTAACCTTAAACAGACTAGAAATTTTTATATGGTCATGAATGAAAATAAAGATATCAATACTCTAAATAAATACAAGCAAAATATACAGCTAAATATATCGGAAAACTTTGGAATTCAAAAATTTGCATAATTTGTAAAAGTATATATTCATAGAAATAACATATTCTGGCGCCAATTTGATTTCTAAAAGAAATTCCAGAATGTTCCTGTTTTATTTGATATCCAGATACGTAAAATCAGCGAGCAAAATTTATCTTTCCTAATGCATAGATTTTTTGGCAAATCACTTTAAGTTCTTGCTATAGAGCAGAATAAAAAATAATCTTTAAAGTTGCATTTAAGTTCTTCCTTTTACGAAACAAATAAGCAATTTTTAGTTCTTTTCCTAAAAACAATCTTAAGAATTATTGAAAGGAAAATGCATGGATTCATCATTTTAAAAGAAAACATTTTAGAGGAAAAAGCTTTGAATCTTTGCATAAGCAAGCAAAGAAAGTAGAATGAAAAAAAAAAAGTTATAACAAAAAACCTTCAGTTGACTAATGATTAAAATTCTTAGTGACACAGATATTTAAAAATGGAAGTTTGAAAAATGGACAAAGAGATAAAAATACGAATTGTTTCTGTAAGAGATACTAATGGAACTTCCGCTTTTCTGAAATGAAACTGAATGTGTTTCGCATTTGTCTGAAAATGTAAAAGGAATCACTGACGTGCAAGCATGGAGCTCCAAAGAATTTATAACAATAAATAGAAAGAGAATCTAAAACTATTTAAAAAATTATTTTTAATGGTTTTGTTCCTTCTTTTTTGTTCTGATTGATTATATTTCTGTTTTATTTGATTAGAACCGGTAAAACAATAAGAAATACTTAAGAAGAAATATGTCTTATTCGCGACTTTTATAATTATTTCATTAATTAGCAACGCAGGTTAAAAACTGCCAAAGTTTCTATTTAATACCGGAAATTTGTTTGTATTATTTTTTTCACACCAATTTTTTTGCGTAATAGATTTCTACTTATTTAAACATAATTATTTATTAATGAAGCTCAGTTTACAAAAAAATATTGTTTGATTAAAAAAAAAAAAAAAAAAAAAAAAAAGAGAGAGAGAGAGAGGGAGAAACATAAACTAATAATGCTCCGGAATAAATTATAAATAGTAGCATATCACAGAGTTGCCATCCTAATCCAGAGGATTGTTAGTAACGCCCCTTTTTCTCCACCAGTCTTTTTTTTTTTTTTTTTTTTTGAGGGGGGGGGGGTATTTTTCTTCTTAATTCATCTTAAATACATTTGAAAATAATTTCTCTAAAAATTAAGTGGCGTGGGAAAAGGGATAGATCTAACAATTCTACGGATTAGACTAGCAGCTCTGATATCAGCAACTTAATTCTGGAATTTTTTTTTTCCCTTTTTACATTGATTAATTATTATTATTTTTTTTTTCTACGTACGAGTGTTCTTTTACTTTCCGTTCTCTACCACTAAAGATATGCTGGTGTTGCCAGAATATTAGTTAAAGCATTAAAGTTTATCAACCTGAACTCTTTTTGAAATAAGTATAATTAGTAAATGCATAACTGCCAAGTCTACTTTTTACATAAGCAGTATATTTAATAGTGATCTTAACCTTATTTAACTGAAAAAGTAAGGCTTTCAATAAGTCAAGGAATTTTATAATGAAACTGTAGTGTTAAAAAACCGAAAAACTTTACGCAATATATGTGTATACGTATGATTTATCAAAAATCAATATAAGTTCTTCCGAGAAGGCTACTGCGACAAATTACAAAAGATAAAGTTCTGTAACCCTGTAAAAAAAAAAAAAAAAAAAATGTCTTACAGTAAAAAGTAAAAGTGTAAAATAAAATAGATAATAACAGTCAAAGATGCAAAGATTAAATTGATTTAATTTAAAGCAATTGAAAACCATCTATAAGAGTTACGAAAGCTAGGAGAGAATGGGACATACCATATATAACATACCAATATAAAAACCTTAAAAATCATTTAAGAACCATGCAGAGTTGCGCTGACTGTATTATTCTTTACAAATATTCATAAATAAAAAAAGATTATAGGATATATTTTGCAATGTTTACATGATTCTACAAGCAGAGAAAAATTTACGAAAATAGTGGTGTAAAATCTCATGGCCACACGCAACTTTTTTATTATTGAAAAATGTAAGAGACAGTAATGGCAATCATCCTAAACATTTTTTTATAAATTGTTTGAGCTTTTCTTTTTAACTTGTTTGAGCTTTGGATATAAAAGATATTCCGCCATTTTCTACAATTTGCGAACGGTGGATACTGATACATTTCTGATTTAAGAAAAAAAAAAATCCTAAGAGGAATGATAAGATTCTTCCTAAAATTAAGTGTTATATATCACTAAGATTACTAACAGTATTGCATATAATGCTTAAAAATATTTTGTTTAGAAATGATGACAGCTTTCTCGTTTTTATTCATATATATATATATATATATATATATATATATTACTTTAATTGCTGAACATACATACACTAATAATATACATTATCTATAAAATAATATAAGTATGGGTTTTCGCATATTTAAGACTGATATTTCGCAATGTGTTAGATACCAAATGTTGATTTAAAGTATTTGAAAATCTATTTATAGAAATGCTAGTTCTGGATTACGCATTTTAACGAAATTTTAAACATAAAAAATATCTTCATAATATAATCAGCCTTGATTTCACGAAAATCATAATTATTGCTTTAATAGCTTAACTTAAAACAAATGTCATACCAATGCAATCTACTGAAATAAAGAAAATAAAATCTTATTTGAGCTACAAATAAAATAAAAGAATAAAAATTCATAATTTAACAAACAAACACAAAAATAAAGTCATACTTGCAACAATCCAAAATTGCAGGTTTTCCATCTCAAAACAGAAATCTTACACCAGTAATCAATAACTTGTACTTAAGTCTGTCACAAAAAAAAAAAAAAAAAAAAAATGTAGAATTGTAATTATTTTTTGTGGAAATAGTGGTAGCAAAAAATGAATACACTTTCATCCTGGTAAAAATGCATAGCTGCGAACTCTTTTAATTTATTTCGACATGTTCTTAGTACCCGGCCTTTTTCCATCGTTTTCATTGTAGTATAATTTTCTTCATATTTATTAGTAATTATATATTGAAGAACATTACTCTACAACGAATATAGTGTGAAAAAGTGTCAGTACTGACAGCATTCTGGAGAATATACAAAGTTGGCGGCTATGCAACAATGTATTGAAAAAACAATAATAAAGTGAATTTATCCAAATTTTGAATTTAATAATATAAAAAAGGGAAAATGTTTATGTGTAATTTAAAGTATATGACCGTATTTCTCTTTATTACTTTCTCAACGTAACTTTAAAGATGATTTCGGTTCCGAAATATATATATATATATATATATATATGTTATTGTTTCGATTTTAATTAAGAGAATTTAAAATATTCTTTTAATATAATTTATAAAAACTGACATTCACTTTCATATGTAAGATTTTTCTTTACGTTTGCTTTATTTAACTGGATATTAAAAAAAATCATCTTGCTTTGATTTTTTTTTTTCCCATTAAAGATTACTGTCTGACGCATTTTATAAAATTGCCCTGTTGGAGCAATATTCCTTCTTGACTCCTACAGATGAAATTGCACATAATGCGAATTAAAGATCAGATAATTAGTTTATATTTGCAGCGTGTTTGAATCAAAAATCAACGCCTAACGATTTGTTAAATTACAGCGATAAAACTCTTATTCATAATTTAGGTTTCTCACAGCATCGTGTTTTTTTTTCAAGGTCTCTTCAACCACTACTATCTCAAATTACTTTTCCTCTTGAATGTACAACGAAGTTATGTTGAATTTATGTTACAACGAAGAATGTACAACAATGTTATAACGAAGTTTGTAATATAAAGTTACTGGTATGCAAATCTAAACTGTTTGATGTTTAATTTTAAAAATTAGGAGTTTTATTATTATTATTATTATTATTATTATTATTACAGGTTGGAGGTTATTGCATAAAAATTGTGATAGCTAAAAGGCAGAATTTTCTCATGAAGAAGAGTGTCCTGAAAAATTGATGGAGACTTCGAACCTTAAAAAATGTGATATGAGAATAAAGATTTTACAGAAAAAAACAAAACAAACAAAAAAAAAAATATTGCAGATAAGATATATTTACGCTTATTCAATTTCGGAAGCCCTAAAATGTAAGAGCGAGTTAGAATAATAATAATAATATATACATATATATATATATATGCCAAAATTTTAATTTATTTCGGAGTATTTTTAGCTCCGCCTTTATTTTATACCACTTATTTTTTTTTTTTTAAAGTAACTTTTTCTTATTTTATCGAAATTATATATCGAAAAAACGTTTCTATAAATAAAGTGGTGCGAAATAAAGACGGGGCTAAAAATACTCCAGATTAAATTAAAATGTTTGACATCTATGTATATATATATTGATAAAATGTGGACCGTAGCAACCCAGCTATATTATTAAAAGGTGCTTACAGACCCGCCTTTTTTTCCCCGATTCTTCCGCCAGTACATTTTTATGGTAAATTTTTACTTAATTAATTGTGAAAAGAAACTATTAAAAATTTCTAAAGAAAAATACCGGTGAAAGAATCAGGGAAAAAGTATGGCTTGTGACCACTCTGTATTATATGATAGGTCCTAAATGGAAAATAAGTCCAAACAACTGTGATTTAAAAAGAAAAAAAAAACCGCAAAGAATCTGCCACCCAGTAGTTATTACTTTATACTTTATACTAAGGGAAAAAAAAAGTTTTAAATATAAGTTTCTAAATTCTCACAATTTATCACAACATACCAAATTTAAGAAACATTAAGTGCATGCATCGCCGCAGGGATATTCTATATCATACTCTTCAACATTTTAAAACAGAAGAAATGGTATAGACACGAAAGCTAAATCTGTATGTGATAACAAATATATTTGAATCTAAAATGTTGAAAAAATAGATATCTAATCCGAAGTTGTTATATAATTTCCTCTGAAAAATTTATTTCGAAAAAATATGTTTTATCTTACGTTTGAATAAAACTATGATAAAATAATACGTGTTTGCTTTTGTAAAATACAACGGAAAGTGCACAAATGTATTAAATTTACAAATCGATTCCATTATAAAAACTAATGGATTTTGCGGACTGCTGCAGGCAATACTTTTGATTTTAAGTAAATAGCTGTTAAATTTTCACCATTTCATTACAAAAAAAAAAAAAAAAAAAAAACTACATTTAAGTAGTTTTTTTCTCCTGTATATACTTTTCTTTTTCCATCTATTAAGTAAATGCACAGCTTTTTTCTATTTTTATTTTTATTTTTTTGTATAAAATGGGAAATATATATATATATATATATATATTCAATTTATTTATGAAATCGTGTTTAACAATTTTTCTTTTTCTTCCTTAACTTTAATAACGTTAAGGTAAAAATAAGTATAATTAAATGTATTTAATGATATGCTACAAATATAAAACAAACAAAAGTATCAGCATGTAAATAAAGTATTTATTAATTTCAAATATTTGATAAACCCAAATACTTAATGACGTAAAATTATTAATCTTAAATTACTCTTAATTTATTGCAAAGAAGAAACATTTGTTTTATCGAATGTATTTTTTTTTTAGCAAGTATCGACATTTTTACCTTACTAATCGTTTATAGAAATTAAACTTACTGCTTTTAATGTCGGTTTTTTAAATATAATTATTCAAAACTACAGAGAAATATTTCTCTTGTAAAATACTGGTGAAGCTTTTTAAAGAAATCAAAACAGTTGGTATTGCTAATAAATACAAAACGTTAAAATAACGAAACAATAAATTTTATAAAACCGTCTCTCTTTTTTGACGAAGTAGAAAATTTTTTACTCAGGCAGTATTTATTTCTTATAGAGATCGTTCCTTATTACAGACACTAAATTGTTCTAATAAATTCCTTCGTTAAGTCAAATATTATTATTAAAAATAGAGGTATTTGGGTGTCCAGGTATTATATTATTCTTTGAGTATGCCAGAGACCACATTTTTTTTCTTGATTCTTCCACCAATATATGTATATATATATATATATCTTAATATATATAAATCTCGTGTCACAATGTTTGTCCTCAATGGACTCCTAAACCACTTAACCGATTATAATAAAATTCGCACACCATGTGCAGTTCGATCCAACTTGAGAGATAGGATAGTTTAAATCTCAAATTATAGTCGCAATTTTAATTTATTGCTAATTATTTGTCTGTTATTATTTGACAGTCACAATTATCTGTTAACTCCAAATGATTCTAACAGATGTCGATACCTTTCGACTGGGTTGAAATGAAAGCTGAAATATATTTGGTGCTGCCATCTACACAAAGAATCTTCAACTTTTTAACCTATTAATAAATTTCGTATAATTCAATTATTTCCACTTTTTAAATTTTTGGTGTTAGCATAGCCGGCCACGTGTTACTTAGACTGAAGTGTAAATTGAATTCATATTATAATGAAGATAATACAGTAAAATTAATCCTGTTTTTTACTTATTTGTGCTTCATTGATCAAAACTTTATAATTACGATGTTTGTCCGGGGTAAACTCCTAAACTAAGGAACTGATTTTGATGAAATTTTGCACACTGTGTGCAGTTTGATCCAACTTGAGAGATAGGATAGTTTTTATCTCAATTTATTGTCACAATATTGTTTTATTGCAATTATTTGTTAATTATAGACCTTTATTAAAGTTGCTCCAAAATATCTGTGAGTTCCATTAATTTAATTGTTGCCAAAAAAAAAAAAAAAAAAATACGAGTTCATTTTCTTTCGACATAAAAATAAATACATTTAATCAAACGTGAACGTTAAAAAATTATAAAAAGTTAAATTATGCATCTCACGAAAATTGACGTCATAATCAATTTAAAGATTTTATACACATTGATAAAGTGCTAATGTAGTTCTATCATAGATATAGTAATATATATAGATCTCTCATCCCCATGTTATCGTAGAAAGATTTTTGATGCCGAAAAAAGATAAAAAATAAAAGCTTTGGAAACAGCCATTAAGTGGTATTGAAAAAAAAAAAAAAAAAAAAAAAAAAGAAAAAGAAAAGAAAGAAAGAAATATGAATTTGAAACTGTATCTGGAGTCTTCCATTCCCCTTTAGCAAATAAATTATTCATAAATTTTATTTGCTAAAATATTAGTATGTATTCCCGTGTGTATTCACTCGGGGAAAGACGGCCATATTTTGGTAAAAACGTCGTCTTTTCCCAAATGAAAAGGAATAACTTTTTTCTCCCCAATGATCACTCTATTCTATATATGCTATACTATATCTATGAGTTCTATACGCAAGAAAAGTGTGACTCACTGACCGTCTGTGCAGCCAAGAAAAAGATTTCCTATGTTAATTGCCCACTGGATTTTTTGTAAGAAATTATTAAAAATCGAGGAAATTTATTTCCCGATTTTAATCCTTATATTTGGGTATATATATGTATTAGTTATCGCGGGTGTTAGATTGAATTATTTTGCTGTCAAATTGACAAAATTTTAATTTTAAATTTTTAAACTCTGTCGCCCTTGGCTTTTTTTATTATTATTATTATTATTTGGCGATCAAAAGCGTAACACGAAAATATACATGCCAGATGTATGCATTGTACGAAATGTAATATGTATTATTCACTGTACGTATGTATGACATGTAATATGTATTGTACGAAATATTGTTTCATATTATTCATTACTCTTTTAATATAAGTTGTTAAAATAACCATGATTTTTGAAAGGAATTAAATATTTTCGCCAGATAATTTGGCGATATTCTTTTTTTTTCGCCAAGGATGACAGAAATGAAATCTATTCCGCTGCAAAATATTAGTATCTTACATCAGATATTTTATTTAGACATTTGAAAACAAATTTGACTTCAAACTATGATAGAATATTTATCATTTTCCTTTTAATTTGTATATTATTAGTATATTAAAATTTAAAAGCATGGTATATAAAAAGTTTTTTTTTTTTTTTTTTTTTTAAATCTTATAATTATTCTTATCTTAATCCTCAATGTTTCCCATCTTTATTGACTTGAATTTACTATTAAAATTTTAACATACTCAAAAACTTCTCATCACTTCGTTAAAATACACTAAACTTTTCCAAAATCTTTTTGTATTTAAAATGATACATGTATTTACTTTAAATGTCCAATATTTCATAAGATTTCCAATTTTAAAGTTTTAAAATATTTATCAAATTTACTTATTTTTCTAGTTTAGCCTTATTGTTTTCCCTTTTATAACTACAGCTGTTGCCCTCTTTAAAATATTTAAAATGATGAGGTCATTTAATAGTAAAATTATCCATTATAGCATATATTATATTTCACTCCTCCATAAAAATTGATTTTAAAATCGTCTGTTTCTTTTATACTTTTATTTTAATAGAATTTTAATAGAATTTAATTTATATATTAGTCATTTTAGCAATTTTATCCAAAGTAGCATTAGAAATAATATATATCACTTCTCCATTAAAATTTATAGGACCCTACAATAAAATTAATTTGTGCTTAATATCAACACTACGAAAATTTTTATCAATCGCTTCCAAATTTTGACCTAAGTTTCAAATCTCAACCCTGTGGGTTTTTACATCGGCTACAACGTTTTCGTCTTTGTTCGTAAATAATAATTTAACTGTACTAAATAGTTTACAGCCGTATAATTCAACGTATAACTTAGTCACAGCAACGCGTGGCCGGGTCTGCTAGTATATATATAATTTATTTTTTCGGAATTTTTAATAGTTTGTCTGCATTATTAATTAAGTAAAAGTTGTCACATAAATATTCTGGTGCTACATTCAGGTGAAAAAAGCGGGTTTGTAACCACCCTGTATATATATATATATATATATATATACAGGGCCCGAAATTTCAACTGAGATGACACTCGCCGAAAAAAAGTTTTACTCGCCACAAAATAAGGTTATCATTCTTTTTAACGCATTTTGCGTTTTTTTTTTTTTTTTTTTTTTTTTTTTTTGTATTTTCTTAACCATTTGAAGTGCTTTTACAAATATGCCTAAAATTATATATATTAAAAGTGTGTCGTATGTCCTCATGTCTCATAATCATCTATAATTAAAAGTCATTATAATGTCTTTGAGATTTGAAAAAGATTAAAATATGTAATAGCATAAATGAAAGAGTCGTTAAAAAGAGAAAGAAAGAAGAAGGAAAAAATACCCTTTGAGAAACAATATCCTGCGAAAATCTTTTTATTATGAAAGTTTAATTTTCCATATTTATCTATTTACTTATTTAATTTTTTACATCAGAAATGCCTTTTTCGCCCGTTTTATTTTTGTAATAAGACAGAATGTTGATGTGTATAACATGTTCATTGTTGTCATTTGAAATAGCCATTTCGGAATAACTTTTACGATTAAATCGTTGCTTACAAATAATTACAAGTAGAAATCTTAGGCGTTTCAGTAAAAAAACTGGCATATGTGAACTGTATTTTGATCATTATTCAATAAAATAAACATAGGCAGTATCTTTAAAAGGGCTCGGGCTCATATTCAGGCTTCAATATTGCATAGGCAAACTTTCTCATTTCTTTTCTCTGGGATAGTGGGTGACGGGCAAAGAGGGTCTCTGCTCGACTACACTCTGCTTAGAGAAATCACTGTGGGAGAAACGAATCTGCCGAAGAGTTTAAAACATTTATGCATGCACTAAGCATTTTTCCTCTCCAAGGCTGGACCGATCGTCGAGCAGCGCACACGTCGGGCAGACTAAAAATTCCACTCGCCACTGGCGAGCTGGCGAGCGGAAATTTCGCGCCCTGTATATATACATATATATATATATATATACATTCATGTATTTATGTAATATACATGCAGAGTGTAAAGAAATAAATATTCAATATGAAAAGCTTATAGTTCACTGAGTAGAAAAGATTTCTTGAATTGTTTATTGGCCTGCATTACAAAAATGTATATAGTGTGGGTATTAACTGATCACGATACTGAACAGATCGCGATCCGTGCGATTTTAATATTTAAATATTTACAATTTTTAAAAATATTTATAAATTTCTTCATTTCTCTAAAAAAAGTTAAAACTGTATAATTACACACTTTAATTTTTTTTTTTAATAAATTCTAACCAAAATCAGTTACACTACTCTACTGATGTCTGAAATTGTACAGTCGAGCGAAAAAAAGAAAAAGGAAAGAAAGAAACGTAGCACCAAATGTTACTTCGTTATTAGTTGACGCCGAAAAATCTTAATAGATATTCAATAGGAAATTAAGTGCATTTTTTTTTTTTTTAATGATGTAAAATTTTGAATTACAGGTTATCTACATATTGACATGAGCGCCAACTGATTTTTTCAATAGCAACACCAAATTTGACTTCATGTTTGAATTTCTGAGTATCTGGTAGTGCAAAAAAGTAAACATTTTGTATACTTTATTTTTAGTTTTTCATGGAGTTATAACGGAAAATGTGTTAGGGGGTTATTTGTAAATCTGAAGAAATGAAATTAAGATCGTACAATAATTCGAACAAATTTTATTGTTTCACAACGGAAATTTTTAAGATTAAAAAATAAAATAAAATAAATAGATAAAAAGCGCTATCATCTTTATACATACTTGAAAACAATCTGATTAATAACCGTACAATTGTTAACGGCCCTTTTCTCACATCACTATATTTTTAGAGTTATTCTCTCCAAATGTTGTTACGATTAAATAAGACTAAATTTACTCTAAAAAGTTATTGGTGTGAAAAAAAAGGCGGGTACTAAAAATTGTACGGTTCATAATGAGATGGTTGGAAAGTATGTTTATAGCACTTTGGCTATCCTTGATTTTGGTTTTTTAACCCTTTGCGGAGCACTGTCTTCGCTGCAAGAACGCAATTATTAAGTTCCATCTGCAAAAACTCACCCCGAGTATTGTGAATATTGTGAAAGAATACTCCGAATATTGTGAAAAAAAATTACAGAGATACTACTTACATAGTTAATACAAGATCAGTGAAATTTTTCGGCGGAATCTCAATAAAATGTCTACAAATAAATAAATAAATAAACAAATAAAATACATTCGAATATTTGGCGCAAAAACAGAAAAAATGCATGCAATTTGGCGAGCAACCCCACTAAAAATTATCTTGAGATAATCTTAAAAAATTTCGACTTTCTACAGAAATATTAAAAATATCTGAATAAATTTTCCAGATTTAGATTTATCACCAAAATAACCACAGATTTTTTTACGACGTTTTATAGGCATTATAAATATTTTGTTTATCATTAAAATAACTTCAGATTTTTTGAAGTTTTAACACGAACACTTTTATTATTTTAGGATATGAGCAAAGTTGAAATTATATCTGAAAAATATTTGTAGAACTTTTGTGGGCATTTTGAATCATAAACAGCTTTTAATACGTACGTGTGTGTTGGTGCGTGTGTGAATTATGATAATTCATTTCTTTGCTTTTATTAAATTTTAAATAAATATAAAACAACGACCATATGTTTTGCTTCTGAAATGGAATTCATTCAAGTTTAGTGAATTACAACTCAACTCGAAGATGTGACCAGGTAAAAATAAAAAATATTTGTTTACTATTCAGCCGGCGTCGCCGGCGTGTTAGCGTTATGGGTAGTTAAAATGGCGACTAGCGTTGTTGCTCGATTTCATTTTTTTTTTAAATATTTTGTGTTTCCTGTTTATGCCAATTATAGCAATTTTCATTTATGACCAATATATATATATATATATATATATATATATAAAGGAAATCAATGCTTTTAAAAAATCATTTAAACATCTAGAATAATCACACTTAAAAAATTTCAATATCAGCTCATACTGAAAAATTGCTTAGTTCAAAATCATTTAGGTTGCTATATTTTAAAGAAAACAATTGGTAGTGTTTATAAAAAGTGTAAAAACTTACGGCAATGCATTTATTTATTTCGTCTTTATAAAAATCACCTTATGTGTATTTATACATGTAAGTGCACACACAACGGTAATGGGAGTAATTCGCTTGTATTTTGTTAAAAATATTTTATATGTTATTTTAATACCGTATTTCAAACTTTGGATGATACCTATTAGAAATAATAAGCGTTTTAATTGTTTTAAAAAATCAAATCAACAACAACCTTTCCACAATAAAGTTAGAAGTAAGTGTTAAATATTTTCATAAAATTTAGTAAATTTCATTTGAAATTCCTATGAAGATCCCTGTACTAGTGTATAATGCATTGTAATTGTACAAAACAGCCATGAATTATACTTTAAATAAATCTATTATGAATATTCTTGCTATATATTTACAAAAAATTTGCTCAACATTCAAAATTTTCCAAACATAAAATTTGTAAAATGTTTGTTTACATTTTATTTATTTTTTTTTTTTTAAATAAACTGAAAATTCGTAAATAAAACTGTTTTTTAAACCTTGAAAGTACAGTTATGTAGTATTTATTTCAAAATTGAGTATTAAAATTCATTTTTAACGAAAGATTTCTCATTAAGAGCTAAAAAGGAGTATTTGAAAACTACGGAATATTGGCGATGAAAACGAAGTATTATTTTTGAAAATTTCCAATTTATGTTTGAAAATTTTTGAATGTTGAGCAAATTTTTGTAAATATATGGTAAAAATGTTTATAATAGGCTTACTTCATGATTGTTTTGCATTATTCAGATGAAATATGCAATAGAAAGGGGATTTTCATGGAAATATTAAAAAATACTTCGTTTTTATCGCCTATATTCGCTCGATTCCAGAAATTGATTTGAACAATTAGTAAGAAATCTTTTAGTAAAAAATACATGTTGTTACTCATTTTTGAAATAAGTAACATATAAAAGTTGTATAAACTATTAAAATTCAGTATTATTGATGAATTTTCAGTTTTTGTGAAAAAAAGTAAACAGATATTTTACGATATTTATGTTTTGCATAATTTTGAATGTTGAGCAAATTTCTTGCAAAAATATATTAAAAATATTCATAATTAGGTTTAATTGAAGTATGAATCATGATTGTTTTGCCTCATTAAGATTACGTATGCAATAATAAAGTAATTTTCATGGAAATTTTAAAAAATGACACTTCAATTTCATCGCCAATATTGTCGAATCTCGTTAACGTGAATCTCAACGGTGGTAACAGATCTGTTCATGTTGTCAGTGGTTAATACTATAAGTAATTTGAAAACTAATCTTCCTGTAGACAGGGATTGTGGAAACAGTTCACGTTAAAAGTAATTCACATTAAGCGTGTTCACGTTAATGAGGTTCGACTGTATTCGGTAGCTTGCAAAAATGAATTTGAGCCATTAGTGAGAATTATTTTTGTTAAAAATAGATTTTGTTACTTATTTTTGAAATAATTAACTTATAAAAGTTGTATAAACTATTGAAATTCAGTATTATTCATGAATTTTCAGTTTTTTGTGAAAAAAAGTAAACAGATATTTTACGATATTTATGTTTTGCATAATTTTGAATGTTGGGCAGATTTCTTGCAAAAATATATTAACAATATTCATAATTAGGTTTAATTGAAGTATGAATCATGATTGTTTTACCTTATTAAGATGAAATATGCAATAATATGGGTATTTCATTGGAAATTTCTGAAATATAACACTTTGTTTTCATCGCCAACATTAGGTAGTTTGCAAATATTGATTTTTAACCATTAGTAAGAAATATTTTTGATAAAGGTGAATTCAAATGCTCAATTTTGAAATAAATAGTACATAACTGTATTTTCAAGATCTAAAATTTAGTTTTATTCATGGATTTTCAGTATATTTTCAAAAAATGTAAACAAACGCTTTCAAAATTTTATGTTTGTAAAAATTTGCAATGTCGAGCAAATTATTTGCTAACATATGGTAAAAATGTTCATATAGGCATATGTGAAGTGTAATTCATTATTATTTTGGCTTGTTCAGATGAAATCTAGAATAATACAGGTATTTTCATGGGAATTAAAAAAAATAACACTTTATTTTCATCGCCTACATTCGCTATCTCCCATAAATTAATTAATCCATTAGTAAGAAATCTTTTAGTTAAAAATGGATTTTTTAATTCACTTTTGAAATAAATAACATGTACAAATTTTATAAACAATTGAAATTCAGTTTTATTGCTGAATTTTCAGTTTTTTGTGAAAAAAAAGTGAACACATATTTTACGATTTTTATGTTTTGCACAATTTTGAATGTTGAGCAAATTTATTGTAAAAATATATTAAAAATATTCATAAAAAGCTTAATTGAAGTATAAATCATGATTTTTTTGCCTCATTAAGATTACGTATGCAACAATAAAGTAATTTTCATGGAAATTTTAAAAAATGACACTTCGATTTCATCGCCAATATTGTCGAACCTTGTTAACGTGAATCTCAACGGTGGTAACAGATCTATTCATGTTGTCAGTGGTTAATACTATAAGTAATTCGAAAACTAATCTTCCTGTTGACAGGGATTGTGGAAACAGTTCACATTAAAAGTAATTCACATTAAGCGTGTTCACGTTAACGAGGTTCGACTGTATTCAGTATTAAATATATTTAAAACACTTTAAACACACGTAAATATAAATTTATTTAAAAGATGTCAATTTTTTTTTTTTTTTATCCAAAGCTTTTCGCTTTAATAGTAAAGCATCATCAGGGATTTATGATTCGTTTCCATTGCGCAGTTTTAAATATGTTTTCTTTTTACAGTCAACAGTTAAGTATTTTAATAACGTGATATATTTTAAATATCAGCAAAAAACAATATGAATTCCGGTAGAGGTTGGACCAAGGAGTTAAGAAAAGTGAGAGAAGTTGGAACTATTGCATATGATACGAGGTTATTGTAGGAGAAAAAACATCATGAATTAGCAGAAATAAACTATTAACTATTTTATAATATTGTGCCAAATTATTGGTAAAATTGCAGCATCTTTGGAATTTATTGCATTTTTGCATTTAATTATATGAATAGCTTCGGAAATGTAAAGTTCCTGGATATTAGATGGTGCTGTAATAATTTTGGCTTTATCCCATATAGGGTTGGCGTTTGTGTTGGCATAGATGAAGTCGACTAGAGTAGAACTATTTGCTTCTTTTATATTTCGTATATGTTCTTGTATTCTTTTATTTAAAGTCCTCTTGGTCTGTCCAATATAATAGAAAAGTTCTTTATTGCTTTCTATGGGAATTTGATAGACTCCTCCAGTGGGTCCATTTAAGTCGCGGTCATGAAGGGTTAATTGTTTAATAGTTATAGGAGAACTGAATGGGATAAATAAATTAAATTTACGTTGTATATAATGTTTAAAGCTATAGAATTCTTTACAGAAAGGGAGACTATTAGTGTAACGAAATTTTAGAGTTGAATCTAGAGTGGGATTATTAGGTTTAATTAGCATGCGATTTTTTATTCTATTAACTAATCTTATAATACTAGATTTACTATATCCCGCAGCAGTATCTATTTGAATAATATTGTTAATTTGTGGTTTTTCATTAAATTTAAAAGTGGTATAATTTATAGCTCGGGTAATGTAGGAATTAAAAAAAACATTTTTATAATTAGTAGGATGAGCTGAATCAGCTGGGATCGGTAAAGGGATAAATGTGTTTTTGGAAAAGACGTCAAACCATATAGTTGTATTATTTTCGTTACGATGTATCTTAAAGTCAAGAAACGGAAGCGTACGATTGATCTCAGTTTCAAATGTAAACTTAATCGATGGAAATTGGTTGTTGAGACAATCAATTAAATTAAGGAGTGCATTTTTTGAATAAGGCCAGGAGATAAAAATATCGTCAACATATCGCAAATATATAGTAGGTTTGAGTATGGAAGTTTCAAATACGCGTTTTTCTAATTCAATGAGTAATAAATCTGCTAAAATAGGACTAAGAGGGGAACCCATCGGGGCTCCAAAAGTTTGTTTATATATCACTTTATTAAACAAAAAGATATTATTAGCATTAATGAGGTCAAAAGCTTCACAAATAAATTTGAGAAAAGGGTTAAGTGATGGTGTAGCAGTACATTTATCAAGGATAATGGATTTAACTAAATCTAAAGGAATATTCGGAAATAAGGAAACAACGTCAAGACTGAAAAATTTATCTGTAGGGGTAAATGTAGTATTTAGAATTCTACTTTTAGCTTCCAATCCGGATTTTACAATATGTGGGTCGTTAAGTACTAATGGTTTAAGTAAATTTGCGAGAAATTTTTCTAAAAAAAATGAAGGACTTTTGCATTTGGAAACAATGGGACGAAACGGGTGGTTAATTTTATGAGTTTTAATTTTAAAAAATATTTTAGGAATAGACGGGTATAAAGGAATTTTGATACTTTGTGGAGCAATTAAATCAATATACTTATGAATGAACTTTTGAATTTTTCGAGTAAAATTTTCAATAGGATTAGTTTTAATTATAATACAGGCTAAGTCATTAATAGCTGCAAGAGCTTTATCGTGGAAATCATCTGTATTAAGGGCAACGATTTGTTTAGATTTATCAGCAAGTAATTATCTTACATTTTTGTTAGTTTTAATTTGTTTTGAAATAAGAAGATTTTGATTATTGGACCCACTATTGTTGTTAAGATGCTTATTTAATGAGAAAACTGCAGAAGCCCGTACTTGCGCGTGTTCAATTTAACTCTTTATTTTTTAGAGATTATTTGTATTCAGTAGCTTGCAAAAAAGAGTTTGAGCCATTAGTGAGAATTATTTTTGTTAAAAATAGATTTTGTTACTTATTTTTGAAATAATTAACATATAAAAGTTGTATAAACTATTGAAATTCAGTATTATTGATGAATTTTCAGTTTTTTGTGAAAAAAAGTAAACAGATATTTTACGATATTTATGTTTTGCATAATTTTGAATGTTAAGCAGATTTCTTGCAAAAATATATTAAAAATATTCATAATTAGGTTTAATTGAAGCATGAATCATGATTGTTTTGCCTCATTAAAATTACGTATGCAACAATAAAGTAATTTTCATGGAAATTTTAAAAAAATGACACTTCGATTTCATCGCCAATATTGTCGAACCTTGTTAACGTGAATCTCAACGGTGGTAAAAGATCTGTTCATGTTGTCAGTGGTTAATACTATAAGTAATTCAAAAACTAATCTTCCTGTTGACAGGGATTGTGGAAACAGTTCACGTTAAAAGTAATTCACATTAAGCGTGTTCACGTTAACGAGGTTCGACTGTATTCGGTAGCTTGCAAAAATGAATTTGAGCCATTAGTGAGAATTATTTTTGTTAAAAATAGATTTTGTTACTTATTTTTGAAATAATTAACATATAAAAGTTGTATAAACTATTGAAATTCAGTATTATTGATGAATTTTCAGTTTTTTGTGAAAAAAAGTAAACAGATATTTTACGATATTTATGTTTTGCATAATTTTGAATGTTAAGCAGATTTCTTGCAAAAATATACCTATTAAAAATATTCATAATTAGGTTTAATTGAAGTATGAATCATGATTGTTTTACCTCATTAAGATTACGTATGCAACAATAAAGTAATTTTCAAGGAAATTTTAAAAAATGACACTTCGATTTCATCGCCAATATTGTCGAACCTTGTTAACATGAATCTCAACGGTGGTAACAGATCTGTTCATGTTGTCAGTGGTTAATACTATAAGTAATTCGAAAACTAATCTTCCTGTTGACAGGGATTGTGGAAACAGTTCACGTTAAAAGTAATTCACATTAAGCGTGTTCACGTTAACGAGGTTCGACTGTATTCGGTAGCTTGCAAAAATGAATTTGAGCCATTAGTGAGAATTATTTTTGTTAAAAATAGATTTTGTTACTTATTTTTGAAATAATTAACTTATAAAAGTTGTATAAACTATTGAAATTCAGTATTATTGATGAATTTTCAGTTTTTTGTGAAAAAAAGTAAACAGATATTTTACGATATTTATGTTTTGCATAATTTTGAATGTTGGGCAGATTTCTTGCAAAAATATATTAACAATATTCATAATTAGGTTTAATTGAAGTATGAATCATGATTGTTTTACCTTATTAAGATGAAATATGCAATAATATGGGTATTTCATTGGAAATTTCTGAAATATAACACTTTGTTTTCATCGCCAACATTAGGTACCCAAGTAGCACAGGAACGTTCTGTGAACGTCTAATAACGGTTTCAATAGTTCAAACACCGTGTTTCGTGTCAAAAGAACGTTCTAAAACACGTTCAGAAATGGTATTATTTAGAACGTTCTGAAAATGTTTGATTTGTACCATCTATAAAACGTACAATTCTAGTTCTATATAGAACGTTCAAGTGTAACACCGTCATAACACGTTCTGTAACAGTGTAATTATAACGAATATGACAAAATGACTTTTTAGTACTATTGGTTGAGAAACTAGGTTAATCATGAAAATTTTTGACTTCAGTTTTTGATTTTTTTACACGTTTTCTGGCGTGAGGAATCCGGAAGTCAAAAGGTTGGTATGGTATCGGCACCTATTAGCGTGATAGCAAGTTAGTCCATGTACACGATATCTCAAGAACAAATGATTGCAGAGAGATCGGACCAGTTTTAAAATATCGCTTATGATATTGATAAGAATCCTATTGAGAGATTTGTAACATTCTAATTTAAAAACTTCGTAAGTTATTCGAAATTTATAATTTTTAGCTTGATAGAGAATAGAGCATTTTTTACATTTTCAGTTTAACTTTTTGTTAGCACGTCAGTAAAGAATGCTTTTCAAGAATCAGTAGCGGTGAGGTGAAAAAAAATTACAAAAGTTTAAACTCATGGAAAAATTTTGTGAATTTTGTATTTCATGAATCAATGTATGGAATTCAACCAAACTTGTTACATAATTAGATCTTGCCCTAAATTGGAGGTTATTTAAATTTCATTTAGGATATATCGTCCGATAGATTGCGGTGCTATGTAATGAAACCCTCCATTTATGGGACGGCTATATCTCAGCTTCTATAGTGTACAAATGCATTAAACTTAATATATTGGTATATATCATGATAACCTCTGCTAATACAATTTGGATGTATACATTGTCCAACAGGTGGCGTTGTAATCTGCAATTTAATCATTTTAACGGAAAGGCAATATTTTAACTCTTGTGATTTAACACTTAAATTTTGTGATACACTGAAGTTATAAGTGAAATCGATTTTATGTAAAGCTTTACTGGTCCATTTTGGATGCACATCGGCCAACAGGTGCTATGTTGCAATGTAATCTCATAACGGAAACGAAAAATCTCAACTTCTGTGATTTATAAATGTTGTAAATTTGGTACGTGAAATTAATATTACGTAAAACTCTACAGATTGCCTTTGGGTGCATATTGGACGACAGGTGGCACTGCCACGTTCCAATATTTTCCATTCACAGAAAGGCTATCTATCAGCTTCTGTAATATATATACTCACCAAACCTTCTGTGTGACATACATTTGATATACATTATTGATTCAATTTGGCTGTATAACGAGTAATAGTCAAACAGTTTTTTTTTTATTATTATTATTCATAGGACATTGTTTTTTCCCCTAGGAATAAGTATACGGGGATGGGGGAGGGGTGGATAAAAATTTTCACAATGATTATCTTTCAAAAGAATTCGATATCACCTTTAAAACGAATAATTGAACCATCGTTTTCTGATGATTTAAAACAAATTTACCGTTTTTTTTTTTTTTTTTTCATTTGTCATAATAATAATAAACCCTTAGAAAAATAAATTTTCTAAGATCTTCTACATAGCATAAAAATGATTGTCTTCTGTCATGAAAATCTGCTAATCAAGGATGTTATTGAATAAATAATCTACTGCTTGATCAGCAAACTGCACAAGGTTCGGTCTGCATAGCATCAACATAATTGAAGAATGTGACAAAAATTTTCGCGCTTTAACTTAACGATAAGCAAGCATCTGCTATTACAGGAAGTCAAACGGTTTGGCAGTTTTATCGCTAATTTGGCTATTTTTTTCCTCTCTTTAATTATTGCTTATATTTTTCTTTCTTTTCTTTCTCTCATCCACAGATATGGATAAGAAAAATCCAAAATTTGACCCGAAAGTATTGTTTTTGGGTCAAATTTTGAAACTGATTTTTTGCAATATTTTTGCACATTTTGAGGTCCCCTGAATCCAAAAATCAGGTTTTTGTATTTGATCTGTGTGTGTGTGTGTGTGTCTTTGTGTATGCCTGTACGTGTATGCCAGTTATCAGCACATTTCAAAAACAAATAATTCCAGAATATGAAAACTTAGTATTCTACATTTGAATCATGTAAGGGGATGCTGCACTTAGCTTTTCCTTGAGATCAAGCAAATGCTTCGTGTACAGGGACGTCCAAGATAATTCAAATACATTAGGTATGTGAGCGAAATTTTTTTGCTATTTACAGTTTAATATCTGTAGCCTGTACTAAACAAAAATAAGTTAACATATATTTTTTTATATGCATAAAAGTATGTTTAGTGTAAAATATGGCATGCAAATCATTCCCCATTCATCTACAGGGCTACCTAGGAATGATAATTAATACTTCAAACCTACAGAGTAAACAAAGAAATTTTTTAAGTGGAAATTTTAACGCTTTTTTTTCCCTATAATTACACGTTTTGAGGTTCCCTGAATACTAAAATCAAATTTTTAATGGTTAATCTTTGTGTATGCCTGTTATCAGCTAATTTTAAAACAAATATTTGCAGATAATTCAAATTTTGTATTTTGAAGTTTATTTTGAGGTTGCTAAAAATGTTTGTTCAAGATTAATAAGCTTGAAAGAGTGGTGAGAAAGAAAGTTGACTGAAAAATTTGGAATGAACTTTTAAATTTAATAATAGCCAAGAATTTTTTATAGTAGGTATTATGCAATATATTTAAACGGGGTCCCCCCCCCCCTCCTCATTGAGAGAGTTATTCGTCAAATAATATCTGTTCCTAAAACTAGTTTGAAATTTTTAAAACGTAGATTTATATATAGTATTTGTTATCTTACACTTTAATCTGCAATCTGCATTTATAGTATTCAAATGCTAGGTAAGAGTAAGAGACAGCCATGTGAGTGTCCCACGAAATTATTATTAATATTTAAATAAAAACAGTCTTTTTTAAATACTGATAATGCATAATTAAGTAGTAATTTTTATTTTATTTTTATCTATTTATTTATTTGGGTTGAGAAGTGATGTGTCTGTCAAATGAAAGAAGAGATTTAATTGATGGTCTACATTCATGATGACGGTCGTTATTAAAAAAAATAGCGATACCTTCAAATTTCACACATTATAAAATCCAAAATTTTGCTTCAAATTATCTTGGAATGGCGAATTTTGGTTGGTGGGTATTGATTGAGTGTATATAATAGGCACTTCGGTGGTATTTCGCGAAACTTCTAACTTACCCGCCGAAGAGGGAGAGTAAAAAGTGGGTAAGACGCTGCCGAAAGCAATGAAACCCAGACTAATCATGTTGCGAGCGGAAGAACCATTACCAAACGCAGCTGGAACATCAACTTAAGTTTCGATTGATTTCAGCGATTTTTTTTTTCTTTTGAGATTTTGTTAATAATGACATGGAATTTTGAGAATTTATTTAAATATACTATGCAGCAAAGCGGGCAAAGCCTGCTAATGTTTATTTAAAGCATACTTAGATATGCTACACGAAACGTAATAAAATTATGAAATACTGTTCGTATGCACATAAAACATGTTTCCTATAAAATATTTTATTGTTAGCTTATGATTCATAAGGCCATATAGAAATATTTAGATATATTAGAGGATAATAAGCGAAAATTGATCGAAGTGTGTTTTAAATTTTGTTAAACGTTTTCAACTTTCCAACGAGTTAAAAATATGCTTAAAATTTAAGTTTGTCAACACCATTGTCTGTCTATTCGTTCTCTAATTTCAAAAATATATTTTATAATTCCTCAGTTACATCGTAACCGTGCTCATTTTTTATTGAAAGTATGTGTATACCGTAAGCGGTTTGATATGGGGACTCACTAAAATTTTAAACGTACAAAAGTGTATGTTTAGGTGTAGGGTGCAGGTGTTTTATAAACTAAGTGGTCCGCATGATTTTTCTTTTTTGTTTATTACTAAATATAGTAAAAATGTAGCAATTTCTGTAATATTTCAATAAAAATATAAATATCTTGCGCATTAGTAAAAAAAAAAAAAAAAAAAAAAAAAAAAAACTAGTTATACTGTGACGGCTTTAAAAGTTTTTTTTTTTATTCCATTCTATATAATAGCGTCACCAACGATTTATTCGCACAAAATTTCAAGAAACTTAGCTTCTCACAATTAACTTTCTATACATATAATTTCGTACAATTTTCACCAATAGGTGCTGCTGTATAAGCAACTGGAAATCCCAGACACTAACAGCAACGCCACATTGTGGATAGATTACATCCGAATTGAATCAGCATACATTTTAATAATATAAATATCATATACCAATTTTGGTGGATTTAAATAACAATAAATAACATACGAAATATATATACCTTAGAAGAACTACCTACTCTGAGAAGCAAGGTTTTACCTTATCAGAAACGAAATTAAATTGTCGTCTGTTAGCTTTTTGTACCCAAATAAAATCAGTACAGATTTACATGATTTCCATCACATGTACAAGCTTAGTGTATTTATAACTATAGATGATTAGATGGAGCCTGTCCAGTAGAATTGCAATATAGAAGCAACATGTTATGAAAGCCACATATTAAAATCTAATTAGCAGTAATTTAAGTCTAGCCAAATATTAAGTTTGGTTAAATGCTGTCCACTGGCTCGTGAGAAACAGAGTCCAAAATTTTCTTTCTGACACACATACAAAGACATTTTCTAACAATAGTCGAATCATATTCCAAAAATCACAAACTGTGTGAATTTATCGAAAATCGAAAGTCGGAAATTTTCACGAATCCAATACTTTCTTCTTGACAGATGTAAGTAAAATAATAATAATAATAATAAACGGTAATCATACGCTTGATCCAATCTTGAGGTTGAAATAATTAAAAACAGCTAAAAAAAATGTTTTATTTATTTATTAATTTATTTATTTTCTCCTATATTAACCCTTTGCCGGCCCTAGTGCTCTAAACCGCTATACATAGTATTGCCAAATTGAGGGACTCTTTTATTTAACGAACACCAATAATTTTGAGGAGTGATATTTGATATACATAATGGACGAATAAACTTCGAAGTGATTAGACAACCGATGCAGTAGAAATTTATTGGTGGATATTGAACAAAAAAATCCTGAAATTTGGCAACATTCAAAAAAGGAGAGGGAAATTCAATAGGACCGGCAAAGGATTAAATTAAAGGTTTAAAGGATAAAATTTCGATCCGTGCAGTCATCTAGAATAACGTTTAGTATAAAAATACACAGATTATTTTTAACTAATGGTTGTGAAATGATTATATATATATATATATATATATACACAATACTGATAATTATTCAAAAAAACTTTTTGTACATTCGGCAGAAAAATTACTGAAGCACACATCCACGTTTCATATATACTAGCAAACCCGTGCGGCATTTTCGCACTTTATTTCTTTTCTTATTTACCTTTAAAATTTGAAACTTATAAATATTATATCAATTTCACCCCTTAATTAAAATTTTAATTTACCAGAAGCCAAATTATTATTAGATACAAATAAATATTGTGCAATAGTGAAACCAGAATTATTCAAAGAAAAGCTTCAAAATAAAATTCATGGTTTATGACTCAGTTTTCATACTTCCGCAGGCAGTACGGTTTTAGTAAAGGACCCCTGTGACGCCTTTTAAATTTTAATGTATGCAATGGCATTTTATTTATTTTAGCGTTATTTTTTGTAAAAAAGAAAAAAAAAAATCCTAGACTTAAATTGATAATATTTTTTTTATGATTGCGTTTTGTAGCCAATTTATGATAATATATCATGTTCTGTTTATATCTTTGAAATATTGCTAGGTTTATACTGACTCTTGCAAAGATTTTGCAGAAATAACTTTCAAAAATACATTTCTCATAAAATAATGTCCTCAAACAAATATCGTCATGTTTTCTTTATTAGATCATTGAACTGAATCCGCGTGCTTAAATATTGTTCATTTTTAAATACTATTTTTTATCCTCACGTATTTTATTAATTTTACCACTGTCGTATCATTTCAAAAAATATTAATTGAAATTGGTCCACGTTAGAGAAATATTATATAGATATTAGTTTGATCACTAATTTTTATCATCAATCTACTTTTTTATAAACAGCTTAAGACTAAGATTATGACTCGATAAATATTTACTCAACAAAACAGTTTAGGTGCAAATATTTTGATTTACTAGAGCTTCAATAATATTTCTGCCGACAGTATATGGAGTAGCATCATTCACAACCGCTCTTTCGTGCCGGCAAAATGATTTTAATATTTTTTGAAATAGCTCACAATTTTTAAAATGAATAGTTGAATCAAGCTTCTGTAATAATTTGAAATAATTGAATTTATATATATATATATATATATATATATATATATATATATATATATATATATATATATATATATATAAACAAATAAATAAATAATATTTTTTTCCATTATTGGTTTTTTTCCTTTCTCTCATTTTTTTCATAAATGTAAAATGCAGAAATAACTACTTTTAATTGAACAACGTGGATTTGTTTAAGAAAATATAAAATACAGTTTTGTAATGGCCACGACGTACTAGCTTGATTTTGTAATTATCATCCTGTTTAGTTAGATAAGCTTTCCTTGAAGTGGCATTTTATGTAATTCAATAAAACAAGCATGCAACATTTTAAATACACCACGAATTTTTATATCTTGCCTCATCATAAAAATAAACTATTTAACAAAATATTGTTAAATACAAACTCTGTAACATAATATTTAAATAACATTTTTTTAATACAATTGTTGAGTTCTGCATTTTTCATTAAAGTAACTACATAAAACAAAAATAGTTTTTTTAACCCCTAATAATTAAATAATGACTATGCCACAAAATGAAAAGGACTACTTGTGTTGTTTTATCTCAAAATAGAAAGCTGCCAAATTTGACTAGACCGCCAAATTACCAACAAGGGTTGCCAGTTCCATAATTTTCAGCCGCGAAAACCAAATGATTTCATATCAATTTTCTCATGTTGATGACTTTCTGATTATCAAAGAGAGACGTAAGAGTGAATTTACTTTATATATCTTACATACATATATTTTGATACATTATTAATACTTTATTCATACTTATAATAAAAGTTTGTATATAATTATTAATCAGATGCTAAAAAGTTTGACTTGTTATTTTTAAGTTTTTTTTTTTTTTTTTTTTTTTTTTTTTATCTCGAGAAATTGAAAAATGCTGTTAATGTAAATCTAACTACTAATTTGTTTTCTAACAGCATTTGAATATTAGTATTACCAATGAATAAATTTTACAAGCAAAACCACTCACATAATAGTATTATGACATCAAATATTTTTTCTGTTATAAATAAGCGGGATTTTTGTGTAAAAAATAAACATAATTTAAATTTCTCATCAAGAGAAAAAAACATATATTAATTTCTTATAAATCTAATTTTAAGGTATGTGTGCTTGTGTCATTTTGTCAGTCTTAATAAAGGTATGGTGGACGTTGAAAATCTTTCTTTGAAATTATTGTCTTACAATTGTTTGTATTGCATATAATGGGTCGTTCAATGTAAAGTGAATTGTTTCCTTCTAAATAGATTTTGAAATAACGAACTTTTTGCAAATTTATATGTAGGAAAACAATTTAAGATTTTGTAAGCATTACCTATTTTTAGCGTTTAAAACAAATCAGAGTAGTAAGAATTTATAAATTATAAGAAAAATAACTTAGAAGTTTCATTTTTATAATTATTTAGAAGTTTTAGTTTTCTGAAAAAACAATGTAAAGTCGTTTATGGGATTTTAATGCAATAATTAGAGGTTTTTCACTTTTATAATGAAAGATGTAACTAAATGTGGTAAAATTAAGCAAAAATATTCATATTTAAAAAATGTGGAGTTTACACCGGTTTCACAGCGTATGTTTCACAGTGTCTGTATATGCATTGAAATGTATGAATATTAAATATATTAAAATTTCCTGAATACTACCAAAGTTTAAAAAATTAAAATTACAAATTTTAATCTTTTTTTAAATTGTTTAAAATGCTTTAGTCTTAAGTTTTTACTTCGATCTTATATTATTATAGTTTATAAATATACTCTAAATGCATCTGTACATTTATTTTGTGGATTTATTTATAAATATATATATATATATATATATATATATAATTTTTGAATTAGAAAAAAAATAATTGCATGAAAATTCCACAGTTAAAAATATTACAAAAATAAAAATTAACTCATCAATAGATCCACAAAGTAAAGCACAAATGTATTCAGATTATACTAATAAACAATATTAGTGCAAAATCAAGGAGAATTTTTAAAAATTAAATAACGTAGATAATTTTTTTTTTTTTTTTTTATTATGAATTTTATTCTTTTAATTTTTATAACCGTTTATGACCATGTACGTGTGATTCTACTGGTCAGACAGAAAATTATATTTCAGTTTCAATATCCATGTAATAAATGCTAAAAAAGAGATTATGTATTAGTTTTCTTAAATTCAATAACATCGATTTTCTCAAGACATGTGAGTAAAAGCCTGCTTATAAAAATGCTAATTTAATTTAATGTTGTAAATGTTTACAGTCAGTTACGGTTAATATTAAGAGAACATGTTTAAAAACAGAAATTTATTATGAAATAAAAACAGAAATTTTACAAGAAATTTTTATAACAACAGTTTCTAAAATTTCCGTTTTATGGCAGAATTTCTTGAGATTATTAATTTCTTATCCAACATTCATTTTAAATTCGTATATTTTTTAAAGTAAAAAAGTTTATTTTACATTTAGATATTTAAAATATTGTATTAAGTTTCATGTTTTTATATTTTTGACAAAATATACATATATATATATATAGAGAGAGAGTTTGAAATTAAGATAATTTGTGAGTTGCGTTTTACTATATAGCAGTTCGTAAGATATCTTTCTTGTAAAATACTAATAGATAGCAGCACTACTCCGAAATTCACTTAAAATTTACGAATGCGTAGTTGCTTTAATAATATTTCGGTGCTTTCTTTTTTCACTTGAAGAAGAGTCGGACTGATAATTTGACCTGAAACAGCTATTGCGTTTCTTTTATTTTCAATTTATAACCTATTTGTCACCTTCATATCAAATGGTAATGAAGTAAAAGAAAAAAAAAGTGCATTAAAATTTAAATAAAATCTTATTTATAACCGTTATGTTTATGCATAATGTATAAATTTCATAGTATAACAGCTTTTTACTTTTGTTTATTTTAAATAATTTCTTTAAAAGAGAAATCTTTATTATTTATTTATTTATTTATTTGTAGTATTTATTGGAAACAATGGTAGTATATAGCTGAAAAGATTAAACTTATTAAAATTAAAATTTAATTAAAATTAATTTGTTTTTTTTTATTCATTCATTTCTTTTTAAAGGAAATTGTACTTTTTCGTTTTATTATATTCATCGAAATCAAATGGTAATATAATGGAAAGAGCAGGGGCTATAAAATACATGCTTCAAAATCTAAAGAGGTACAGTTGACTTTAACATTGTAGTTCTTAAATAATAACAGATCCACCTGTTGTTGATAAATACTCATTTTATCATGAGATATTTAGATGAATTTTTTTTTTTTTTTTTTTTTTTTTTTAGCTTACTTACTGATTTTTTACCAAGCAACATACATTATATATAATATATATATATATATATATATATCAGTCGAACCTCGTTTACGGGAATCTCATGGGGAATAAAAAAAAATTGTTCATGTTATCAGTAGTTTATATTGTCAGTAACTGAGAAACTGACCTTTGTTTTAGCGGGGATTGTGGAAACTATTCACGATAAGCGGTTTACGTTAATTAGATTCGACTATATATATATATATATATATATATTGTATCAGAAAAAAAAAGTAAAAAATTTACAAATTTAAACTCTCAAAGTACAGAGTATTGTTATAAAGTTTGGAATAAAATCACAACACAAAATATGGAATAGAGTTTCATATTTTTTTCCCTTTATTTTTCTCATATTCCATTTTCAGATTTAATGCATCTTTTTCAGACGTGAATTTTACTGTAATAATTTGCTTAAGTCAACTCTGATAGACAAGTTTAATGCATCTGAATGTTTGCATACACGTATTTCAATTTAATCTTTAAAGCGTTTTTATTATACCTCTTTAATTAATTGATTACGAAAATATGTCTGCTATATTCAATATTTAACATTCTTCAATATATAGCTAATAAAGAAATTTCTAAAAATATTTCTTCTTGTAACCAAATATATTTATGTTAAATGTGTAAAAGTTATTCTCACTTAACCCTTTGAGGGACAAGATAATTTTGATCATTTAAAATTATCTGCCACCAGTACGTACAAACAAATATAAGTGATTAAAAAGAAAAATGGAGTTTTTCTTCTATATTATTAAAGTAAAACTTTGTAAAAAAAATTCTTGGACAAGTTTTTACAGTTGGGAATTAAAATTAGGTTTGATATATTGTATTCCAAAGCCTTTGAAAGGGTTAAACGAATTTAAATAAATAAAAATGTATAAGTCTGCGTAGCTTTATATTTTTCTTTCATCTGAATTATATAGAGATCTACAAAAATATAATTAAGTGAACCTGAACATTAATGTTACAAACAATACTCTGGTTAATATAATCCTTTTTTTTTTTTTTTTTTTTTTTTTTTGGTATCTGGTTGCGTAAAAACATTATGTAACATTGGGCATTATGTAAAATCACAATGCACAATATTGTTTTAATTTAATCTTTTAAAGTTTTATTTTCGTATGCATTTCGCATTATTAAGATATATATTTTTGAAAAATTTAAACTGTTGTTCCGAATTTATCATTTTTGGTGTATAACGTACAAAACTCATAAATATTAAATATGTACATAGTAGACATACGTTGTACAGTATCTAAGAACTACAATGCCGTATATTTATTAAGAGTATATTGTACTGTATGTAATTAATGAATCTGTCAATTTTATGATTAATAATCAAATAGTAATTCAGATAAAGCTAGTCTGAATACACACAAGTGTAAGCACATATGTAATCCACAGAATAATTATTGTGCATCTTTATATACGTATACAGATGATGGGGGACCAAATAAGAAAAAAAGCGATACTTTCGAATTTAAACATTTTGTCGGAAATTTTGAGAAACATTTGATGGAGACTTTGTGGGTGTAAATAACATGTTATATCACATATGTTTAAAAAAAATACCCCAAAGATAAGAAAAGAACCACTAATAAAATTATATTTTTACATATTTGGCACCATCTTGTAATTAATAATGCTTGAAATTTATTGTAGTTTTAGCATGTTTTTATGGCGCTCTTTTTAATTATCATTTATAATTCACCATCACCGAAAATTTCTTTAACGAAATTAAAGACTTTCAAGTGTTTTTTATTTATAATAAGCACGGTTTTTAATTTATTATAAGTCATTTTTAGAAAACTTGACATAGTACATTAGACACAACATTCTGTAATCTGAGATTAAGAACATTAAATTTATGCAAAAAAATGAGCATTTTTACTAAAAGATATTTATCTGCGCATGCACAAGATTTAACGAAAAAAAATTTTTGGGTATTATTTAGTGAAATGTATAGAACTCATGCAAACATTGTGAAAAATCAAAAAGATATCGTCAACAGAATTAGTTGAAATTTAAGCACTATGAAAGACAAGCAAAAGTATAAGTATGTAATGCATATTTTTATTTTTAATAAGTCCTTGGGAATACACTGTAAGTTAATTAAATTGAAATCTTTATAAAACCACTTATCGTTCGCTTCTCTTTCATATTGCTTTAAATTTAACTAATTCTATCGATGATATGTTTCTAAATTTCCCTGATATTGCTTTGGTTATTTTTTCAGAGTATTTATGTATTTGGATAATAAATTTTGTAAAAAAAAAAAAAAAAAAAAAAAAAACTTTGTCACCATTTGTGGATGCAAAGTTAAAACTTATTTAGAAAAAATACTCATATTTCATCTTATATTAATATTTTTATATTATATTTGTATTATGTTATGTCTAATGCACTATGTCAAATTTTCTAGAAATGGCATTAAATTGATCTGAAAACCCTTTATGTTATATAAGCAAAAAATGTTTTGCAAATTTTCAATAAAGATAAAAAAAAAATTAAAAAAAAAAATAATATTCTCAATGAATGCGCGTGATACTGACAAAATTATGAATACACATAAATTAAAGAAGCCACATAAGAATAAATGCTACAGCTACAACGCATTTCAAGTGCAAATTTTTATAAATAAAAATGTACACCCCCCCCCCCCCCCCGTTAAGATCCCTTCTTTTCTTTCTGGACAAAATCTTTACATAAATATATGTGGAATAACATGTTTTTTATACCCATGAAGTTCTATGCACTTTATCAAGATTTCTCTATGTATTTGACAAAAAGGCTAAATCGGAAAATTACACATTATTTTGCCACTCGTCTGTATATCATGAAAATGGCTAAAAATTGACTTTTAAAGTTTGGAATTCAAGCATTTTCTGGAATAAAAACTATTTATATTAATGGATACAACACGATAAAATTGTTGTGAAATATAATTATATATATATATATATATATATACGAAAGAACAATAGTTTTATTTATAAAGTATTTATACAAAAGCTATTTCTATATGTTTTCTTTCTTTAATTTTTCTTTCTTTCTTTTTTTTTTTATACTAACCTTCTGAACCAGAAAATAATGGCGTCCAATAAGTAAAAATTATGTTTTTAGCATAATCATAGACAGAGATTGGGTGAGGACGGCTTTCTTTCCTTTTACTTATGTCTAACATAATATAAAAACGGAAAAGGGAAAACGTTATCAAAACAATAAATAATATATTTAATAAGTAAATAAATAATATACTAAGAAATGATATATTAATTATAAATAATATACTTACTATATTTTTTATTAAAAAAAATAATAATAATTACATTTGTTTATTATTTAATATGCCATGATAGCATAATTACATAAAATGAGTAAAAATTGCGTTGACTCATTTTAAAGAAATTTAAACATTTAATGATTACCAATTACATTGCCATGTGGAATAAGTTTAAATATCTGTAAACATAATTTTTGTAAACTGCTGCTGTAAACTGAAAATATGAATACACACATGCACTGAAATTTAAAAATATGAAGTATGTTAAATATTTTGATTAAAAAAATTAAATTTAAGTATTTGGAAATTTTTAAAATTTCTTCCTTCTAACTAATTTTTAAATTTTCGTTTCAATTTCTTATTATTATAAATTAACAATATATTCTAAACTCAATTGCATATAATTTTAGCGGTGTATTGGTACATTAATTTTCGAAAATATTTTTTATGTTGGAATATTAAAACTTTCTATGAACTTCAGCATTCAAATATATTTTTAAACTATCCATGGACTTACAAAGTAGTACCCAGAAATGTTTAGAATATACAGGGTGCAAAGTCGAGAGCAGGCCTTTATTTGCACAACAATTGGTCTCAGACGTTCTCCAATTACAAAATGTATTTTTTAAAAAAATGTAAGCATTCATTATATGACATGTTTAAATTAAAAAAATCAATTTATTCAAAATCACAAAAATTGGTAATTTTTATACGGTTTTCAGGACGCTAATATAAAAGTTGACTTTCAACTTAAAAAATATAACACGAAAAGTTTCACTTTTGTGCGCCCAAAATTGTCTGAGATAGTTAGTTTCAAAATTTAGGATTATTTCGCATTTTCTCGGGATTTATTAAAAAGACAATGAAAAATTCTTTAATAAAGCCCGGGAAAAAGCAAACAAATTCCAAATAGGATATTTAAACCGATCCCTTATTGAAGGCCTAAATATGTTAGAAAATCTAAACTTTAAATATCTTGTTCCATTTTGGGAGAATATAAATGAAACTTTTTGTTAGGATGAGTGTCAATTTTTTTAAATATCACTATAGGGATCTGGAACTGTATAAAAATTTAGTTTTTGTAATTTTGAAAAAATAGATATTTTAAATTTAAACTTGTCATACCGCTCATATTTTTATAAAAAAAATTTTGTAACTGAAACTATATGTTTGCGACCAATAGTTGCGGAGATAAAGACATTCTCGTGATTATCTTTGTACCCTGTATTAAAAAAAATTAATATATATATATATATGTATGTATAAATGAATTTTTAATCGTAGTTAAAACCAGGCAACCGATATAAGATCACTGAAACCACATAGAACAATGAGAAGGAAATTACAACAAATTTAAATAACATGTGGAGACTGATTGTGATTTATTGAAACATTTATTTTTGTTTATTTATTTTTATTTTATTTAACTTCAATCTAATCATACATTTATTCCTAGATTATTCGTTGCAATTTTAAAAATTTTGCCGGTGCGTAAAAACGACATGAAACTCAAATCAAAAGATACAAACAAGCAACGAGAAGGAAAAAAAAAAAAAAAAAACAGCATTTTTTTTTTAAAGGAAAAGCTCAGAACGGTGAAAAAGAAGAAAAAAAAAAACTCGTCAGGGGTGACCTTTTTCACCGTTGAGCACCAATGTACGGTTTCGTTCGTTAGCAGCTATACCAGCGGACACCCAATCGTACAAGAAATTAATTGAAGTTAAAAATGAAGAATAAAGTGGAATAAACCAGGGGTGCAGAATATGTCCGAACGTCCGAACGAGGTTCGGGTGAAATTTTGAATATTTTTTTAAGAGAAAATAAAAATGTAAATCAAAAATAACAATTTGCTACTTTGAAGTGCTTATACACTAACAGCGACATTTTTATGTTACACTGTATGTTTATTCTCTTAAAGATTTATTACATAGAACAAATGACTTTGAATAGCAAAGTAGATTTTTGCATTATTGAGGGAAATTTATACTGTGTTTGGGGGAAATTTCCGAGGTTTGAACATTTTCTGCACCCCTGGAATAAACTATTAATTCAAGAACACAGAGAATCAAACAGAAAACAACTATAAAAAACAAACATTACTCACAGGATGATGCATTCGGAATCCCAAGGATTAAAACAAGCAAAATAATTCAAGAGTTTAGTTGTACATAGCAGATGAAGAATGATACAACACAGCAACAGGGATATGAATTACTTTTTTTTAAATTCAAATAATGTTGGAGAAATTTGAACATACTTAATTTAGACGTATATGCATGAGAAATTCCATATTCTACGACAGTAATTCCCAAAAATTGTCATAACGTGAAAGTCAACACTATATCCCTTAAAAATTTCCTTAAATTTTTGCATTTAAAAAAAAAAAAAAAAATTCTTTTTTTCCCCTAATCTGAAGATAATGGCGTTATAGTATTAATAACGAAACTTTAATAAACACCATAAAAGGCAAGAACTCGCAGCTGCTACAAAAGAAAAAAAAAACCGGCAACGCATTCAACACACTCAACGTGCTTGTTTGCAGCTCTCGCGCTTACATTGTTCGCCTGATGAAGGGTTGTGTCTTCTTTTAACCCGAAACAATTGTTTCGAGTTCTTGCATTTTATGGTGTTTATTCAAAGTTTTGTAATTAATACTATAACTTCATTATCTTCAAATCAGGGGAAAAAAAGAAATTAAAAAAAAAAAAAAAAAAAAAAAAAGAAAAAATTTAAGAAATTTTTTAAGGGATAAAGAGACGTTATGGCACTATTTTCGGAAAACTCTCATATAATATCGAATTTTTGATGCATATTACGTTGAAATTAAAGGAATAGTAAGTATGTTAAAATTTCTCAAACATTATATGAATAATAAAAAAAAAAGTAGTTTATAATCCTGTTCATGTGTTGCATCATCAGCTATGTAATTTTTAATAAAAAAGCACCACAAAACTGGCGTTGTAAAAATTATTACTTACAGACTTTGAATAAACACCATAAAATGAAATAAACTCGCAACAATTGTTTCGGGTCGAAAAAACAAACGACCCTTCATCAGGGGAATAAAGTAAGCACGAGTGCTGCAGTCAAAGCGGCAACGCACCAATTGCGTTGCCGCTTTGACTGCAGCACTCGTGCTTACTTTATTCGCCTGATGAAGGGTCGTGTGTATTTTCGACCCGAAACAATTGTTGCGAGTTTATTGCATTTTATGGTGTTTATTCAAAGTTTGTAAGTAATAATATGTACTTTTTACTTTTAAACGCCCGTACTGTGGTGTTTTTTTTTTATAATGACGTCACAGTTTTTTTTTTTTTTTTCTACACTATTTTAGAACGTTTACAGTACGTTTTCTAGAACGTTCTGAAAATGTGTATAACGTTTTGAAAACGTTCTAAAGACGTTTAGAACGTTCTGAGACCGTATACGTAGAACGTTCTCAGAACGTTTCTATAACACCGATGGTGATAGTTACACGTTCATTGAACGTTCTCTGAACCGTACTATTGTACGGCTTCAAGATGGACAAATAGACGTCTATAACACGTTCAAAGTGAACGTTCTTAGAACGTGTTTGTAGAACAATTTTTGAACGTTCAGAGAACGTTTCGGTGCTGCTTGGGTAGTTTGCAAATATTGATTTTTAACCATTAGTAAGAAATATTTTTGATAAAGGTGAATTCAAATGCTCAATTTTGAAATAAATAGTACATAACTGTATTTTCAAGATCTAAAATTTAGTTTTATTCATGGATTTTCAGTATATTTTCAAAAAATGTAAACAAACGCTTTCAAAATTTTATGTTTGTAAAAATTTGCAATGACGAGCAAATTATTTGCTAACATATGGTAAAAATGTTCATATAGGCATATTTGAAGTGTAATTCATTATTATTTTGGCTTGTTCAGATGAAATCTAGAATAATACAGGTATTTTAATGGGAATTATAAAAAATAACACTTTATTTTCATCGCCTATATTCGCAATCTCCCAGAAATTAATTTAAGACATTAGTAGAAAATCTTTTAGTTAAAAATGGATTTTTTAATTCACTTTTGAAATAAATAACATGTACAAATTTTATAAACAATTGAAATTCAGTTTTATTGCTGAATTTTCAGTTTTTTGTGAAAAAAAAGTGAACACATATTTTACGATTTTTATGTTTTGCACAATTTTGAATGTTGAGCAAATTTCTTGTAAAAATATATTAAAAATATTCAAAAAAGGCTTAATTGAAGTATAAATCATGATTCTTTTGCCTCATTAAGATTACGTATGCAACAATAAAGTAATTTTCATGGAAATTTTAAAAAATGACACTTCGATTTCATCGCCAATATTGTCGAACCTTGTTAACGTGAATCTCAACGGTGGTAACAGATCTGTTCATGTTGTCAGTGGTTAATACTATAAGTAATTCGAAAACTAATCTTCCTGTTGACAGGGATTGTGGAAACAGTTCACGTTCAAAGTAATTCACATTAAGCGTGTTCACGTTAACGAGGTTCGACTGTATTCGGTAGCTTGCAAAAATGAATTTGCGCCATTAGTGAGAATTATTTTTGTTAAAAATAGATTTTGTTACTTATTTTTGAAATAATTAACATATAAAAGTTGTATAAACTATTGAAATTCAGTATTATTGATGAATTTTCAGTTTTTTGTGAAAAAAAGTAAACAGATATTTTACGATATTTATGTTTTGCATAATTTTGAATGTTGAGGAGATTTCTTGCAAAAATATATTAACAATATTCATAATTAGGTTTAATTGAAGTATGAATCATGATTGTTTTACCTTATTAAGATGAAATATGCAATAATATGGGTATTTCATTGGAAATTTCTGAAATATAACACTTGGTTTTCATCGCCAACATTCGGTAGTTTTGCAAATAATGATTTTTAACCATTAGTAACAAATATTTTTGATAAAGATGAATTCAAATGCTTAATTTTGAAATAAATAGTACATAACTGTATTTTCAAGATCTAAAATTTAGTTTTATTCATGGATTTTCAGTATATTTTCAAAAAATGTAAACAAACGCTTTCAAAATTTTATGTTTGTAAAAATTTGCAATTTCGAGCAAATTATTTGCTAACATATGGTAAAAAAGTTCATATAGGCATATTTGAAGTGTAATTCATTATTATTTTGCCTTGTTCAGATGAAATATAGAATGATACAGGTATTTTCATGGGAATTAAAGAAAATGACACTTTATTTTCATCGCCTATATTCGCACCCTCCCAGAAATTAATTTAAGCCATTAGTAAGAAATCTTTTAGTTAAAAATAGATTTTTTTATTCACTTTTGAAATAAATAACATGTAAAAATTTTATAAACAAATAAATTCAGTTTTATTGCTGAATTTTCAGTTTTTTGTGAAAAAAAAATGAACACATATTTTACGATTTTTATGTTTTGCACAATTTTGAATGTTGAAGAAATTTCTTTTAGCGCTTCGTAAAAAAAAGCAATTATTGGTAAGTTTTTTTGTAAGTATACAGTAAGAATTTTTAAATGTGTGTTACTTTAGGTGAATATAATGTTCCTTTTGTGCATTGAAGTATAAGTATGTAGAATAAGGGACTTTTGAGGGAAATTTTTGAGAAATTACTTTTCGGATTTCGCCGTACAATGTCGCCCGGAAGTGAAAACTCATGTAATCTCATATTCAAAGATTTATATATTTAAAAGCTTTTTTTTTGCTCCATTTTAAAGAAAATAGATAAAAGTATAAAGTAAATATAAATTGCATTTTGAGTATGATTTTTTTGTTTTTTTGTGATACAAATGTGAAAAACAATTTCCTTTTAGCGCTTCGCAAAAATGAGCAATTATATTGGTAAGTTTTATTGTAAATATACTGTAAAAAGTTTAAAATGTGTTTACTTTAGGTGAATATAATGCTCCTTTTGTGCATTGAAGTGTAAGTATGCAGAATAAGGGGTTTTTGAGGGAAATTTTTGAGAAATTAGTTTTTGGTTTCGCCGTACAATGTCGCCCAGACGTGAAAACTCATATAATCTCATATTCAAAAATTTATATATTTAAAAGCTTTTTTCTTTTTGCTTCATTTTAAAGAAAATAATAGATAAAAGTATAAAGTAAATATAAATTGCATTTTGAGTATGATTTTTTTGTTTTTTTGTGATATAAATGTGAAAAACAATTTCCTTTTAGAGCTTTGCAAAAATGAGCAATTATTGGTAAGTTTTATTGTAAATATACTGTAAAAAGTTTAAAATGTGTTTACTTTAGGTGAATATAATGTTCCTTTTGTGCACTGAAGTATATGTATGCAGAATAAGGGGCTTTTGAGGGAAATTTTTAAGAAATTAGTTTTCGTATTTCGCGGTACAATGTCGCCCGAACGTAAAATCTCATATTCAAAAATTTATATATTTGAAAGCTTTTTTTTTGCTTCATTTTAAAGAATGTAATAGATAAAAGTTTAGAGTAGTTACATATTGCATTTTCAGTATGATTTTTTTTTTTTTCGTTTTTGTTTTTTGTGAAAGAAATGTTAAAAAAATTTCCTTTTAGTGCTTCGCAAAAATTTGCAGTTATCGGTAAGTTTTAGATCAGATTTTCTAAGATTTTTTTTTTTTTTTTCAATTTTAAATCTAGCCTAAAAATATATGAATAAAACAAGTTAATTTTTGAATGTATAACTTATTTAACGGCTTTTTAAACATTTTGATTAACTGATAACTTTTAATTAACTTTACAATCTATATTTTATCTTTTATTGTATAAACAGATCTGAATCATTTGTCTGTTACTTTTCATAATAGAAAATTTCAAAAAAAGAAAAATTTCATGACAACTAAATTATATTTTATTCTGAATATCGAGCACCACTTTGAAAAAGCTTTTTTAACTAATATATAAGGATAGAATGTTAAATAAAAAATAAATTAACTAAAATTTGTATTTTATTATTTATTTATTTATATTTCTTGTAATTTTTTACCATGTATGTGAAAAATTGCAGATTTTCTGTAGATTTTACTAAAACCTCTTAAAAATATCTTTAAAAATATAATCTGCAGAATATCTTAAGTTATTTGGCCCACTTTTAAGCCTATATATTTTAATAAAAAATCTTGAGATTATATTCTGTAAATTTTCTTCAGATATATGAAGAAAATCTGCAGAATTTGTAGGCTTAAAAAGTGGGCCAAATAACTTAAGATGTTCTGTAGATTTTTTTTAAAGATTAATTTAAGATTATTTTTAGTGGGGAACATCCTATCCCTCGAAATGCGGAATTTCTTGTTGGCTACAAGACGTAAAACCCTGTATAGTATATGGGTATGACCTTTTATTAAAGGTGTTTGATTAAAGGCTTTGAAAATAGAAACTATCTTGCGAGCTGCAAATATTCAAATTACATGTGAAATACACGTTTAGGCTATACATATTTTTAGATTTTTAATTGGTAATGGAAAAAAAATTCTCTATTTTGCAAGTGGCAAACAATTATTTTTATTTAGCGTTCAAAATAAATTTTACAATTTGAAAAATTAAATTTTTTATGAAAGACATGTCTTTCGAAATTAACACGTATAATGTTTTTGGATGCTGTATAAATAATACATAGAAAAAATATGACACACACAAATATTACAGAAGAAGAAATAAAATAAAAAAATCGCATTGTTGAAATATTAAAAAAATATGAGTGTGTAAGTTTTGAAAAATTCGAAAGACTATCCTTCGTCAAACGAAGTATCGAAAAATGTCGATGAAAATTAGTATACTACCTAATTGCCTCTTAAAGATGTGAAACATCAAAATAATATATATATATATATATATATATATATATATATATATATATATATATATATATATATGTATGTATAAATATGTATCATGGAACTGTAAAAAGAAGGCAGTAAATTGCTGCCATAATGTGAAATTTGTAAATTTATATCGCAGTTTAAAAAGTGCACAATCGAAGTAAAAAAAACATGAATTTTATCATTTGAAGATACAAACTGAAAATCTAACTAATCGTAGAGAGGAAAAAAAAAGAGAAAAAAAGAAAATAAATAAAACGTATTTTCCTTGGAGGAGGAGGGAGGGGGGGTAGAATTTCGTTTTTTAATGAAGCATCTTTCAATAATAAAGCTTATGCTCATACGAATAATTTTTTGTGTGCATTTTTGTTAATTCAAAGGTCTGTTTTAGCCCCCCCCCCCCCTTCTTAATCTATGATTATTATTTAAACTCATAAATAACTTAAAAAGTTTAATTCTTTAATTAAAATTTGGTTTAAAGTTTGAATAAATCAACAAAAGGTACACACACGGTTCAAAAATTACAGTTGTCCTTTTTTTTTTTTTTTTTTTTTTTTTTCAGTTAAACCTGTTTAAATTGGTTTGGTACGTAGAGTTAAAAAAGTTATTTGGTATATTTTATCTTACCACTGTAACAAGAAATAAATTAATAAAAAAGGGTGTAAATGTCCAATAGTAATGTGTAATCTATACTGAAATTTGGGACGAATTTAACTTTGAAATAACATTTATCAGTTTAAATTTTGATCTAAATTACTGGTTATGAAATCAGTATTATTCGAAAACACAAAATAGCTCACTGAGAAGTGATTGCCGCTACCATTATTTCAATTTCAAACAGTTATGCACGATCTTTCTAATTTGTTATACAAAACAAATAACTATGTGTACTGTTTTGCTTTAAGCCATAATCATTAAAGCTCAAGTAAAATTTAAGCTTAGTTTAAGTATTTCACGTTTCTCACATTTAAAAATATTTGGTGACAGTTGAATAAATAGTCGCGCAATCTGAACCAGGTGGCACTGTCTACCGCTTGAACTGTTGCCAAGCTTAAGACCAACGCGACATGTATCTACTTAAGGAGGCTATGCTTATAAATATACATGACATAAATGTAGTTATAAAAGTGCATTTACTTCAAGTAAACTTTATTAAACCAGTTTAGTATGAAGAGTTTGGAAAACGTATTTCTGTAAAGTTTATTTATCAAAAAACTGTTTTGCACCAGCTTTCAGTGTGTCCGCCAAGGAGCGATAAACAGCCAAGAATCGGAGTTTTTCAACATTTTTTTAAGGACAATATATAGTGATTCCGCTGGAATTTTTTTTTTACTTTCTCTTACCCATAAGTTAGAGAAAGTATTGTTTTTGGGTCAAATTTTCGAACGCGAGATTTTGTTATATTTACACGTTTTGAGGTCCCCTAAGTACGAAAATCATGTTTTTAGCAAATGGTCTGTGTGTATGTCTGTGTGTCTGTGTGTCTGTCTGTTATCAGCATATCTCAAAAACAAATTATGGCAGAAAGTTCAAACTTGGTATTCTAAATGTGTATCATATAGGGACGCTACAGTAAGCTTTTCGTTAAGATCAAGCAAATGGTTCGTGTACAGGGACAATCAAGAGAATTCTAATACATTACGTCATGGGGGAAATTGCAGGAAAGTAAAGTTTAACGTATATAGACTGCACTAAACCAAATGAAACGAATATATATTTTTTGTAATAGAGATAGTTAACTGGGAAAAAAAAAATTGTGTATGTAGGAGCCTCGCCTACCCCCTGGGGGGGGAAGTCCCCCTCGAGGGGAGTAAATTTTCATGATGGGTATCTTTCAAAAGAGCTCGCCAATACTTTTAAAACGAATGGTTGAACCATCGATCTGCGATAATTTAAAGCAAAGTTATCGATTTTTTTTACTTTTAACGAAAAAAAAAACTTAGAAAAAAATCGTACTTTTTTTTTTTTTTTTTTTTTTTTTTTTAATATTGAGAATAAAATGGACTTTTTTTGGATATTTGGTGTTATACTACTTCTCTAATATGGAAATCGTCTGCCTTATTATAAAAGATAATTTTTTTTAATAATAATTTTAATAAATTATTTTTTAAAAAGAGAATTATTTTTTAATAACCGAATTAAATTCTATATAAATTTAGGTGCATTAATAAAACGGGGGGTTGAGGGGGGAACACAGAACTAATTATCATATAAAACTCTTCAGAAGCCTAATATGAATTGTTTAACATAGGTTTACATAACAGTACTCGTTATCTTACCTATTAATCTGCAAGCTGTATTTATAGTATTAAATTTCAGGGTAAGAGAAAGTCGTGTGAGTGACACACCAGATTATTTTTTAAGTTTTAACTTTACTCATCTTTTGCCTGAATTTGATAACAGTATAAGAAACTATTTGATCCTTAAAAGCGCTTTAACCCCCCTTATTTTTAATACTCGAATGAGTTTAAAGCTAAGTCTTCCAGTGCATAATAACACACTTTCAGTTTTTTCCAACATTCAGACCAATTCATTACCAATATATATATATATATATATACTAGCAGACCCGGCCACGCGTTGCTGTGACTAAGTTATACGTTGAATTATACGGCTGTAAACTATTTAGTACAGTTAAATTATTATTTACGAACAAAGACGAAAACGTTGTAGCCGATGTAAAAACCCACAGGGTTGAGATTTGAAACTTAGGTCAAAATTTGGAAGCGATTGATAAAAATTTTCGTAGTGTTGATATTAAGCACAAATTAATTTTATTGTAGGGTCCTATAAATTTTAATGGAGAAGTGATATATATTATTTCTAATGCTACTTTGGATAAAATTGCTAAAATGACTAATATATAAATTAAATTCTATTAAAATTCTATTAAAATAAAAGTGTAAAAGAAACAGACGATTTTAAAATCAATTTTTATGGAGGAGTGAAATATAATATATGCTATAATGGATAATTTTACTATTAAATGACCTCATCATTTTAAATATTTTAAAGAGGGCAACAGCTGTAGTTATAAAAGGGAAAACAATAAGGCTAAACCAGAAAAATAAGTAAATTTGATAAATATTTTAAAACTTTAAAATTGGAAATCTTATGAAATATTGGACATTTAAAGTAAATACATGTATCATTTTAAATACAAAAAGATTTTGGAAAAGTTTAGTGTATTTTAACGAAGTGATGAGAAGTTTTTGAGTATGTTAAAATTTTAATAGTAAATTCAAGTCAATAAAGATGGGAAACATTGAGGATTAAGATAAGAATAATTATAAGATTTAAAAAAAAAAAAAAAAAAAAAACTTTTTATATACCATGCTTTTAAATTTTAATATACTAATAATATACGAATTAAAAGGAAAATGATAAATATTCTATCATAGTTTGAAGTCAAATTTGTTTTCAAATGTCTAAATAAAATATCTGATGTAAGATACTAATATTTTGCAGCGGAATAGATTTCATTTCTGTCATCCTTGGCGAAAAAAAAAGAATATCGCCAAATTATCTGGCGAAAATATTTAATTCCTTTCAAAAATCATGGTTATTTTAACAACTTATATTAAAAGAGTAATGAATAATATGAAACAATATTTCGTACAATACATATTACATGTCATACATACGTACAGTGAATAATACATATTACATTTCGTACAATGCATACATCTGGCATGTATATTTTCGTGTTACGCTTTTGATCGCCAAATAATAATAATAATAATAAAAAAAGCCAAGGGCGACAGAGTTTAAAAATTTAAAATTAAAATTTTGTCAATTTGACAGCAAAATAATTCAATCTAACACCCGCGATAACTAATACATATATATACCCAAATATAAGGATTAAAATCGGGAAATAAATTTCCTCGATTTTTAATAATTTCTTACAAAAAATCCAGTGGGCAATTAACATAGGAAATCTTTTTCTTGGCTGCACAGACGGTCAGTGAGTCACACTTTTCTTGCGTATAGAACTCATAGATATAGTATAGCATATATAGAATAGAGTGATCATTGGGGAGAAAAAAGTTATTCCTTTTCATTTGGGAAAAGACGACGTTTTTACCAAAATATGGCCGTCTTTCCCCGAGTGAATACACACGGGAATACATACTAATATTTTAGCAAATAAAATTTATGAATAATTTATTTGCTAAAGGGGAATGGAAGACTCCAGATACAGTTTCAAATTCATATTTCTTTCTTTCTTTTCTTTTTCTTTTTTTTTTTTTTTTTTTTTTTCAATACCACTTAATGGCTGTTTCCAAAGCTTTTATTTTTTATCTTTTTTCGGCATCAAAAATCTTTCTACGATAACATGGGGATGAGAGATCTATATATATTACTATATCTATGATAGAACTACATTAGCACTTTATCAATGTGTATAAAATCTTTAAATTGATTATGACGTCAATTTTCGTGAGATGCATAATTTAACTTTTTATAATTTTTTAACGTTCACGTTTGATTAAATGTATTTATTTTTATGTCGAAAGAAAATGAACTCGTATTTTTTTTTTTTTTGGCAACAATTAAATTAATGGAACTCACAGATATTTTGGAGCAACTTTAATAAAGGTCTATAATTAACAAATAATTGCAATAAAACAATATTGTGACAATAAATTGAGATAAAAACTATCCTATCTCTCAAGTTGGATCAAACTGCACACAGTGTGCAAAATTTCATCAAAATCAGTTCCTTAGTTTAGGAGTTTACCCCGGACAAACATCGTAATTATAAAGTTTTGATCAATGAAGCACAAATAAGTAAAAAACAGGATTAATTTCACTGTATTATCTTCATTATAATATGAATTCAATTTACACTTCAGTCTAAGTAACACGTGGCCGGCTATGCTAACACCAAAAATTTAAAAAGTGGAAATAATTGAATTATACGAAATTTATTAATAGGTTAAAAAGTTGAAGATTCTTTGTGTAGATGGCAGCACCAAATATATTTCAGCTTTCATTTCAACCCAGTCGAAAGGTATCGACATCTGTTAGAATCATTTGGAGTTAACAGATAATTGTGACTGTCAAATAATAACAGACAAATAATTAGCAATAAATTAAAATTGCGACTATAATTTGAGATTTAAACTATCCTATCTCTCAAGTTGGATCGAACTGCACATGGTGTGCGAATTTTATTATAATCGGTTAAGTGGTTTAGGAGTCCATTGAGGACAAACATTGTGACACGAGATTTATATATATTAAGATATATATATATATATATTATTATTATTATTATTATTTTGTTTATTTATTTATTTTATTTATTTTTATTATTATTTTTTTTTTTTTGGGGGGGGGGGGAGTTGTTATTGAGAAATTATCACATTTTAAAAATCAAAGATTTTGCCTTTTTAAAATGATACATTAAAATTTCAATAATTTGTATGATATGCAAAATTGTTAACAATTTTGTAAAATTTGTTGTAATGATTTGACTAGAAATGTCGTTAAGTTGTTGGCAGCAAAAAAAAAAAAAAAACTGAATTTAAAAGATAAAGTAGTAACATTAAATCAAATTCTTTCCAAAACAAAAATGAATTCTCCCTCGGACTGTGTAATGTAGTTATTGAAAAAAGTAATGATATTTGTCAGATAAGGCATGAGTAACAAAATGTTAAACAAGTGATCATTTTGCAACCTATTTCAGTACAATGTAGCATATAAAATTTCCTTAATTGGTATGGGAAAAATCTCAAAGTTCTGCTATGTTTTTGAAGAAGCTGCCAGTGTCTTCAGAAAGCCATCATTTTTTACTTTCTCTTACCCATAAGGTAGAGAAAGTATTGCTTTTGGGGTCAAATTTTCGAACGCGAGATTTTGTTATATTTACTTTTTGAGGTCCCCTGAATACAAAAATCATGTTTTTAGCAAATGGTCTGTGTGTATGTCTGTGTGTCTGTGTGTTATCAGCATATCTCAAAAACAAATTATGGCAGAAATTCAAATTTGGTATTGTAAATGTGTATCATATAGGGATGCTACAGTAAGCTTTTTGTTATGATCAAGCAAATAGTTCGTGTACAGGGACAATCAAGAGAATTCTAATACATTACGTCTATGGTGGAAATTGCAGGAAAGTAGAGTTTAGCGTCTATAGACTGCACTAAACCAAATGAAATGAATATATATTTTTTGTAATAGAGATAGTTAACTAGAAAAAAAAATTGTGTATGTAGGAGCCTCGCTTCTCCCCCTGGGGGGGGGGGAAGTCCCCCCTCGAGGGGAGTAAATTTTCATGATGGGTATCTTTCAAAAGAGCTCGCCAATACCTTTAAAACGAATGCTTGGACCATCTATCTGCGATTATTTAAAACAAAGTTATCGATTTTTTTACTTTTAACGAAGAAAAACTTAGAAAAAAAATCGTACTTTTTTTTTTTTTTTTTTTAAATATTGAGAATAAAATGGGCTTTTTTGGATATTTGGCGTTATACTACTTCTCTAATATGGAAATCGTCAGTCTTATCATAAAAGATAATTTTTTTAAAATAACAATTTTAATAAATTATTTTTTTAAAAGATAATTATTTTTTAATAACCGAATTAAATTCTATATAAATGTAGGTACATTAATGAAACGGGGGGTTGAGGGGGTGGCAGTAGCCTCCCTCACACAGAATTAATTATCATATACAGCTCTTCAGAAGCCTAATATGAATTGTTTAACATAGGTTTACATAACAGTACTCGTTATCTTACCTATTAATCTGCAACCTGTATTTATAGTATTAAATTTCAGGGAAAGAGAAAGTCGTGTGAGTGACACACCAGATAATTTTTTTTATAAACATACATAACCTCATGTGTAGAGTATTCTGCAATTATTTCAAAATTTTTTGCGTATGCGCCTATGGAGACCTTCCTTGTAAGTTTTTTTTTTTTTTTTTTTTTTACAACAGCGTACAATATAAATACGTATATGAATAAAATACACTTTAGATATAAATGAATATATTATACTTAAGATTGGTCAGACAATGATCTTTGGAAATGTGCGATATTTTTCAATTGAAAAGTGCCTATCATGGCAATAGTGATCATCAAATTTTCTTTAACTGAAAAAAAAAAAAAAAAAAATATTTTACGTTGCAGGCGTGCCATAATGCACGATCTGCAGTAATATAGCTATATTTATGTATATGCGTATATAAATGTTTAACAAAATTGATGTTGATTAAATGTGTTATATGATGATAAATAAAAACTTCTTGAGTAAACAAAATAATGAATATAACCACAACGCATAAACTACATCTCATCATACCATGAAAAAATAAGCAAAATATACAACCAAAGTACTTTTTCGTATTGCCGCGACCCATTACCATTGAAAAAATTCAAAGTTGGTGTGCTTTTTAATATATACACGATACCCAATTCAAAATTTCACTTCATTTTCAAACCGTACTCCTAATTCCCTGCCGAATAATACCCATTACAGTTTTCTGCATGGATTAGCAGCGAAGTTACGTCGAGTGTTGCTTTTATTCCCCCTTCGACTGTACATTATATTGTATCTTTTAACTAAATGACAAGCTATCTTAACTTATCCATGCTCTATACTATATCTTTTAATATTTGTATCCGCAAGATGGCCGTAATGTTTTCCTTTACAGTTAAGTATCCTTACATTTCGTGTTTTCTGCAATTACAGGGATGGAACACTGGCGTAGAACTCATACTGGTATACGCTTAAGAATTTTCTGTACCTATAATATCGTGGATTTAAAAAGGAGAAAATTTTGTTTCACTCATAGTGGTATGAGTCCTGCGCCAATGTTCCATTCCTGAAATCATATTGAATTTCATAATAAATGTAAAATTTTGTTTATTTTATTTTATTTGATATAAAATATTTTTGCTATATCAAGTCTTAAATAAATGTAACATGTATTTAGCTGTTTTTTATGGTGGTTTAAACTATTTTTGATGACTCAATGGATGCATGTGGTGGTCTTTAATCGTTGTAACTGCTGTTATCAACCTAATCTCCTGATTTACAATGTTGAGCTAATCCCCATGTGACTTGGATGTTTTTAGGTTATTACTAGCAGACCCGGCCACGCGTTGCTGTGACTAAGTTATACGTTGAATTATACGGCTGTAAACTATTTAGTACAGTTAAATTATTATTTACGAACAAAGACGAAAACGTTGTAGCCGATGTAAAAACCCACAGGGTTGAGATTTGAAACTTAGGTCAAAATTTGGAAGCGATTGATAAAAATTTTCGTAGTGTTGATATTAAGCACAAATTAATTTTATTGTAGGGTCCTATAAATTTTAATGGAGAAGTGATATATATTATTTCTAATGCTACTTTGGATAAAATTGCTAAAATGACTAATATATAAATTAAATTCTATTAAAATTCTATTAAAATAAAAGTATAAAAGAAACAGACGATTTTAAAATCAATTTTTATGGAGGAGTGAAATATAATATATGCTATAATGGATAATTTTACTATTAAATGACCTCATCATTTTAAATATTTTAAAGAGGGCAACAGCTGTAGTTATAAAAGGGAAAACAATAAGGCTAAACCAGAAAAATAAGTAAATTTGATAAATATTTTAAAACTTTAAAATTGGAAATCTTATGAAATATTGGACATTTAAAGTAAATACATGTATCATTTTAAATACAAAAAGATTTTGGAAAAGTTTAGTGTATTTTAACGAAGTGATGAGAAGTTTTTGAGTATGTTAAAATTTTAATAGTAAATTCAAGTCAATAAAGATGGGAAACATTGAGGATTAAGATAAGAATAATTATAAGATTTAAAAAAAAAAAAAAAAAAAACTTTTTATATACCATGCTTTTAAATTTTAATATACTAATAATATACAAATTAAAAGGAAAATGATAAATATTCTATCATAGTTTGAAGTCAAATTTGTTTTCAAATGTCTAAATAAAATATCTGATGTAAAATACTAATATTTTGCAGCGGAATAGATTTCATTTCTGTCATCCTTGGCGAAAAAAAAAGAATATCGCCAAATTATCTGGCGAAAATATTTAATTCCTTTCAAAAATCATGGTTATTTTAACAACTTATATTAAAAGAGTAATGAATAATATGAAACAATATTTCGTACAATACATATTACATGTCATACATACGTACAGTGAATAATACATATTACATTTCGTACAATGCATACATCTGGCATGTATATATTCGTGTTACGCTTTTGATCGCCAAATAATAATAATAATAATAAAAAAAGCCAAGGGCGACAGAGTTTAAAAATTTAAAATTAAAATTTTGTCAATTTGACAGCAAAATAATTCAATCTAACACCCGCGATAACTAATACATATATATACCCAAATATAAGGATTAAAATCGGGAAATAAATTTCCTCGATTTTTAATAATTTCTTACAAAAAATCCAGTGGGCAATTAACATAGGAAATCTTTTTCTTGGCTGCACAGACGGTCAGTGAGTCACACTTTTCTTGCGTATAGAACTCATAGATATAGTATAGCATATATAGAATAGAGTGATCATTGGGGAGAAAAAAGTTATTCCTTTTCATTTGGGAAAAGACGACGTTTTTACCAAAATATGGCCGTCTTTCCCCGAGTGAATACACACGGGAATACATACTAATATTTTAGCAAATAAAATTTATGAATAATTTATTTGCTAAAGGGGAATGGAAGACTCCAGATACAGTTTCAAATTCATATTTCTTTCTTTCTTTTCTTTTTCTTTTTTTTTTTTTTTTTTTTTTTTCAATACCACTTAATGGCTGTTTCCAAAGCTTTTATTTTTTATCTTTTTTCGGCATCAAAAATCTTTCTACGATAACATGGGGATGAGAGATCTATATATATTACTATATCTATGATAGAACTACATTAGCACTTTATCAATGTGTATAAAATCTTTAAATTGATTATGACGTCAATTTTCGTGAGATGCATAATTTAACTTTTTATAATTTTTTAACGTTCACGTTTGATTAAATGTATTTATTTTTATGTCGAAAGAAAATGAACTCGTATTTTTTTTTTTTTTTTTTGGCAACAATTAAATTAATGGAACTCACAGATATTTTGGAGCAACTTTAATAAAGGTCTATAATTAACAAATAATTGCAATAAAACAATATTGTGACAATAAATTGAGATAAAAACTATCCTATCTCTCAAGTTGGATCAAACTGCACACAGTGTGCAAAATTTCATCAAAATCAGTTCCTTAGTTTAGGAGTTTACCCCGGACAAACATCGTAATTATAAAGTTTTGATCAATGAAGCACAAATAAGTAAAAAACAGGATTAATTTCACTGTATTATCTTCATTATAATATGAATTCAATTTACACTTCAGTCTAAGTAACACGTGGCCGGCTATGCTAACACCAAAAATTTAAAAAGTGGAAATAATTGAATTATACGAAATTTATTAATAGGTTAAAAAGTTGAAGATTCTTTGTGTAGATGGCAGCACCAAATATATTTCAGCTTTCATTTCAACCCAGTCGAAAGGTATCGACATCTGTTAGAATCATTTGGAGTTAACAGATAATTGTGACTGTCAAATAATAACAGACAAATAATTAGCAATAAATTAAAATTGCGACTATAATTTGAGATTTAAACTATCCTATCTCTCAAGTTGGATCGAACTGCACATGGTGTGCGAATTTTATTATAATCGGTTAAGTGGTTTAGGAGTCCATTGAGGACAAACATTGTGACACGAGATTTATATATATTAAGATTAATGTTCATTAGCTTTATTTTTTCTGCTTTTATATTGATTTTTTTGCCTCTGGATTTATTGTTTCAATGCAAGATAGGAGAGCTCTCTGGTTATGTTGCTTTAACAGCAACTAGAGTTTGAAATTTAATCATTCATTTTTACTAGCTTGCTATGGAGATGGCTGCTCCCTGATGCTAAATCTCTATTGTTTGATTTACTTTTTTTTTTTACATCGATTAGTACTTTTTCTTATGATAAATAATTTTAATTTTTTTATTGGCGGACTTAAATTATTTGCACACAAAATTAAGCCCATTTTCTTTCTTTATGATATTTTTAGTCGTCATCGTTTAGATTTTTGCATTAGTTTCATAGTATTACTTAACAATAAATGTAATATTGCTAATTTTAAGCAAATTTTTCTTCTTTTTACGTTTAACTTTTTTTTTTTAATTGTTAAAAAACTTGCATTTTTAAAAAAAGTTATCTCTACTCAAAAGTATCTGGTCTTTATTCAGTATGTATTTGAAACAGCATAAATTTACAGTAATTTTCATCATACATGTCTGCCAACATCCTAATTAATATTCCGTAGTACTGTTAGAACCAGCTCCTTTTCTACATCGCCTCTTTTTTTCTTTATATACGTATGCACACATGCAAGCATACTAATTAATATTCCGTAGTATTGTTAGTCACGACATTTTTCTCACACCATTTTTTTTAGATCACCACTATCACACAACTATTTCTTTTTTAATCGAAATTACATTTGGAGAATATAACTCTCAAAAATTACTGGTGTGAAAAAAAACGGGACTACCAGTACTACAGAATATTCATTAGGATGTTAGCAGGTATGACTTATGTTTAAATAATATAGCAAAAATAAACTTACGACGCCTTAGAAATTAAATTCACTGCCACTGGCCAAAAATTGTATTAAAAAATATATATATATATATATATATATATATATATATATATATATATATATATATATGCGCTCAGTAGTATGTAAATATGCAGTAGTTCAATAATACGCTTACTTTATATCATAGTAATAAATTGAGGATGATTTACATTTTATATATCATTCAGGGATGGAACACGTGCGCAGTATTCATACCACTATCAATGTAAGAAAATTTTCTACTTCTTAAATCAACGATATTCTAGGTAGTAAAATTTCTTAAACAGATTCCGGTATGAATTCTGCGCCTGTGTTCCATCCCTGATCATTCAAAACAAATAGTACTAAAAGGTAAGTTCCATTTATCTTCTACTTCATTTGATTTCAGGACTGCAATTTCTCGCACAGACGAATCATATACTTATACTACCATTTGCTTCTTCCTGTAATAGAGCATCTATATTTTATTGATTAGGCAATTTTATTTCGTGATTTCTATCCTTTAAATAACGAGAAGAATTGAGATTTAAATGTAATTTAATAGACATGTTTATAGATGAAAAATTAAGATATACGCATAAATTTAAAATATTAGGAAATCAGAGAGTCTCAAGAATCTCTTTCCTTTAGCAGTTCTTACAACTACAGAGTGAGTAAGAGATACAACAGAAAAATCTGCTGATGCACTCAGAGTCAAAGTTAAGTTTAAAGCGGATGAGGCACATATTTTAGTCAGTATTACCATATTTTCTGGCGTATTTGTACCAAAAAATTTAATCTGCAGAAAAAGCTATATTTCTACGTGACAATAATTCGATTAGAAATATCCTTGCTTGCTAATTAAAATATCCGGATTGAAATTGATTTACTAAAGCTGATGATTATACTCAGAAAATTAAGGTACATTGAAAAAGATTTATTGAAGGGTTCTTGGTAAAATAAAACACCTATTAACAATATAGTTATTGGTCATAAAATGATTACAGATTTTAAACACCCCTATTTGCCAAATAACACTGCTGTTCATACAATTATTGATTGTCCTGATGTTTGGGAAAAGTAACTTTTGCTAAAGGTTTTGTGAGGATATCAGCAGTTATATTCATCTTCGTACTTACAAGGGAACATTCAAAAGGTGTCATCTTGAAAGATTATTGAAAAAATATATGCGATTCTACTCTTCATAAAACACCAGAAAATGAAAAAATCATCGGCTGAAATTAATTACAGAGACTACAATTTTTTTTCGAAATTAAGCATATTTGGCGATTTCACGCTGCTAAGATTTTGAGTACTTGGCGGAAAAGCAAAACACGGTTCTGTTCGACCACGGCAATCTCGGTGCTAGCAAACGTATCGTCTAATAGCGCTAAATCGCCAAATATGCTTAATTTTGATAATTTTTTTAGTCGCTGTAATTAATTTCAGCTGATAGTTTTTTCATTTGCTGGTGTTTCATGAAGAGCAGAATCACATATATTTTTTTTCAAAACTTTTTGAGATGACACCTTTTGAATGTTTCCTTGTTAGTTTAATTCGGTTAAACCATACACATATAGATTCTTTTTTTTTTTTTTAGGTGATATTGCACATCAATGTGTTTTGTTTCGGAGTAATACTTGTCTGAATTTGTTAACCTAATACAGAAATAATTTTCCTTCTATATAGTGATTGGATTAGTTTCCTGAAAGTGAAGATCTTTTAACAATTTTGAAATCCAAATTTCTTGTGTGGCACTTCCAGCAGAAATATACGTGCTTTCGAAGTGTAAAGATATGCAATTTTTCTGCTATAAAAACGATATATATTTCTGATAAAATAAACATTTATACTCGTGGAGTTTCTATCAATTGGATCATACGCCCAGTCAACGTCGTCATGTGCTGTTAATATTGGTGGATTTTTATTATTGAAAGTCATTTTCAATTTTTTGTTGTTTTCAAATATCGTATAATTTGTTTTAAATGTTCTCATTTTCGTTCTCTTGTGTTTTCAGTTGTTGTGCTTACTATATTAACTGCATCTGTATTATCTGACCTTGAGACTGTAGAGATATGCCCCTACTTCTGTACTATTTGGCAGTAGTTTATCAGTATTGTTACCTTTGAGATACCCAAGGTCCATTGAAGTATTTGTGGGTTAAATCCCTTAACTAAGTCTTTAATATCATTGTTCTGATAAACATTTAGTGTTTCCTTATTCGGTCTTGTTATGTTTATTCCAAGGTAATTGTTTATCTAAGTCTGTTATATCATATTCTTTTTTTCAGTTCATCTATAATTTCTTTAACATAATTTTTAACAAATTTATCGACATTAAATCACAAATAGCGAAATATACAAATTGTCTTTTAAAAAATATGCAGAAATGATATATAATTTATATGTATGCGTTATAGTTCTTAAACTAAATAAACTATCGTTAGACGATAATTTGTAATATTTTAAAAGTGTTAGGTATCATCTATTCATTTCAGTATTATAAACTATAAAAGTTACGGGGGGAATAGGTGAAAGCACAGTAAAAATCAATTTATATTATTCACCCTGAATGTACTTATATATAATTTGTTTTGTATACTTTCTATTTCCACATACCTTTCTTCATAACGCTTCTGACTGATTCGCTGCATTTCCATTCGATTTACTTACCTTACAGTTTTTTTTTCTAAGCGCTTGAGTGAACATTTATTTAGTAGTTTATCTTTCTTTTTCTTTTTTGTTGTGCTGCTGTCTTTATTTTGTAGCATATTTATTCTGCTAAACTTTAAAAATATGTATGTATAATTTCTTTCCTGATACTTATTTAAATATTATCATACCATTTAAAAAGCAAAATTTTACATAGTATTGAATGGACAAGCGTTTTCTAGAACGAACTTCAACTTATTATTATATAGCCTTTTGATAAACAATACCTAGTGCACATTCTGATTTATTATTAAAAAGGTCAGTTTTAGGCATTTCAACACTGTAGTATAAGTCACATGTTACATAAAGCAGTTTACATTAGAAAGTTTATTTAAAGGACATTTTTTTCCCTCACGGTATAAAATATAGCAGTTTCATGGTTGCCAAATCATTTATCAGAAGACTCGGACGCAAAGCGACCACTAGTTTTTAATAGGATCTTTTAGTAACAAGGGCTCACAACATCTAAATGTTTGCAGGCGTTTATTATTTTGTCATCACTATTTCAGATCAGTCATACTTAGATAACCTCATATTATTAAAACTTTCCAGATTTTTTTTTTTTAATTTTTTTTTTTATGAGTGGTAACAATAAAGTGAAACTCATGTAAAATTTTAGGAGCGCTGTCAGCCCTGAATAACACATAGTTGCTAATTTTTACGCTTTTTGAATACCGGAAATTTAAAAAAGAGATTCGATTTTAATTTAATCAACGAAAACAGTCATATATATAGTCATAAAATTACATTAAAATTTTCCTGTTGCTAGAAACGTAAAAATGTGGAAGTATAGCATATTTGCCAACATCCTAATTAATATTCCGTAGCAGAGTTCCCCACATTTATAATTTATTCACGAGCATTTTTAGCCCTGCCTCTTTTTCATACCGGAAATTTTGAAAAATGATTTTTTTTCTTATTTAATCATTGTCACATATTAAAGAGAAATAATCTACAAAATTTCTGGTGCGAAAAGATGGCGGGGCTAAAAATGCTCGTGAATAAATTAAAGTTTGGAACTCTGTTCCGTAGTGTTGTTAGTTCCGCCCTTTTTTTCACACCAGTAAATCTTTAGAGTAACATTCTCCAAATACAATTAAATAATAAGAAAAAAAAAACTCTATAACTATACAGGTGTGATAAAGGCGGGGCTAACAATACTACGGAACATTAATTAGCATGTAGGCAAGTATAGTATAATAACAATCTTTTAACAGTTATTTACCGTTAATTGCATTGGAAAAAAAACTGTAAAAAGTTACTGGTGGTTGTTCTTTAAAAGAGAATAAAATTCATGGTGTAGAAATAAAATTTATTGAAATAAAATTCATTTATTATTAATATAATTATTATTATAATCAATATTATTTATTATTATTAATATAATTTTATAGAAATAAAAATTATAGAAATAAAATTTACTGTGTTAAATAATTCTATCCATAGCCCGATTTATCGCTAAAGCTTCATTTATTATTAATATAAACAAACTCAAGTTCAGAGTTAAATTGTAAACACGTGTCACTATTGTAATAAAATTTAGAACACTTTAAAAATACGTTAAAAATACATTTATTAAAAATATAAAAACTTCCAAAGCTTTTCGCCTAGATAAAACAAGACATCATCAGGGAATTAGTTTTACACATTACAGAGCAGTTATATATACTTTTGTACCATATGGTCAACAGTTACGTCCTTACAAAAAAATAAATTCAACTGGAAGTTTTACATAGAGGCAGGAACTATTACAGGGTAATGAGGGATTAAACTTGGATGCTGGAGCTGTTTCAGGATGAGGGGGTGCTACACTTGGAAGTTGGAACAATTTCAGGATGAGGAGGTACTACACGTGCTAAAATTGACATTAAAGAAATCAGATTAAAGTCTCTTCTTATATATTTCCATTTAAAAATATTATGGACAATATTTATCAACATCAATGTTCAAGATTTGTTATATGGGAACTCTTTGAAGGGCAATTTAATTACCCTCACAAGTAGCTGCCAACGTCAAAATTAATATTCCGTAATATTGTTAGTACCCGCCTTTTTTTTCACACCAGTCTTTTTTTAGAATACATTTCTTCTTATTTAATCGTAAATACATTTGGAGAGAATTACTCTAAAAATAAAGTGGTGTGGAAAAGGGTGAGTACTAATAACACAGCGGAATATTAAATAGGATGTTGGCAGCTATGCTCTGATATAACACATTGTCTTCGGAGTTTTTCCTATTTTATAGTAAGCTCCACCTTTTGACGTTTTCCTAAAGTATTATATTATTTTACAAGATGAATTTCTGCATTTGTGATCAAATTATTTGAATTTTATTCCCAGTAGTTGATGTTATAAATGCCATCGGCATACATATACACCGGCTGTAAATAAAGTGTTAAAGACATACGTATTTTTTTTTTTTTTAAGTAAAATAAGGGATGCTCCATAAGTGTGTAGACATTTTAAAAGTTCATAAAACTGAAGAAATTAGTAGAATTGAACGCAATTTGCGAAAAATTTATTTTAGTGAAAGGCCATTTTTATTTATTTTTCTCCTTTTTTGCAAAGGGGGAAAAAGGTATTTTTTTTTCCACAGAGGGCGCTGCACAGACGTGTAACAAAATATATACAAATCAAAGTCCTATAAACAGTGATCACAGTGTTCCATCATTTTTACAATCGTTTTATTATGCTGCAAAAAAAAAAAAAAAAAAAAAAAAAAAAAAAAAAAAAATCCTGAAAGCTTTTACGGTAATTTACCATGAAAACCTTCAGGGAAATTTCTTTTTTAAAAATGTGGTGGGAGTATAATAAAATAATCGTAAAAATATAAAAACGCTGCGACCAATGCATAAGTAGCACGGTTTTACAATTAACAGCTCATTTATTATTTTTTCTTTTATTTGTGTGTGTATGAAGTTTCATTACGATGCTGACTTAGTGGTTAAAACATTATAGATGAAGAGATTTTATCTCAGGTACGAATCGCCGACTGAAACTGCAGTGTCATAGTTCGTTTGCAAACTGTAATTTATGGTGATAGCGAATGCATAAAATAGGAGTTATAAGCTTGTAAACATTTTCATGCAAAAATTATAGTTTTTCTAGGAAATGTGTGATTTGTACAGTTACAGCAACCTCTGTCGACGAAAACTTTAAACATTATTTTTCTTTACCGAAAATATTTCACTGTACGAAAATAACTTTTTCGCAAAACTCGTGAAATTCTACGAATGCCTTCGATTTTTATGAATTTTTCAAATTCATATCTGACAATTTTCGAATACTTATCTTCTTTTCACACTTCCCTATTTCTTCTATATTCATATCGCTGTACACATTGTTGTCAGATATGGCGGATTTTTGATTCAACAGTCGCCAACATAGTTGAGAAGTGATACTTCATATACATAGTAGACTAGCAATCTTCGAAGTGATTAGGAAAACGTTACAATTAAAAATTATTGGTGACTATTGAATAAAAAATCCGCCAAATCTTCCAACACTGGCTGTATGATTGCTCCACATATTACTTCTTAAAAATGCCGGTGCCAACCTTGTATTAACCGTTTGACTACTAAGCAGCGCAATAGCGCTGCAATGTTCAGTCTCGAAAACTGCGAAGCAGCGCTATCGCACCGGTAGAGGTACAATTCAGATATCACCGGAATTTTAATTTAATTTTTTTATGTAAACAAAATCAACCATTTAGACCCAAAATACAGTTGTTGAACATTATCTTTTCCTTATTTTCTTTTACAAGAAGTGTATATATATATATATACACCGAACTGCTACCCTAATCCGGCAAATTGTTAGTACCGCCAATTTTTCTACGCCATTTAAATAGAGTAATTTTCTTCAAATATATTTACGATGAATTAAGAAAACAAATACTCTAAAAATTAAGTGGTGTAGAAAAATGGGCGGTACTAGCAATTTGCCAGATTAGGTGTGCAGCTCTGTATATATATATTTGTTTATTTATTTTATAAAGTTCTTTTCTTTCATTATTTATTTGTAAAACATAAAAAGAATTAATAAATTAACTGACAATTTTATGAGTGATTGGGTTTTATTAAATAATTTTTTTTCTTTTTTTAAATGCTCAAAAAATATCACCAGAAAACAACGTCAGTACTCTAATCACTGAAATCAGTTAAATGTAGTTCATTCGAAAGAGAAATATGTAACATGATTTTTGACGCATAAAATATTACGACGCTCGTTTCATCATTTAAAAAAAATACATAATTATATTAGTGAAATAAATTGGAAAAAAAATAAGAATGGGCGAAGTCTCGATAAAATCTTATCAAAATAAGCCCTTCACTACGCTGAATTGCATATTTAGAAAACAAAATTGGATTTTTTTGCTGATCCTAAATTTTCGTAAAACATTGTGTGTGAACAATTATTAATGGTAAAACACGTTTTTTGTTTTTATTCATCCTTTAATGATACTTAAATTGGCATTTTACAAACGCTACAGTAAGGCGTGGTTTTCATTAATTAGGTGTGATTTATAGATCATTAGAAAATTTCATATTTTATTTCTGTAGAAAGAGCTATCGATGGTAGATAATTTAGACATAAAAATACACATTTATACATTTCCTCTCGCTTTCTGCTTACTTGGATTTTTTTTTACTACAAGGCAAGGTTTTCCAGTTGGCATGATTGGGTTTCAAATTTTTTACAAAACTAAAATTAAATATTTACACCGGAAGAACTTTTATTGAGGCCTGAAATAGCGATAGCAATTTAAGGATGTATTTCAGAAAATGCTTGAGCATTCAAACGGTTAAATTCTATTTCATTACACTTATAGAAAAGAATGAGGATATTCTCTATATATAATTTAAATTACTGCGATTCATAATAAAACAGAAGAGAATGAAATGTTATAGTCATATTTTAATTCATATATTTTATTGCGTTTCAACTTATAATATAGTTTTTAATTTATATATATCTAATATATTATGACCCATGAGAAATTTATTCTCTTTGTCTCTTAAATTATCACCTGTTTAAGTTTATATTTTATGAAATATTATTTTCAGCCTTAAAACTGTAATACTTCACATGTGGGAAATTAAAAGTATTTTTCGTTAAATATTTGTTTCAATCTCAAATTTAAAATTGGATACTCGATAAAAATGTCCCGAATAAATGATAGCTTTTCCAAAAGAATTTGTATTAATAATATTTTTCGAAGATGAAAGTAAAAGATTTTTCATGGATATATGTATTTCCGCATCGCTAGATAATAATTTTAAAAACTTAAAAGACATGCAATGCACGGATAATAAAAGTAATGGGATATCTGTTTCTTCAAGTTCTTAAATATTTAGATTAAAAAGGGAAGTTTTTTAATCATGACTACATTGTTATCGAAATAAATAATACGAAAGTTTTTCTGATAAAATACAAGCTATATATTATATATTTCTTTTCAATGTAAATCATGATTGAATTTTTTCTCAAATAAAATTTCGCTTACAATATTTCTTTAATGCTACAGTTCGATTTAAATTTGAAAAATTTGTTTTTATAAACTGTCTGGTACTTTCAATGATACGAATTGACTTAACTTTTTGTATTTTTTAAAATGTTAAAATGAAATTTCCTTAGTCATTAATATTAAATATTTTTTTAATTTTAATAAAACTGTAATACATACAGTTTTTAAAAAAATATCATATTCCATAGTTGCCAAATTTTACGCTTTTTGGCTATCGTAAAATTTTGGCAGAAGTTTATATTATATATATTTCGTGAAAAATGTTACAGAAAATAATAATAATAAAAATAAAATATAAAGTCTATAATTTCCTCTTTTAGGCACAAAAGAGATGTACTTTGTTATATCTGTTGCGTCTTTATTTAAGAGCAGCTGCAGTCAATCTGCCTGTTGCCACGCAGTGGCGGTTACATCTTATTAATACAGTTACGGTTACATATCTTACATATATATATACAGTTACGGTTACATATCTAACATCTCCCCTTTTACAAAGAATGACACACAAAAAATGTTATTAAAATATTTACACTATGAATAAAAAAAAGAAAGATACAAATATAAACAAACAAATACACAAGAACACTTACTTTGTTACAAAAACAATTACTTATTTACTACCCCGTACCGGTTAGGGGGCTTAATTATACGACCATATTTGGTAATGTATTGTTTAGAGTCCGATTTCTTTTTTGAATTATCATTATTAGAACCATTACCATTCAAATTAATATTTACAGAGTCTCTGTTAGTAGAAGTAGAACCAGTCACTTCAAAATCCTGTTCAAAAATTGTCTCATTATAAGAAGGTTTTAAATCAATTCTATTTCTTCTTAAAATGTTATTTTTTTCATTTCTTACCCAATAGCTTCTAGGGTTTTTATCTCTTTTAATAACTATGCCTCTTTCCCACTGATTTCCAGAACGAATCAAAACATTTTGATTATTTGAAATTTCCGATAAGGGTCTAGACGTTCTATCATAATAGAATTTACTTAAGTTTTGTTTATTTACAATTTTATTTCTGATGTTCGTTTGGAGTTCTGGCTTTAATAATTCTCTATTTATTGGTAATTTAGTTCGCGTTCGTCTACTCATTAAGGCTTGAGCGGGAGAAAAATTTAACCCTTTTATGGGCGTATTTCTGTATTCTAGGAGCGCACTGTTAATATCCTGATTAGATTCATAACATTTTTTCAACATATTTTTAGCAATTTTTACACCGCTTTCGGCTTGACCGTTTGATTTCGGGTATCTCGGACTACTATTTACGATTTCAAAATCCCATTCCGATGAAAACTTTCTAAATTGATACGAATTAAAGGGCATGTTATCTGCGACTAGAATTTTAGGAATTCCATGCGAACTAAATATCACTTTTAATTTCTCAATTATTTCATCTGCTTGTTTATTATTTAAGGGAACAATTTCTAACCACTTAGTTAAATAATCTATTAAGACTAAGTAATTATTTTTTCTAAATTCACAAATGTCACACCCTATTTTTTCAAACGGTAATGACAAAATGTCATGTGAAATGAGTGGTTCTTTACAATTTTTTGGTCTGTACTTTTCACAAACAGAGCATTTAGAAATTAAATTTTCAATATCATTTCCCATATTAGGCCAATAAAAAATTACTCTAGCTCTAGATTTACTTTTTTCTATTCCGAAATGTCCATCATGAATTTTATTAAGCATTTCTTTTCTAAGATCAACAGGAACAACTATTCTACCATTATAAAAGACTATTCCATCTTCTTCAAAAAGATCTTGTATTAACTTAAAATAAAATCTTACATTTTCTGTAACATCTTTTTTACTGTTTGGCCAACCATTTTTACAATAAGTTACTAATTTATTTAATACTGGATCTTTTAAGGTACATTTCTTAAACTCATTTAATTTTCTATCAGTTACATGCATATGTCTTGTAGCTTTTACACAATGAACAATTTCTTTTAAAAACTCATCTGTATCATATTCATTAAGATAAGATCTAGATAATAGATCAGCAACATACATTTGTTTACCTGGTACATAAGAGACATCAAGATCATATTTAAGTAACTTTAATTTAATTCTTTGTAACCTACTAGATAAAACATTTACAACACTTTTATTATGAATTGACACTAAGGGTTTATGATCAGTATGAACAGTTATTTTTCTACCATAAATATAATTATGAAACTTTTTAGTAGCAAATACTATGCTTAAATACTCTTTTTCGATTTGTGCATAGTTCTGCTCAGCCTCAGACAAAGCACGTGATGCATAGGAAATCGGTTGTCCCTCTTGTAACAAACAACACCCTAGTCCACTTTTAGAACTGTCACATTGCAATACAATTTGTTTATTAGAATCAAAAACACCAAGTACAGGGGCTGTGCTTATTTTTTTCTTTAAGTTCATTAAGAGCTTTTGTATGCACTGGTAACCAATCAAATACTACAGATGTTTTGAGCAATTCCCTCAAAGGAGCAGTTATCTCTGACATGTTAGGAATAAATTTCCTTAGATAATTAATTAATCCTAAAGTTTTTTGCAACTCTTTTTTATTACTAGGTGCCTGTAAATTCATTACAGCTTTAACCTGTTCAGGGTCTGGTTTAATTCCATTTTTATTAAATACATGACCCAAATACTTAACTTCATTAACGCGATATTGTAACTTTTTAGGATTAAATTTTACATTTAATTTTCTTGCTCTTTCTAATACTTTAAGAACAATTTCATCATGCTCCTTTTCAGAATTTGCACAAATTAACATATCATCAAAATAAATAATCACACCAGGTATATCACCAAAATTTCTTTCATTAGCTTTTTGAAACAATTCAGGTGCAATATTTAAACCAAACGGAAGGCGGTTAAATTTAAAACAACCAAAGGGAGTACTAAACTGACATAATTTACTAGAAGGTTCATCTAATTTAATTTGGTAAAATCCATCCTTTAAATCAAACACACTATACACAGATTTATTACATAACTTAGGCATTAATTCCTCAATCGTTGGTATTAAATGACATTCTTTTTTAATAACTTTATTAAGATCCTGTGGATCTAAGCATATTCGAATTGACTTATCAGGTTTCTCTACTATAACTAAATTATTAATCCATCCATCTGGATTCTCTACCCTACTTATAATTTTATCTTTTTCAAGAGCAATTAATTTCTCTTTTAATTTTGGTTTTAAGGATTCTGGAATCCTTCTGGGGGGTTTAACTACTGGCTTGGCATTACCATCAATTTTAATAGAACACATTAAATTAAATGTTCCTAACCCCTGAAAAACATCTTTATTTTTCTCAATAAATTCATCCTTATTTTTTATTTCAGTAGAATCTACTTTTTCTCTTTTAATCAAACCCAATTCAATACAACTAGGTAATCCTAACAATGTTTTAGAATAATTATTACAGTTTACAACAATAAAATCTAGATATTTAGTACAATTATTCATTTTACACTCTAAGTTAACTATACCTAGGGGTTTAATTAAATTACCACCATACGCTTCTAAAATAATCTCAGTAGGGCTTAAGGAATAATTACATTTTAGCGATTTAAGTAAATCATTATGTATTATATTTACACACGAACCAGTATCTAATTTAACTGATAAGATTTTATTTCCTACCTTTAGCGATTGTATCCAGCTTGAATCCTTAGCACACAGCACTGAATCTACAAAAATACATTTTTCTATATTATTAACTCTCTTGGAGTTAAACCTATTTCTACACCCACTAGCAAAGTGATTTAACTTATCACAAATTTTGCATCTTTTTCCAAAAGCTGGGCACTTTCCTCTAACATGATTATAATTACATTTTTTACACAGATAAATGTTTTCTTTTTTATTTTCACTTCCAGCAGCTGTCTGCGTTCGCGACGTCGAATTGTTCGAAGTCTTATTTTTTGCTTGTTTATTTTTTCCTATTAGAGACACAGCGTCTGCTACAGTACTCGTTTCGTGTAGAATATTTACTTCTGATTTCTGCTGTATTACTTCAGACTGTTTTTTACTTAATTCTGCTGCTCGGCAAATGTCAATCGTCTTTTGGAGTGTTAGATTCGATTCTCTTAATAGACGTTCTTGAAGCTGTTTTTCTTTCGTTCCAATTACAATGCGGTCCCGAATTATACTGTCAGATAAATTTCCATATTCGCAGAATTTTATTAGTTTTCTTAAATCTGTTAGAAACTCATCAAAGTTTTCAAACTGTTCTTGATTTCTGCTATTAAATACATAGCGTTCGATCACGACATTTCTGCGTGGATTTGCATAGTTCTCAAAAGCATTCAGAACATCCGCTAAGGTATTTCTCTGCTCATCTGTTAGCTCAAATGTATTATAGAGTTCGACGGCATCTTCACCAATGCAATTTAATAATATTGCTACTTTGACGTCGTCATTTTTCTCCGTGTGGCCTCCTGCCTTTAAATAAATTTCAAAGTTCTGTCGAAACTTTCAAGTCTATAATTTCCTCTTTTAGGCACAAAAGAGATGTACTTATTCTGCAGAAGTAGAAATAATTCTGCAAGAATGTAATAAAACAGCGAAAATAAACAATATTAACAAGAAAAATTATTTGGATGAAAACGATCAGCTATAAGCAACAGGGAGATTTCGAGTTAGCATCTAGCTGTGCTATCAGTGCTGCCAGATTTTTTATTCAATAATCAACAATAATTTTTAGTTGTAGCGTTTGCATAACCAGGGCCTGATTAAGGGGGAAGCTCGCTCTTCATGCATTATTTATACTTACACCGTTATTTTTTAACAAATAATTTCCTCCTATAATAAATAGAAAATTTTCATTAAAAATTATTTTAAAAGAATTCTGGTGTCTAATAACGGTGAGTAAATTGGATTGTTTTACACCGTTCATTTTTTATAAAAAATATATCCTTGTCAAAGCGTGGAATTTCTATGACATGAAGTAAAAAATATTCCGGAATGAGCGAGCTTCCCCCTTAATCAGGCCCTGTGCATAACCACTTCGAAAACTGATAGTTTATTACGTATATAAAATATCACTTCTCAAAATTATTGGTGACTATTGAATAAAAAATCCGCGAGATCTGGCAACACTGTGTGCTATTCGCTCTCCGGGAGTTTTCCTGCCACATTGACTCGTGTTGTCTCTTTTCCCGGAAAACCTTACACCAGAAAATTTCAATTACAATTTTTAGTGTATTTAATCGTAGGATATAAATTAATGTGATTAATTTCTATTAAAAAATAATGGTGGTAAATCTGATGCTACCTTTCGAAACGTCCAAAGGAAGATAGAACACTTAGATAATACAGTTTAAGAAAAGCGATGACATCAAAGAGATAGAGTAAACGAGAAATATAAAATAGTTAATACATGAAACTGGATATGTCTGAAATGCGCTGAAGCTGTAGCATATGATAATGATGCCCCTGTTATTTACTTACATTTATGTGTTTGGGAATATTAGGATTTCTCATGAATAAAGTTCTCTTTAATAAAATCGAAAATTTTTCGCTGTCTTTTAATTTACAGCATGCGGGGTTTTCAAACCAATACGATGCCATTTTAAGAATATTTAATACAGTGCAACACAGACAAAATACCGCAATCAGAATAATAATAATAATAATAATAATAATAAAATCAATATCCAATAAAATATGGACATAAAAAAAATAAATATATAGTAATATTAAACTACGCGTTGCAAACGTTAAGAAAATTTATTTTGTATGACATATTAGCCAGATTTAGAAATCTACTCAAAAAAAAAATGCTCTGACAAATACCGAGAAGATCCAGAAAGATATTAACTCATTCAATGAATTTCAGTGTCTAAAAAAAAAAGTAAAGTAATATATTCAATATCAAGTTGCTATTTTTTTTTCTTTTCGTCAGCTTTATTCACTTTTTATAGTTCTTCATGTGATACTTGGTTTCATATAACCAGAGCCTGATTAAGGGGGAAGCACACATTATTTATACTTACACCGTTATTTTTTAATAAATACTTTCCTCCTATAATAAACAGAAAATTCTCATTAAAAATTATTTTAAAAGAATTCTGGTGTCTAATAACGGTGAGAAAATTGGATTGTTTTACACCGTTCATATTTTATAAAAAATATTTCCTCGTGAAAGCGTGGAATTTCTATGACATGACGTAAAAAATAATTGTAAAAATATTCCGGTGAGAGCGGAGATAATGTGTGCTTCCCCCTTAATCAGGCTCTGCATACAACGCAATGTTTGAAAGGGTTTTCAATATATATATATTATTTTTCACTATGGAACAAAACAAACTGTACTGCTATTATTTTATTAAAAATAGAAATTTGAACAAAACCTCTTTACGATTTGTTTTTATTTCAAAGCAATCGAAATATGTCTCTAAATAAGACAAGTTTACACTTAGAGCACTACTTTTTAACAAATACTTTTGGCTTTTAATAAACAAAAATTTCTCGTTGCTGTGAAAAGACAGTCTTTATCTTTTTAAGAGTAACCGACTTTATTTCTAATAGTATTTTCCAATGTAATTAACCGTAGATAATACATAGATAAAGTGCAGGATGATTCTACAGCCATGGGACAACTTGGGGGAAAGGTAGAGAACATCACAAGGATTGAGAACTGTATAGGAACCCACGATCACAAACGTCATTTTAACCCTTTAATAATCAGACGTTTTTGATTATTTTTTAACAATAAAATCCAGATAACACTGTCTACTGTGTAAAGTTTAAAACTGTGTACGCTTCATTATTTCGCAAAATCATACACGATGTCCGTATTAATGCAATCAGTGGAATAATATACATGTATAAAAAACAGAATTATTACTACGTATATTATTTTATGTAAGCATTAGCTTGTAAACACATATTAAAAATAAATGCACCATTCAAGACCACGCCCATATCCAGATTTAATTATTAAAAAATAGCCAAAGGTATTCGGTTCTTAAGGGGTTAATAAGATGATTGCAGTCATAAGTTCCTATACAATTCTCAATTCTTGTGATATTATCTAACCCCCCCCCCCCGCCCTCTAAGTTTGTCCCGTGACTGTAGAATCACCCTTTATATGTAATATATAATTCGTAGAAAATTCTTATCATATATTTCTATTAAAAAATTATCGTATTCCATCCTATGGCAAAACTGGAAAAAATGACAGCTGCATAAAAGTAATTTCCAGATTAAAGCTTAGAATTCTTATCACAAATAAGCTAAAAATTGTAGAAAGAGCACACTGTTGCATTAGACCGAAATTCAACGACTTCTATCGACGATAACTTTGAAGTAATTCACATTTTTGCTTACACTTTTTATAAGAAAACATTTAAAAATTTGGTTAATGAGTAATGGATAAAGAGTTATGCTAAATCATGCGAATGCGCAGTTAAGTATTATTCAATAAAAATTATTATATTTAATACAGGATGTCGACAGTCATAATTTTTTCCTTGATTCTTCAACCAGTATATTTACTTATACAATAATTTTTTACTTAATTGATCATGCAAACGTACTACTAAAATTTCCGAAAGAAAAATACTGGTGGACGAATCAGGGGAAAAAATTCGACTGCAGACACCCTGTAATATCTTTATATTCCATTTACAGCATGTTCTTTTCTATAGTATGTCGATGTTTCAGAAGGTTTTGGGTAAATGATATTGCATTGTTTTGAAGAACTACATAAAGTTAAAATAAGTGAATGTACAAAATAATTTTCGATTTAATTAAAGAAACATGTTGCCTTCATAATTATACATGCTATTCACACAGAAATGATTATGGCTAACTAAAAGAAACATCATAATTATTTGATACATCTACAATACATTACACACTACAACACGTACAGGGTGATTTGAAACATTATTAATTTTCTTTATTTTTTCGATTGTTGATCCTTGCTTTCGAGAAAACTATATTCGGTAGAAATGTCTTGCACATTTCTCAAGTTTGAGGATGGTTCCAAAAGTATTTTCCGTAAGTATTTATCAAAATATTAAAAATTGAAAGCGTTTCCATAGATCAGTCAAGATTTGAACTTATTCCGAAGCATTTTTACCCCCCCCCCCCCAATTTATTTCATGCCACTTTTATATTTAGAGAAAGTTTACCTTAATTTTTCGTAGTTATATTTTAAAGAAAATTATTCTGTAAATAAAGTGGTGCGAAATAAAAACGGGGCTAAAGTTGCTCTGGAATTACATATATTTTGGCAGCTATGGTTTCCGTTAGTTTATCAACCATCTATATTTGAGTTTTTTTTTTTTTCTTCTTAAAGATGTTATCAATTGACATTTTGTTATTTTCGATAACGTGAAAAAAACGTTATTTATATTTAATTGGTATTTCCCTTTTCCTGAACGTTTTCCCCTATATGATATATATTCTAATGCTGTATAATATCAAAGCTGCCAGTTATTCAGATTGTTTGGATAATAATAATAATAATAAACTATTATTTGCGCACTTTATCTAATTTTCTACCATTAAATAAATAAAATTTTGTTTTTCAAATTCAATGTTGCATAGTTTTATAAGGCGTAAACATTTGTTGCTGAGTTATTGTATCTTCAGTCTGAGATGAAAATTTCCTTAGTTTTAAGAATCTCAGTTATAAAAATTTATAGCTATCCCTATTTTTTGAACGAAAATCTATTTCCTACTTAATCGCATGTCCGACAAGTAGCCGAGAGGTTCTGTTCTGAAATCTGGTATACGACAGTTGCCAGTTTTGTACCCATTTCGCGCTCTTCTGCTTTACCTTTTGGAATTTCCCTTATCTTTCTCCAAAACTCGGGTAAATACGAGCTATTATCCTTTAAAATGCGACGTCATTGAGGGAATTTTACCAAAGCGTACCGTAGGTAATCTTCCTTAATACATACGGCAACAAGAAAATTAATCACAAAATATTACTGAAAAATTGCCATAAAGGTTTGTATATAAAAATAATGGTAACAGAAATGAGCAAAATTCTTTCGTCCCTGCCTTCCTTTAAAAAATACAAATAAATATTGTACGTTCTTTCAAAAAATTATTTTAGTTACTTATGTACAGTCAGCCAAAAAAAAAACGCCACCCCCCCCCCCCCCCACACACACACCTAATTTCGCCGTAAATTATTGTGGAAACATGCGACTGGTACCGATCAGTTTGTAATAACGTCTAGTTTATAATGTTATAGTTAGATTTTACTTAGGGGGTCGTCTACATATTACAACTGGCATCAACTTCATTTTTTTCAATGGTAACCCCCCTTTTTTATAATTTATTTGAATTCTTTGGATGAAATCATCACGGAAAATGGTATAGTTTATATATTTCGCTCAATTTTTCATAGAGTTATAAGCTGTCAAAATTTGGGGATGCTAATGTTAAATGAATGTGACAAACATTAAATCATATCTTCCGAAATAATTATAATATTTAAATTCTGTTTTTTTTTATTCGTTAGAATGAAGTGACCCAAACATATTCCATGCAAATTTTTGCTAAAAAAACATTTTTTGAATTATGAAAATTATTAATAAATTCATATTTGAAAAAATTATGAATTATGACCTATGTTAATTTTTGCAGGAATAGAACGGGCATCATCAAAAACATGGGTTTCCAAATTTACAGCTCGTTCCTAACATTATTTTTTGAGTTACAGTGATATTTCATTTTTTACTGCTGTTAGGGGGGCGTCACTTGTTATAATTTGTATTCTCTGTGAGTCAATATTTCTATACATTTTGAGGAAAAACTAATTTAATTTACCTTTATGTTATTAAAATTGTTTTCTAAGGAATATTTCGACGTTTATTATACAAATTGGCTTATTTTTTATAAAAAATATCGCAATGCAGGCAGGAGATTGGGGAAGAATTCCAAAAGAAATGTAGCCCCGCCTCTATATTGCGGAAACAGTATTAAAAAAACTAGTTTGCATACTCGTATATGACTCTATATATGACGCTGGTATGCATAAATGTCAATGGCATTTACTACATTGAATGCTGAAGACAAAATTTAAATGATTTAATTGGAAGTATGTAAAATAATTTTGTTTTATAATGTAATGTTTTAGAAAAATTCTGTAAAGGCGTGGCTTTCGTTGCAAAAAGGAGTTTACTCGATTCTGAAATGTTAAACCTTTGTTCTTAAATATTACATAACTTTTTCTAGTTTCTCACTGCTGAAATTCTATTTTGTCCCTTTTGTCTTTTGTTTTTCACTTGAATATTCTGCGATTCGTGCACCCCAAGTTAAGTATCATGACGGTAAAAGAAAAAAAAAAAAAAAAAAAAAAAAAAAAAAACGCGGTAAGATGAGGACTATTAATTGAAGGTGCAATACGCAGTGAACAATACTTCTGTTTTTTCCTTTTTTTAAATTAATGGAATTGATTTTTATTAATTTTTATCAGGTTTTTTAAAACAAATTTTTTGTTTCAATCTTCTTGTGACATTTTCGCATTCGCTTACTCTACCGTTTATGCTATTTAAATTTTATCGCATGACGTAACATAATAAAATATAAAATTTTTATTAAATGTTTTTTTAATACTGAATAATAAAGTGGTTTTTTTTTTTTTTTTTTTTTAACTTTTTAATATCTATTATTAAAACAAAGCGCAATATTATTTATTTTCTTTTATACTAATTACGGCGTAAAACTGGCGTCACATTTATCACGGAAAAAGAATTTAAAACAAAGTAATATGTCTTATTACTTTTAAAGATATAGATTTTACACATTTAAAATTAAGAATTCAAGTACAGTAGACGACTGCAGAACGGGGAATACTCGTTCTAGGCAATAGGAAACCGTTTTTTCTATATCCATATTTCTTTTTATATTGTTATACATAATAATTATACTCTTTCTAGTGAAAGTGTTTGTATTCATACTATTTTGTTTATATATATATATATATATATATGAATATAAGGAATATTCTTAAGAAATATCGTAACACACAAATTGTGAAAGAAACGCCCACTGAAGGAGTTACAGATTTCAAAATGACGTGAAACTATGTCAGTGGTCGCGAAAATGTTAAATATAATTTCTCAGATTTTAGTTTAAATTTTGTTATCTATATTTTTGTATATTACCTATTGTTGGTTTGTACGCCTAAAATTAAATGTAAATCTGTATAGTAACACTTTCATGCGAGGCTTACTGTATAAAATAAAAATATACACAACAAGAAGTAGATAATAATTGTTAGATAGTAGATTTTAATTGTTTTTATATATTTTTTTTGTATATGTATTTTATATATATATTTTATTATATATGTATTTTAACTTAAATTTTTGTCTTTTAAATAAAACAGTTTTTGCTTTTAAGAAGTAGATAATCCTTTTTCTTAAATATTTAACACTTTTTTTTTAATTTTCTTTATATGAGGTGTTGTATATAACTATTCAATGTTTAATAAGTTGAAACCAATAAAAATGTTTTAATTTATAAGCTAACACAAAAAAGTTCTGCGAATGTGAATCGTTTTTTTATTTTTCAGTAACATTTCTGAATTTTTTTCCGGTGTGAAATTTAATAAATAATGTAGTTTGGGTGGTAGATCACGATTAATTTTTTCTAAATGTATAGACGGTCCCCTAACACATCTTCACGTGTAACTCTGTTTAGAATTGATTTAAAGCATATAAATAGGTATGGTTTCCGAACTGCCTTGATCTCAGAAATCTGAATATGAGGTCAAAAATCGGGGTCGTCATTGAAAAAAAAAATGAAGTTTATGCGTGTTTTAATCTGTAGATGACCCCTTAAGCAAAATCTGACTAAACCATTAAATACTAGACGTTATTACAGATCGATAGGTACCAGCCGCATGTTTTTACGATAATTTACGGCAAAATTAGATTGGGGGGGGGGGTGGCGTTTTTTTTTTGGCTGACTGTACAGTCACCCAAAAAAAAAACGCCACCCCCCACCTAACTTTGCCGTAAATTATCGTAGAAACATGCGACTGGTACCAATCAGTTTGTAATAACGTCTAGTTTATAATGTTATAGTTAGATTTTACTTAGGGGGTCGTCTACATATTAAAACTGACATCAACTTCATTTTTTTCAATAGTAACCCCCATTTTTATAATTTATTTGAATTCTTTGGATCAAATCATCACGGAAAATGGTATAGTTTATATATTTCGCTCAATTTTTCATAGAGTTATAAGCTGTCAAAGTTTGGGGATGCTAATGTTAAATGAATGTGACAAACATTAAATCATATCTTCCGAAATAATTATGATATTTAAATTCTGTTTTTTTAATTCGTTAGAATGAAGTGACCCAAACATATTCCATGCAAATTTTTGCTAAAAAAACATTTTTTGAATTATGAAAATTATTAATAAATTCATATTTGAAAAAATTATGAATTATGACCTATGTTAATTTTTGCACGAATAGAATGGGCATCATCAAAAACATGGGTTTCCAAATTTACAGCTCGTTCCTAACATTATTTTTTGAGTTACAGTGATATTTCACTTTTTATTCCTGTTAGGGGGCCGTCACTTGTTATAATCTGTACCCTCTATAAGTAAATGTTTGTATATAATTTGACGGAAAACTATTTTAATTTACCTTTATGTTATTTTTATTGTTTCCTAAGCAATATTTCGATGTTTATTATACAAATTGGCATATTTTTGTAAAGTTATCACAATGTAGGCGAGGGATTGTGAAAGAATTTCAAAAGAAAAGAACAGTGAAGTGATTCGCTGAAACACTATTTAAAAAAAAAGACAAATTTCCATATTCCTATTTGACTCTATATGTGACGCTGGTATGCATAAATCACAATGGTATTTACTACATCGATTATTGAAGACAAAACTTAAATGATTTAATTACAAATATGCAAAATTATTTTGCTTTATATTATAAAGTTTTAGAAAATTTGTGAAAAGGCGTGGCTTACGGTACAAGATAAGTATATATCGATCCTAATATGTTAAGTCTTTCTTCATAAGTATTAAATATCTTTTTCTAGTTTTTCGCTGCTAAAATTCTATTTTAACCTTGTTACACTTTTTTTCGCATTTCAATATTCAAGAGTACGTACACCTCTAGTTAAATATCATGTTTTAGAAAACACGGTACAGCGAAACTGATTGCATGAAACAGCAATTATGCATTCGACGATCGTTTTATTATTATTAATATGAATATTTAATAATTTTAAAAAGATTTTTTACCATAAATTTTTTGTTTAAATTTTGTTGTGACATATTTGCATTTGGTTACTGTACCGTTTGTACTAAGTCACAGTTTGTAAGTCACAGTTATTATGGAACAAAAATTTAAAACAAAGGAATTGTCTTATTACTTTCAAATATATAGATATTGATCTTACAGAATCCTGAAATTTCATTTAAAAGACCCTAAACGTCTAAATTTAAAAATTCAAAATAAAATAAATTAATCTAAATGCTTTTAAAGTATAAACGGGAAGATTTCAAAATATATGAAAATTGGCATTTGTGTTTTGAACATTTTGGTGCGGCAGATATTAAAAACAATATTTTTATGATGAGCTGAACCCGAGCTTAAGAGAGGGCGGATCCAGCTATTTAGCACGAGTGATATCACCTGACTAAAACCAGAATAAACAACATTTTAATTTATTCCGGCGTATTTTTAGCCCACTGTTATTCTTTTTTTTTTTTTTTTTTTTGCAAATTTCAACACTAGCTACAGTACGCTTACGTCCTATTTACATTAACCCTGGTATGGAAGCTATGTTGCTGTTTTTCGATGCTGCGAAATTTACAAAATATATTTGTGTTAATATACTATACAGATAGAAGAATAATTATATAATATCAACAAATCTTCTTTAATCAATATGTTTATTTACATTACTGTATAGGAATGTTTATATATGAATATTGTATTTATTTTTAATGAGAGATATAAACACAAAATACTAAAAAAAAGGAAGAAAATGTGTTATAAATTTTTATAAATCAAGCAAAATATATATGCATACTTGCCAACCTAATCTGTAACGTTGTTAGTTCCCGCCCCTGTGTGTACACAATTTAATTTTTAGAGTAATTAACTTCAAATACATTTACGATTAACTCATTGAGCGCCACGCGAATTCTTATGGAAATCCCATTCAGGCCACACGTGCTGCTTAGGAGCGTGTCATGTTTATCGAGTTTCAATAAACCCCATTAGGCCTTAACGATATAATCCTATAAAAATCCTATTAAAAAAAAAAAAAAAAAAACATGAAGTAAATTTTAAATAAATTTTAAATAAATTGTCAGTAATTACTTAAAACTATGTAAGTTCTGTAGTTTTATATCATATTTTACACTGCCGGCTGACTTAGCCTAAATGGAAAGATCAGTGTCAGCCACCGATGGCTGACACGGCTCTAAAAAGACTGATGTGAAAAAAATGTACGAAAAGGGGCGGGACCAGTAATCTTCCGGGATAGGTTGACAAGAATGTATATACATAGAGCAATGCCAGAAAATGTTCTTTATTTTTCATGAACCAGATGAATGGTACTTTTTTTCTGAATAGTCTATGTATTAAATACAATGCTGCTTTAAATACCCTTTAAATATAAAGTTTTATTACATAAAGTAATTTTCTGGCACTCTACAGCTCCCAAATGACACACAATACGAAACCCCGCCTTTTTCCAGTGTTTAAAGGGTATTAACGTTTAATATGCTTTAAATTCGTTTTGATCTTTCCTTCTCCTCCTTCTCTTCTTCTTTTTTCCTTAAAAAAAAAAAAAAAAAAAAAAAAAAAAAAAAGAGTTATGTAACATTTTGACCTTTTCAAGTGAAGATTTAGATTAAGGGCAGTCAGCCTTTCTACACCCACCGTCCACTTCGGTATCTGTGTTAAAGTGTAGAATTTTAGAACATCCCATTAAGTAGTAGGATTTGTTATTTTGCATACCCTTTCAGCGTTAGCCGTTTTTCGGTATATCTGTTTAATGATTCATAAAAGTAATACTATGCATAGTATAAATATAAAAATTTAATACATTACTCTATACATGTTTATTAATCTTATTTTCTCGAAAAAAAGCAACATATGTTTCAAAATTTAGCCATATCAGCCTATACTTTTGACCATGCTTGACGGAAAAAGACGGGCTTAACGCTTATAGGGTTAATTTGTTACACATTATAAAATATAAAAGCAAAAGAATATCGTGGAGATTTATGTAAAAGTTTTTAATAATGTCATGAAAAAAAAATTAATAATAATTAATTAAAAAAAATAAAAATAAAAATAAAAAAATCTGTTTTAATATTTTAAAAAAGTCAATTAAAGAAAATGAAAGTACTGCAGTATCAGAACAAACTCCCATTGTCACTGTGAAACGGGCGTGGGAACCAGGTTGAGTGCCGCCGTTTCAGACAATTATACGGCAGCTTGAGTTAAAATAATTTTGAATTTTCAAACAAATTTAAAACCATTCATCTTTTTTTTTTCTTTTTTTTTCTTTTGATAGATATTTTAATATCTATTCAAGCTATTTAATTTTCTTCGTATGAAGTGAACTATCTGATGTTTAATCAATAGAAACCAATAAAAATCCTTTAATTCATAAACTAACTCAGAAAGTTCTGTGAATTAGTCATTTTTTTTTATTTTATAATTAACATTTCTGAAATTTTTTTCCGGTGTGAAACTTAATAAATAATGGATACTGGGTGGTAGATCGTGATTTATATTTTCTAAATGTATAGACGGACCCCTAATACATTTTCACGTGTAACTCTATTTAAAATTGATTTAAGGTACATAAATAGGTATGTTTTTCGAACCGCCTTGATCTCAGAAATCTGAATATGAAGTCAAAAATAGGGGTTGCCATTGAAGAAAATGAAGTTAATGCCAGTTTTAATATGTAGACGACCCCTTAGGCAAAATTTAACTATACCGTTATAAACTAGACGTTATTACAAATCGATCGGTACCAGTCAAATGTTTCTACGATAATTTACGGCGAAATTAGGTAGGGGGGTGGCGTTTTTTTTTTGGGGTGACTGTACATTCAACCAAAAAAAAAAAAAAAAACACGCCCCCTCCCGTCCCCCCCCCACCTAATTTCGACGTAAATTATCGTAGAAGCATGCGGCTGGTACCTATCGATCTGCATCAATGTCTAGTTTTTAATGGTGTAGTTAGATTTTACTTAAGGGGTCATCTACATATTAAAACAGGCATAAACTTCATTTTTTTTCAATGACGACCCCTATTTTTGACCTCATATTCCGATTTTTGAGATCAAGGCAGTTCGGAAAACCAACCTATTTATATACTTTAAATCAATTCTAAACAGAGTTACACGTGAAAGTGTGTTAGGGGACCGTCTATACACTTAGAAAAAATAAATTTTGATCTACCACGCAATATACATTATTTATTACATTTCACACCGGAAACAAAGTTCAGAAATGTTTATTATAAAATAAAAAACGATTCTAATTCGCAGAACTTTCTGTGTTAGTTTATGAATTAAAAGATTTTTATTGGTTTCTATTTATTAAACATTGAATAGTAAAATACATCACTTCATACGAAGAGAATTAAACAGCTTGAATCATATGAACCCTACAATACAATGTTGAATTACTAAAATCTAGGTGCCAAGGTAAAAGAATAATAGTAATAATGATAATAATATTAATAGCGGTCAAAAGAAAAAAAAAAGTGTTTAATATTAAGAAAAAGAATTATCTACTTCTTGTTGGGTATATTTTTATTTTATACAGTAAGCCCCGCATGAAAGTGTTACTATAAAGTTTTACAATTAATTTTAGGCGTACAAACCAACAATAGATAATATACAAAAATATAGATAACAAGATTTTAACTAAAATCTGAGAAAGGATATATAATATTTTCGCGACTGCTGACGTAGTTTCACGTCATTTGGAAATCTGTAACTCCTCCAGTGGGCGTTTATTTCACAATTTGTGTGTTACGATATTTCTTAAGAATATTCCTTATATTCATATTTATATAAACAAAATAGTATGAAACAAATACTTTCACTAGAAAGAGTATAATTATTGTGTATATTCATATGAAAATAAGTATGGATATAGAAAAAACGGTTTCCTATTGCCTAGAACGAAAATTCCCCGTTCTACAGTCGTCTACTGTACTTGAATTCTTAATTTTATATGCGTAAAATCTGTATGTTTAAAAGTTATAAGACATATTACTTAGTTCTAAATTCTTTTTCCGTGATAAATGTGTAGCAGGCTTTACGCCGTGATTAGAATAATCGAAAATAAATAATATTGCGCCTTGTTTCAATAATAGATTTTAAAAACTTAAAAAAAAAAAAAAAAAAACAATATAATTCGGTATTAAAGAAACATTTAATAAAAATTTATATTTTATTATCTTACGTCATGCGATAAAATTTAAATAGTATAAACTGTAGAGTAAACGAATGCGGAAAATGACACAACAAGATTAAAACAGAAAATATGTTTTAAAAAGCAGATAAAAATTAATTATATTAATTTAAAAGAAAGCAAAATCAAAAGTATTTTTCACTGCATATTGCTCTTTCAAATAATAATCCTCGTCCTACCGCATTTTCTAAATCATGATATATAACTTGAGATGCACGAATCCTAGAATATTCAAGTTAAAAACAAAAGACAAAAGGGATAAAATAGAATTTTAGCAGTGAGAAACTAGAAAAAGTTATGTAATATTTAAGAACAGAGACTTAACATTTCACAATCGAGTAAACTCCTTTTTGCAACGAAAGCAGAATTTACAGAATTTTTCTAAAACTTCACATTATAAAACAAAATTATTTTACATACTGCCAATTAAATCATTTAAATTTTGTCTTCAGCATTCAACGTAGTAAATGCCATTTACATTTATGCATACCAGCGTCACATATAGACAGAGCCTGATTAAGGGGGAAGCACACATTATTTATACTTACACCGTTATTTTTTAACAAATACTTTCCTCCTATAATAAACAGAAAATTCTCAATAAAAATTTTTTTAAAAGAATTCTGGTGTCTAATAACGGTGATTAAATTGGATTGTTTTACACCGTTCATTTTTTAAAAAAAAAATATTTCCTCGTCAAAGCGTGGAATTTCTATGACATGAAGTAAAAAATAATTGTAAAAATATTCCGGTGAGAGCGGAGATAATGTGTGCTTCCTCTTTAATCAGGCTCTGCATATAGAGTCATATACGAGTATGCAAACTAGTTTTTTTAATACTGTTTCCGCAATATAGAGGCGGGACAACACTTCTTTTGGAATTCTTTCCCAATCTCTTGCCTGCATTGCGATAGTTTTATTAAAAATAAGCCAATTTCTATAATAAACATCGAAATGTTCCTTAGAAAACAATTATAATAACATAAAGGTAAATTAAAATAGTTTTTCGTCAAAATGTATACAAATATTGATTCACTGAGGATACAAATTATAACAAGTGACGCCCCCCTAACAGCAGTAAAAAATAAAATATCACTGTAACTCAAAAAATAATGTTAGGAACGAGCTGTAAATTTGGAAACCCATGTTTTTGATGATGCCCGTTCTATTCGTGCAAAAATTAACATAGGTCATAATTCATAATTTTTTCAAATATGAATTTATTTATAATTTTCATAATTAAAAAAATGATTTTTTAGCAAAAATTTGCATGGAATATGTTTGGGTTACTTCATTCAAACGAATAAAAAAAACAGAATTTAAATATCATAATTATTTCGGAAGATATGATTTAATGTTTGTCACATTTATTTAACATCAGCATCCTCATACTTTTACAGCTTATAACTCTATGAAAAATTGAGCGAAATATATAAACTATACCATTTTCCGTGATGATTTGATCCAAAGAATTCAAATAAAGTATAAAAAGGGGGGGTTAATATTGAAAAAAATGAAGTTGATGTCAGTTTTAATATGTAGACGACCCCCTAAGTAAAATATAACTATAACATTATAAAGTAGACGTTATTACAAACTGATCGGTACCAGTCGCATGTTTCTACGATAATTTATGGCGAAATTCGGTGGGGGGTGGCGTTTTTTTTTTGGCTGACTGTAGCAAAATTTTCCTTGTATAAAAATGCCACAGGTCACATAAATGCAATTCACATTCCAAATATTATTTAACAATAATGGTTATATTTGTTGCATGTAATAAAACGTTATTTTTATTCAGTAATATTTATGCTTTATGACTGAAGCACCTGATCTGTGTTTTATACGTTAAAATTATTTTAACTGTTTAAAATATTGAGAAACAAGTAGAATTTATCCTTACCCCATTTATTGCCATCAGTTATCATGTGAAAATGCTGTTATGCTAAAAGTGCGTAAATGGTTAATTGTTATGACGCGTTTGTAGCAGCGTTGCGAAGTATTATAATTTATTCTGGAGCATTTTTAGCCAAACTTTCGTTTCGCACTAGAATTTTGGTAGAGCATTTCTCTCCAATATGTGACAACGACAGGGTGTACTCTCCGCCCTTTTTTTTCAGTACACTGACAAAGATAAGAAATTTCCACCTTCTTTGCCGCCAATAATTTTATTCAGAAATACTTTTGGATATAAAGTAAAACTAGGAGGGTTTGCGCAGAATTCAGCAAAATTATATTAAAAATCCATATATTCGTTTTTCGCTAAACTATCTGTGCATAACTTTGAATCGATCCTTCTTCTATGCATTTGCATTGCTATTTTGTTACTCTGTTGTAATTTAAAACAACTGTTGTAATAAAACAAAGTGGGCTATTTTGCGCAATCTCTCCTTATAGGGTAATAGTGATGCCTTATAGGGTAGGAGCGTCCTCACATGGGTAAGAGAGATTGCGATTAATTATAATTACGTTATCAATAATAATAATTCACTTAAATGACATTGTTGTAAGGCATTTGTAAGCAAATATTTTCGCATTGGGAGTGGATATTTCGATTCAATAATTAAAAAAAAAAATAGAAAATAGAAAATGAATTTAAAAAGAACTACAAAAATTTATTTAAAGAATATATATGAGCAAAATAATCAAAGCCAGATGAAAATATAATTGCAAAACACATGACGGCCTTCATCAGGGGAGTCCCCCAAGTAGGGAAAGGAATATGAGAAGTTTCTGACGAAACGCTGGTAATTTAACCAAAAAAACACGTTTCTAGCACCCAACTTCTCACAGATGGAAGCAAGACCATACAGCAAACGAATTTTAATTAATACAAAGCATAAAAACAATTAAATGCAGAAATAAGGCAAAAAATTAAATACATCAATATAAAATACAAGAATATAAATAACACAAGAATATATAAATACATACATGGACAAACTGGAATAGTCAGAATATGGAAAATTTAAAACCACCCCCCATTAAACCCCCCCTCCCCCCGTAAACCACACCCCTCTGTTCTAGCTCTATTTATTTAATAATTCAAGTTTTACTCCCTCCTGAATTTAAATTTTGTCTTATATATATATATATATATATATATATATATATCAGAATAAAGAACAAGACCAGAAAATAATAATAAGTTATTAGTTAACACGTTTAACGTAAAATTAGCGCATTATCTTTTCAGCTAGGATGGTTTCTTGTTTGCTGACCGAATCTCTTGTTGTCCACAATCGTTGCACTTATTATTGTACAGCCGAAAAAAAAAAAAAGCAGCACTCGACGTAACTTCGTTGCTAATCGATGCATAAAAATGTAATAGGTATCATTCGACGGTGAACTGTGAGTAATTTCAGAAAACGAAGTGAAATTTTGAATTGGTGGTCGTCTATATATTAAAAAGCGCAACAACTTTAATTTTTTCAACGGTAATGTCCAATTTTTATTTCATATTTGACTTCCTGGAATCGCAACAACGCGAAAAATTATATTTGTTGTGTATTTTACTTATTTTTTCACAGCGTTATAAGCGTTCAAAGTTTGAAGATGCTAATGTTAAATTCATATTTCAAATTTTTATTAATATCGTCACAAAAAATAACTTGATATATATATATATATATATATATATATATATATGAGAAACCCAAACATAATCCAACATTACTTTTCATTCTGCGAAATATGTTTAATTCTAAAAAATATTAATAAATTCATATTCATAAAAAATGTGATTCATGACCTATATTAATTTTTACATAACATGAATCCTAATGCTGAAAAATATGGGTGGGCAAATTTGCAGCTCATTCCAGTTAATAGTTTTCGAGATATAAATAAACCTTTTTTTTTTTTTTTTTTGGAGTGGTTTAGAGGGTCGTCTCTTATAAAGTTTTGCATGAGATAACGAAGCAAATCTTTAAAAAATAACACAGAAAATTAAACAAAATATTTTTATTTTTTATTTACGGGACAAATTATATAACAAAAACATCAAACGCAAAGAAATGAAAGAAAAATGATGATATTTAGACATAAAAAAACGAATGGGATTGGAATGCAAGACAGACTTGTAAAATCGTTTCTTAACATTTTCGCGACCGCATGTTTTTGTCGTTCTGAAAGTAAGGTCCGCCTGTAGGCGTCCTTCTCCCAATCTACAATATTTCAGAACCAATTTTTCGGTTCATATTTGTATTACAAAACGATATGTATTACAGTTATATTCTTTCTTATCAAAGTATTCTTATCCATAGTATATTTCATTGTAAAAGTATGAACATTTGTATATTCTTAAGCAGAGCCTGATTTAGACCGGGGCACTCTGTCACCGGAATATTTTTACAATTATTTCTTACTGCATATCATAAGAATTCCACGTTTGACTAGGAAATTATTTTTATAAAAAATGAACGGTGTAAAACAATCGAATTTACTTATGATTATTATACACCAGAATTCATTTAAAATAATTTTTAATGAGAATTTTTTGTTTATTATAAGAGGAAAGTATTGCTTAAAAAATAATGGTGTAAGTATAAATAATATGTGCCCCGGTCGAAATCAGTCCCTGTTCTTAAGAAATAAATAATATACAAATTGTGAAAGGACCGTCCACTGGAGGAGTTACAAGTTTTCAAATGACGTGAATCTACATCAGCTGTCGCGAAAGTGTTAACTACCGTCATTGTTAAAGTCTTAATCAATTACTTCTTATATTGCTTTATTTTTATTTATTTATTTTATTTTATTTATATTTTATTTATATATTTTATTTATTTATTTATTTTATTTTATTTTATTTTATTTTTGTAGGGGAAAGGATTATTATCTTAAGGATACTTTAGTCTTTAAAATTTTATAAATATATTTGAAATTTATATTTAAAAAATATATATATTTCAACTTTTATAATTATATTTTAATATTTTTGCGACTGCAGGATTTTGTCTTTTTGACAGTAAGGTCCGCCTAAAGGCGTTATTCTCTCAAAATAAAAAGTTTCAGAACAAATTTTCTGTAATCAGAATTATGTTACAAATAGATATACATTATAATTATAATCTTTCTAATATATATATTTTTATTCATAGTATTTTTTTTTTTTTGCAAAAACATGAACACTGGGTATACCTACTTAAGAAATAGGTAACGCACAACATACGAAAGAAACGCCCACTTTCAGAGTTACAGCATAGCCTCCTAAATTAGATGCCTGTCACACAGCTCGGAAATTTGGCAACAGTTTAAACGTAGACAGCGCCACCTGGTACAGATCTCGCGATATTTTTATTCATTTGTCACCAATAATTTTAAGAAATGATATACAATATATATAATCGACGTTTCCTCGATTCTACTCGCTTATTATGTATATCATATCCCATTAAAAAAAAAAAAAAAAAAAAAAAAAAAATGGTTGCTGTTGAATAAAAAAACCGCGCTGTCTGTTCTAGGTGGCGCTATCTACCGCTTCAACTGTTGCCAAGTTTACGAGCCACGCGGAATACATCTAGTTTAGGAGGCTATGGTTACAGATTTTCAAAAGACGTGAATCTCAGCAGTCGTGAAAGCGTTAATTAAGGGCGTGCATCCGGAAATGAAGATTTCTATTCAACATGGCCGCCCAGGTTCTAAGAAAAAATTGGGGTTGGCCTAACTTTAAAAACTGACAGCCATTAGCTCCAATCAGTGAATAGTAGAATTCCCCTATTAGTGAAAAATTATCTTCTTGACTACCTAATTATTTTCACACTTCCTCTCCTAGCTGTGGGGTGACAGAGGTGATAAGAGACAGTTTCCCACCTGTATTCAATTATCTACAAGAACGCCGCTAAAAAAATATACAAACTATCGCATCGCTCAGTGAAATATTTTGTGAAACGTAAATCACTAAAATAAATAGATTTAAGATTTAAATTCTAATGTCAAGAAATTTAATCTTAATGAATAAATGAGAATTCTTTACACAAAATGTTTCGGAACAGAAGAAAATATTTTTTTTAATTATAAATACATGCATAAAATATATGAATATTATAAAAAAATCTTTATTGAATTATTTATACTACATATATAGTTTCAAACAGTACATAAAATAGCTCTAAGCTCTCTCTCTTGTCGAAAGATTCAAACACACGGCAGTGTGTTTTAAAAAATAGTGGTTGATTTTTTTTTTTTTTTTTTTTTTTAAGTTTTAATAGGAAATATGTTTACTCAAAAGTTTTTTTTTTTAATTCTAACTATTTACTTTCTTTCACGTATACACAGGGTAAAGAAAGTATTGTTTTTGGGTCAAATTTTCGAAATTGAGTTTTTTTTTCTTTATTATATAATTATACGTTTTGAAATCCTCTGAATTGGAAAATATTTTTAGCGGTTGGCTTGTGTGTGTATCTGTCTGTTATCAGCATATATCAAGAACAAATAATAGCAGAAAGTCCAAACTTGGTATTTTAAATGGGTTTCATATAAATATGCTACACTAAATTTTTTCCTTGAGACAAAGCAAATGGTTCACGTAGAGGAATATCCAAGAGAATTCAAATACATGATGTTTATGGGGTTCAAAGTTCAAATAAATTATGTTCTGATAAGTACAATTTAACAGTATTTGGATATATTGAGGCTATACTTGGAAATTGCTGGAATTATAACTAATTTTGTGTTAGAAGTTTTTCAAGTAAGAATAAATTTAAATACACAACATTGTTTATCGACAATATGCAGAGCTACCCAAAAGTTTTTTTTTAATTCTAACTATTTACTTTCTTTCACGTATACACAGGGTAAAGAAAGTATTGTTTTGGGGTCCAATTTTCGAAATTGAGTTTTTTTTT